>JABANP010000004.1:0-451071 GCA_013115135.1 Perkinsus olseni
CCCCTCACTCTGCGCCTTGCAGTCACAGGAGCTGAGATGAAGCTCTGGTGGAAGCCGAGCCTCGAGACACACCCTTGCTGGTAAACCCAGGAGGCTGCATCCTCGTGCCTGCCCACGTCCCTTCCCCGCTGGGCCACTTCTACTCTGATTGAAGCTGAGCTTAGACGCGCCGCTGATCCCTGTGAGGAAGAAAACCTGCGATCGCTCCCGCTGGTCAAGCCCCCGTGCTACCGGATAGATTTTTCGTGCTCGTAAGCAGCCGCAGCAGCTCGGCCGCTCCGCAGCGGCCCTTGCGGAGCGCTGGCCGTGCCAGCGTTCTGCACACGCGAAGGATGGTTCAATCTTTGCTTCGAGAGCGCTCACCTCGAGGCCATAGGCGGCAGACGTGTTAGCGGATCGCTGCTCTCGCCCTGGCGCTATAGCGGCAGCTCCGGGCTCCGAGGCTGCTTTAGATGAAGCTCTCACTGATAGCCACCGATGAGAACAGACATCTCCGAGGTCCTGGTGGCGGCCATATGCAGGCTCCATCTCGCAGGGAGGGACTCTCACAATCGGCCAGGAGTTCCTCGTCTGCCTGGTCCAGATCTTCCGCTCCACCATCGGCTCGCTGACTCTAAGATGCTTCAGCCTCCCGCCCAGTCTGCGGCTTAGCCCAGCACATCTCCTGGTCCGATATCTCCCGGTAGGCTGTCCCTGCCCCTGCATGAACGTCTAAGGACGCGTGATTTACCTAGATCCAACGCTCACCCGCTATGGCTCTCCCCGACTGGCTTGATCGGCGACAGCGAAGTAACATCATCATCCTCAATCCATCTGGCGAGACTTTCGCTGCATCGCCGAGAGATTTGCCGCGTCGGTATGCTGGGTTACCTCCCCTTCGCAGGGCTTCGAACGCTTATCCTTTTCTCAGCGCTGTTATTCATCCTCTCGAGGCCGTTGCCAGACTGTTCTCCCTCCTGCTGACAGCTGATGCCACTCTGCTATCACCCAATGCGAGCCGCAACCGGCAAGGCTCACCTCCAGGTGATCCCGCTCTCGCCGCGCAGCCGCAGCCTTCTGTGCTGATTCGAGCCGGGACTCACTGCGGTCTGCGCAACCAGGTGTGAATGCCAAAGGGAGGCCGACATCAATCGGAACGTCGCTGGTGACTCTTGGCCTGACTGCACATTCTGTCGGCAGACACAGTAACAGTAGGGCTCACTTTCGTGGAGCGCAGCCGCCTACGACCATTAGAGGAATTAGACCTGCTCCGCTTCGCCGGGTGGCACGCTCGACGTTGTGGGCCCCGCTGGACCTGAGGCCGACCCTTCCACCCGGAATGAGGTTCGATCTTGCACCACCACCGCGGTCTCTCCTCGCGCGGCGAGGTGGACTCGCGACTTGACCCCAGTCGCACATTCGTCATTCACCAAAAACACCACAGATTAAATGATTCGCTCGACCACTTCACTGCGACCTTTTCGCTCTCGGGCCAACCAGCAGGCGCTAGCTAGACCACAGTAGGGTAGGCTGGCACGCACGTTTCGAGCCCTCTCTGAGCAGCGCACTGCTGTAAAAGTTCGAAGGCCACCTCCACCTCTCACCCTCAGTAGTCCTTCGTCATCTTACAGGCCTCCACTCACTGCTGACGGTATCGCTCTCCTCCGAATGATGGAGGTCGCTTTAGCCCTGTGCCACTCGATTCTCTGTGGCCACATCGCTTCATCAGCCAGCCGCCCTGTTAGCACCGTAGATGCGGCATCAGTGCATCAGTGCGGCGTCTCGCAAGAAAGAGGAGTCCACAGGCTCCCACACTCTGGTCTCGGAAGAAGGCTTTCGATGTCCCAAGGAGCAAAACTCCTTCCCCTTCAGTACTCCCTTCCAGAAGAGCGCATCTCAAAGTCGGCCACGACGCCTGAGAGAGAGCGGGCTGTAGCCACGTCGGCCCGGCTCAAAATGCTTCACGGTGTGAGGCGGAGCGGCGATGCGAGGTCAGACCGAGCGATTCGGACTACCTCAAAGCATTTGTTCGACCCAGAAAGTCTCGCTCCACCGCCTCTGCCTGGCACTCATAAGCAACACAAGATATGCCCGGGCGGCATTGGCTTACAACAATCTGAATGGAGACATTGCAAAGATTCCCTCGAGCTCGACTCGGGAAGCTACCGGTCGAAGAGATCCGCATAGGGTATCCTGGTCCGGGTAAGCATGAGCCATCAGGACCAGCACTGTGAACATTCCAGTAACCTGAGGACGCCCACTCAGCAGCCACGACTCGTAGCATCGCACTACCTACCTCCAGCTGCCGAAGACCCTCTCAGGGCTGAACACTCCGAGGCAGCTGATCGTCGATGGGTTTGATACACCGAATGTAATGGGACCGTGTGGCCTTAAGGTCCTCCAAGAGGGACGTCCACCTGAAGATGCCTCCGAGGGAGTAAAGCGGGATCTCATCATGACCTCACCTGCTTGGCGAACTCCGACGCTATGCACTTCTTGGAGGCGGCCCCGCTGTGGTTCAGACCTGGGATGCCACCCGCGCCTTGGGCAAGGGACACACGGGACGGCCCGGCGACGGACATGCTCCTTCCCGCCGAACGGCCGAAGAACTGAAAGACCGCCCGCTCGCCCTGGCTGAGCTGCAGGCCCTACGCTCATCCTGGAGGAGGGTTGAATCGACATCCGGCCAGAACCGTACTCCGGCCAGGATTCTCCCTCTGAGTCGGTCTCCACTGTTTTCGCTGGACCTTGAAAGGGGAATTTTCACTGCAGCGGTGGTGGCGCTATCACCACCACTGATGAGCCTCTGGATGAAGTCGCTGCTAGACAAAGAGAGCAGGTCCATAACGTTGCGGTCACAGTCCTTATTCTTCTCCACAAACCCTTCCGTACTGTAACTGCATCATCGTCGTACCATTGATTCAACCGGCAGAGGAAGGCAGGGCTCACGTGACAGGCTCTGCGTAGTGGTTCACTATGAACAGCCGTGGGTGCTGTGGCCCGACGCACTTGAGGATACGCTGTGGCGCCTGGCCGTCACTCCGGGCAGCACTCTCGCCCTTGCGCCAGTTGATCGCAGCAACAGGCGCTGAAATGGAGGACCATCCCGCGACTCGCGGGAGGTGGAGACCCACCGAGCCGGGACGTGAGAATGGCATCATAGTCCTTGTCGAGAGGGCGAATCATGTAGTCCACCGTGACCACTCGAAGCTGCTCGAAGATGCCTGATGGGCCAGTCGAAGGTCCACTAGCGAGGTTCCGGCTCACCAGGAGGGCTCAGACTGCTAATGACGTTGATAGTAGGACGGTTGTCCGGAGGAGTCAGATCGGGCTGCGAGGCAGCAGGTGTGGTCACGGCAGCACCATGATGAACTCACCAGTGGGATGTGCTCCTGATGGTACTCCTCTCTCTCTGACAGGACAACCTGAATTAGTGGAGGGGTTCATTCGAAATTTCAACCATCTGCCCCACATTTTCGGTGAAGTACTCGTTGAGCCTCTCGTTGGCGAAATTGATGCACAGCTGCTCCAGGGAGTTCCGAGCCAGGTTCTCGAAGCCGAAGATGTCCAGGATGCAGATACTCCTCTCATCAGCCGCCCTCGTCGGTGACTGACAGCCGGGCATGGAGAAGTGCCACTGGGCAGCAGAGGCACACCTGCGGGTTCGGATTGACGTTCTCTGCCTCCTCCAAGTTCGATCCTGGTCGTCCCCTCAGGAGCTTCTCATTTAGCAGTTCAACAACATAGTCGGAATACCATCACATAGAGGGACTTTTGCGAGGGCTGGAAATGAAGAACAACTGATGGCTGCTCAGAGGCCGACGCGGAGCCGACTACCATCTCGAACGGTGGTCGCCTTGCTGGCCCGGACATCAGCCCAGGTAATGTCCTTGTTGCCACCAACAACCAGACGCTGTCTCGTCAAGTGATCAATGAAGAAGGGCTCCGAGAGCTGCTCCAGACCTGACCACCAGAGCCGTGGCGAGGACCAACTTCCCAGGCAACTACCGATAAGGGCGGCGACGTCCTCTGCAGCTCGGCGTCCCGAATCGTCAGTCCCTGAGTCTTGCCCTCAGGGTTAGCCTCATCAGGGTAGAGCCTGCGCCCAATGGCTCGTCAGTGTCTCCTCAGTACGATCGGGATCTCACCCGATGTTCCCCAGCTTCATGACGGCGCTGACCACAGCGAAGATCTCCATCTGGTCGGCCTCGGTAATTCCCAGCTTGGTGAATGCATCGACGACCTGACACCTGCCATGATCAACAACGTCCAGTGGACACCAACCTCAGAAAAGGCCGCGGAGTCGTCCATGTCCCGGACCTTCGCCGGGCCCTTGCCTCTGGACGGCGTTAAATAGCTGTACTCCGAGGCACTATCTGAGCTCGAGTCCTAATCCTGAGCCAGGCAGTGGAACCACCCACCTTCAAGCCTCAGCTGTTCTCGTCTCGCCGCGTCCTGGACCCCAGCACACAGCAGGTAGAAGATGTGATAGCTCCTCTCGTGAGCGCTGCTGGTCTGAGAGTATCCATGAGAGCGGTAAGGAAGGCTGCTGGCTTACATGTGTCACTCGGCTTCGTGCTAGCAAGTACGTGTCTATAGAGGCCGATTTAATGACAGGCCTGAGCGGAGCGGAGCTCAGTTTTGAGATGTATGCGGACCTCAAAGGATGCCAAGTACTTGGCAGCGTTGTGCGCAGAAGTCGCTGACGGTAGAGTGTAGTTCAACTTCATAAGCTTCCCAAAGCGCGACGAGTTGTCATTGCGAACGGTCTTCGCATTGCCGAAAGCCTCCAAGATGGGGTTTGTGCCTAGCAAGACCCCTTCCCAGCACCGGCAGGTCAAGCTGTGAGCCAACCAAGGATCCTGTCGTCCAGTGTGCTCCTCCTCCCACTACCGCCGCCACCGCGGTTTGACCGCGAATTAACACCGTTCTTTATGAACGTCTCATCAAGCATCGTCAGGAAGCGCATGACGTGCCTTCAACGCACATTGGCACCGAGACGCAAATGGGCACAAAAATCCCCACTTGCTGGACTCTGTCTTGCCAGCGCCCGACTCCCCACTGATGATAATGGACTGGGACGTTCTCGTCTTGGACAACTGGCGGTACCTTACACAATCGCTGCACCGCTATCAGTCGTCGTCGACCCTACGCGTGGCTTGCAATGGCGAAGGGATGAGGATCTGCCTGATTCAAATTCTTAGAGTAATGGTACCTGCTGAGAGCCTGCAGCCAGGCGAGCGACGGAGGGCGAGGACCAACCTAACATATTCAACATCATAAACATTCATTTGCTGGTAGGGGTTGATGGCCAGAAGCACGGAGCCTGTCCAGGTGTAAATGCTGCTGCCGCCGCCTCCGATGAACTGGATGCCGCTGCTGTCCCCGCTGCTGCAGCGAGCTCGCTTTTTAGCTAGGGTGAGTGCACTACGAGCAGCTCTCTCGTGTGCGGGCAGGAAGGCCTACCTTCCTCGAAGGCTTCTTCGTACCGCACTTGTACGTTTCGGAGCATCGAATTGGGGTCTAGCCGAACCAGGGCAGTATTGTTAGAGACGCCGTAGTGGTTGGCATCCTCGCTGCCTTCTACTGGCGTCGGGTCCATTGTACGATAAAAGCTCGACCCACTGGCAAGGCGGCTGACCGCCGTTGACGAACACAAGGACGGGCTGGCAGTGGTAGGAAACTATTGTGTACTAGAACCCTACTAGGGGCACAATTTAACAGCATGCTACAGGGCTGAATTACAAGGGAAACCCACCGGTAAGAATATCAATTCGTGACAACTTGCGAAAGGGTGCTCTCGGGCAAGAAGGGCCTCATGCAGGCTCGCACTAGGCGGGCACGTAATCGGGCGTTCTAATGGTAGACGACAACGCTGAACTACGCGGCCGTGGCTCTACCCACCTGCCGACTCAGCGTCTGCATCTGCAGTGCTAACAGGTGTCCACCTCCACCGAAGTCTCCCGTAGCCCGCTCTCGTTCGCTTCGCAGTCTCTCCGCCTGAACCGAGGCAACGCAGAGGTGAGGAGCACGACGAGCTGCCAACGTCGCTGACTTCCTCGAACTGTTGAATCCTCCGTCTCAAAGCTGCCTCCTTGGAGCCAGCGGCGTCCAACTCCTTCTGTGAGCTCCCCAGCTGTGCTCTCAGCTGTCGCCTCTCCACACGGCGATAGTATCTGCCCTACTCTGCCAATGGGGAACTGCTATGACCCTCACTCGATCTCAGCCCTCAGGCGTTCCAACTCGGAGTCCCTGGCCTTGGCCGCCTCGTCTTTCTGGGCCGTCTGCAGCAACCTTCCCTCCAAAGCTGCCAAGGTTGCCCGAAGACTCTCGGAATCTACGGCGTTCTCCTCAAGTGGTTTACAGCAGCCGTCAGTGACCTCTACCTTCACAGGACGTCTGGAGCTCCTCCCGTAGGACACCAGCTTCGCCTTGAACCTCCTCGAGCCTCCGCTGGAGCTCACCGTAGCGACCCGACTGCAGACGGATAGATCACGAGGGCAGCCCCAACTCGACCCTACCTCTCCGTGCAGCACATCAATGACGTCCGTCTCGAGGGATCGCTCAACTCCACTCGGGGTCACCTCCGGCAATTCTCCTTCGGGGGGCATTCGACCTGCGTGTAGGCTGCCGAGCAACAGCGCAGTTGTCGGGCAGCTACCAATGAGAAGGGAGGCAGCTTCCAGCCCTTCAGAAATTCCCTTCAGCCCGGCCACGCCATGACGAGTCTTATCTGCATCAGGACGGTGCCCATGCCCCAGCCGGCCTCCCTAGATCACCTTCAACTCTAGCCGTGAAGACGGTCTTCTCCAGCGCTCTTATATGGGCTTGCTCTTTCTCCTCGACGGCAGCCGAGCGGAGGAGTTTGCCACAGCCACCGCCGTCCAAGGCCTGCCGAATCCTTGACCCGCAGGCCTCCATTAGAGCCTCGGTCTCTCCATCATAACCCACGACCTGCCATGGTCTCACCCGAAGCGAAGGAAATGCGACAATACTGATGCAGCAGCTGCAACAGCGACCATCCTTGCGGCCAAGACGAAACTGCCAGCGACTCCCGCTGCCGCCGATGGATTGAAATCAGGGAGCCTGCCAGAAGGCCAAGAGGGGGAGACCTCGTGCAACGACCACTACAGAGCTGAGCAGGCGGACTGCAATTTGGTAAGGAAGTTCTGCGCCGGTAGAACTAGATCCTCGCAGGGCGACGGGTCCGCCGAGCTCATCACAGCTATGTGCCGTACGACATCATCCAGCTCCTGAAGGATTGATGTACGCCAGTCCGACGAACGAGAGAGGAGCCTTACCGCCTCTGCCGACAGCATCAGGTCTGTGACCCCTTTAGAACTGGCCGCGCTGATGCACCTACACGAGGAGCCTCCGGTATCGGAAAACGGCAGAGGCTCACTTCTCGACGCTCCGCTCCGTCAGCTTCCCTGTAGTAGCCGCCGCTGCATCGGCCGTTCGGGCCACCAGCGAGCAAAGATGAGCTGCTTGCGAATCCTGGGGCCTGCCAGAAGCCGCCTCCCGCCAGAGACGATCTTCCTCAAGAGCTCACCTCGGGGTCCCGCACAGACATCGGGCTAGGCTCAAGCTGGTGACGGTGGCTTTCCGCAGCACTCGTTGCAGGAAGTTCAGTGCCTGTAGCCTAGTCGCCGCGGGATGTTGAAAGATCTACCCACCTTCAAGAAGGCCACGGCCGCTCCCTGCTCCGGCGTTATTGACATTTCATCCATCACTCTCTCCACTGCTAGCCGCTCCACTGCCGTGCAATGGGCAGCCTCAGTGAGTTCTGCTGCCGCAAGGACAGGAGGCCCTTGAGGGCCCTCGCTACTCGCCGACGCAGCAGCAGCACTGTCGACAGCCTGAGACTAAGTCGTAGCTCAGAAGCACTGGATGGACGGCTCACTTCGGTCGCTATCTCCAGCGCTCTACCACGCCAGAGCTTAGCAGATTCTGCAGCCGCTTGCGCCCTTCCCATAACCTCCTTGACAGTACCCAGCTGAGAATAGGACTCCACCATGGCCATCAGCAGCGAGAGAGGCCCTCACCAGCTGCTCGATCTCCTGCTCCTTCTCGGCTACTAGCTCTTCATACGCCTCGATGGTGCCTTGCCTCTCCTCACTAACTTCCTCAGCTTCCATCAGAGCACTTCGAGCGCCCTTCAAATCCCCCTGACCGGTCTCCCATGAACGACTAGTACAGCGCTTTGGTTCACCTCGAGGCGCTCAATCTCAACCTGTCTTCGTTGACGCTCCAGAGTGAGCATATCTATCACTTGTTCGGCCTCTCTACCCGTCACGCTGCTCTCTGACCCTCGGCGGGCCTGTCGAAGCCATCGCAAGCGTTGGAGCGAAGCCTCTCGTACCTGTTCTTCCCTCAGTTTCCCTTGCAGAACACTAACTTCACTCTGTGACTCCAACAGCAGGCCGTAGAGGTACTGCACTGTGGCCCGATACCTGCTCAAGGCGCCTTCAGCCTGCTGGGCTCGGCCAGCCCTCACCGACCCTTCCATCGTCTTTTCCGTTACGTCGGCATCGTCTCTCTCCAAAGTCTGAGGCCTCGGTCACCCACCCTTAAATTGGAAAACCCCCACCTTCCGTCTCCGAGCCTCCGCTAGGGTCCGGTTGTGTTCCTCTAGCTCCAACGTCAACTGCAGCTCATCAACCTTGAGCCGATAGTATTCGATTTCTGCTTGGAGATTCTTCGGCGATCTGAGGGCCAGATATCTCGACAGACAATAGTTCCCCTATATCACTCAGGACGGCCGGTCCTGCTCTGGTCTGACAGTCTACTGGGCTTGCCGCGTGCCACAACCTGTACGCTGAGGCGTCCCCTTCAGAGAATGATACCTCCCCGCGGATGCCCACGGAGATCCCCTACCGCCCGCAGCTGGCGATTGGCATTGTGAGCGGCCTCAAGCTCCTCTCTCAGCTTCGCCGTCTCCTCTCTTGCACTCAACTAGGGACAAAGAGTCGCCTAGCGGAAGAGCGCGCAGGAGTCGCACCCGCTGCTTGGCGAACACGTCCTTCAAAGCTTTCAGATCCTCCTGCGTCTTCTCAAGCTCATCGCTCCTGTCCGACAGCTCTTCACGTAGAAACTGAACCGCAGCGCCTGAGGCCCCTCCCGGACGATCGCAGGCTTCTGACAGCTAATTCCTTCTCTAGCTCCTCGCTCGTGCAGTTGTCTGCCGTGGTCTCCTGCGTTCGGTCTCCCGACGTTCCTGAGGGGCAGTACTGAGGGAACACTACTACCACTCAGGCCTCCTCGGTAATACGCTCGGGCGTCCCTTGCAGGATGCTCCCGGACACGTCGACGCTGCCGCTGCCGTCTTCCTCAGGGTCTTCTGGCCCCGAAAGTTCCAGCGGAGAGAGCTCACCGATTCGGGATTCCATCAAAAAGAAGAATGTGGAACGACTCCTACGGATGAGTCCACCCGCCCCCGGTCAACAGAGACTCTCAGCCAGATGCTACTATAACAACCAAACCCGAATGACAGCACGAAACGGTGAGAAAATGAAACTGCGGCCCCGCTGGGGCTCTTAATCGCGTTTCCTTCGACGGCACAAGGAGCATCGGAAAATCCAGGAAAGCCAGCCTTGCGACTCAGTTGTTTGGGCGTTGTCGCTCGAAGGCTTCTCGACTGTACCTACCGCAGCTTGCCGACCGTTAGCGGATTAAGATTGGTAATACCCTCGGTGGTCACTGACTGCTTGCTCTCAGGAAACATTCTCTTAGCGCTGGATTTCCACATTCGAGTCGACTTCTGAATGCATCAAACTGCGGCCGCCCGCCATACAGACACTGCAGTTCGTCCTACCTCTTCTTCCTTCTTCAAGAGGCGCTGCGCCTCAGACATCAACCGTTTCACAGCGGCGTCTGACGGGCAGCACTGCAGAGAAAAATTGAAGTGATGTCCTGATACAAGCATGGCCGCAGTGCACCTCGTGAGCATCCTTTGCGTCCGCGTAGGCCCTTTCATAATCCCTCAGCGAGTAATACGCCTTAGCTCGTCTGTAATAAACCTTCCCCAAGGTCTCCCTGGGCCTGAATAGAGATCAACTGCATCAACAGCAGGTCGGCATCAATTCCAATTATGAGTAAGAGGGTGCCCATCCAGTTCGACTTAGGTTCCAGTCGTGGTGGAAGTGTTCTATTTCATGGAATGACATACGGCATCCGTAACTTAAGAAGTTCCCTGTGCTCGACTCGTTTCCTAGGGTAGAGACCGAGCCGAGGCAAAACTACACCGGCTGTAACTCATCGGTTTCCTTAGCCATGCGGTCAATAGTAGTAACACTCTTGAAAGCTAGGTCGGCGGCCTTGCGGGCCCTCTCAGCGTCTTCACGATGTAGGTAGGCAAGGCACAGGTTATTCAATATCTGACAACCATCCTACCCGCCATTACACAGCTCTTGCTGTAACCTACCGAGAGCTTGATAGTGTCGAGGAGATGCTGGTGCTCGCTAGTCAGCTGCCATTGTTGCCCAATAGAGAAGTCTACCTGATACCTGAGGTTCCTTCGTAGAGGGAAACCTTGATCGTTCTGGTCGAGGACGATTCCCCTGCTCACAGTGCTGCGAGGTATCTCCCCGTAGCGTCCTTCCATTGCCCTTCCTTCACCATCGCGTTCCCTTCCTCTCTGAGACAACAGCCACACTGAATCCCTTCTCGGAAGGGGAGGCCTACTTCAGCTTTGTGCCGTATTCCAATCGGCTCTCGAATATATCACTTCGAGGGCAATTGCTTTGGCACCACTCCTGAAGGTCGAATGTTGATGGGCATAGATCTCAATCGCGGCCTCACCACCGCCCTGTGTGCTTCCTCTGACCCGAAGACCAGCAACAGCGAATCCTCATCTAGCGGCGGTTGGCCCAGCTTCTCTCTCGCTGCCTCTTGTGATGGTAGATCCGATGAGGGCTCCGGACTGATTCCTGTCGTCCGCTCGGGCTCCTCGGCAGAAGAGTTCCCTGCCCTTTCGGACGTCATTCAATAGCAAAACTGTATCCCTACCAAAGGAGCCGACTCACGATTTCTCCTGTCCATCCCCCCTTGGTCACGCACCGCGATTCAACACGACTGGCAACAAAAGAGCCCAAGGTCAGAAACACACCCTGATACTCTCGCGAGGAAAGCGGCTTTGCAAAGTGGTATATTCCCTTCAGGACATGACTGAGCCGCACAGAGAATCCGGGCTCCCACTCTCCTCCTCTTATCGTCGGTGAATGAGCTTTTATTGCTGCCATAAGCTGCTGCACAACTCCATCTCGCGGACAGTTATTTCCAAATTTTCTTTCGTAACGAAGAGGTTGGAAACCATGGGCTTTGCATCACTCCTCCTCGATGCCCAGAAATACTGTCACAGGAGTCGCTCTCACGGGAGAGCATCCGTCTCGTAGGCGAGGCCTCCGGTAGTCTCCCGCGCGACATTGGCAATGTCACATTGTCACTCGCCCGTCTCGCGACCAGTGGTGGAGGGGTGCTATGGCCCGCACGGATCAGGCAGAAGGGGAGCCCGGCGGTACTCGTTCCCTCAATTTGACCGTCACACACCTTCAAGTTCAACCCTATAGCGGCCGAACAAAAAATGAAAAATCAAAGACTAAGGAAAAACATGAAATCTTGATTCTAAGTACGCTGATAACTATTGACTTCCGAGTTGTGGAATGATTGGTCGTATTGAATTATATATTCCGCTCGCCAAAATTCATAACGACCAGTTTTAAGCTTCCGCAAGGACTGAGTGGGGTTCAGATATGGAAGGGGCGGTGGGTCCCGGAAGGTGATTTCGAGGTTCCTGAGAGCTTGTGGCAACAAGATGGGTCTGACAAACACTGAGACTGCTCCGGGATTGTCACTTTAAAATCATGACCAGAAATGACGAGCCTCAAACTACTACGAGCGATTTGGGAAACTCTGTCGAGTAGAGAACGGACCCTCCGTGAGAGGTGGAGTGTACGAGCACCGAACCAGTCTCTGACGAGAGGGGCGCCAGTAAACTCTGTAAACCCAGGCACGCGAAGATAGACACAAATACGGGCAGCTCCACTTTATAGTGGCAAACTATTGACTCAATGAGCCAAGCCTTGTACTCAGGCAGGCGCGAGGCTGTTGCAAATGGCGGAGCCAACGACAAGTGAGATCACGTGTGGTTGCATGGCCCTACTTACCCTCAAAGTTCACCTTCACCTGAAATACTTCAGTAGACGGTCAGTGGGACGGCACCACGCGAGTGAAGACCAGAACCTGGACATGCCTGAAGATTCAAACCCCTCCTTGACGAATCGTCAAGGAGGGTTCCAGGAATGCGGCCAGAAGGGCAATTCGAGCCCCCCGTAAATCCCATCGTCGATGACGATGGTGTACGTGGAACACTGAGGTCCGCTATTGGGAGAATACCATGGTCAAGAGCCTCTAGAGGCAAGCGAATCGGAGGCCCAATCTGGGATCCCACTCCGTGTCACCATTCGGCCAACGCTCGAACGTAGGAGGACCGCCATGGGAATCCATCTCAGTAGTTTTTGAAGGCCGAATGACCATGAAGGTACACCCTGAGCCGGTCCCGTTCCGAAGGCTGCCCTCAGCACATCGATTCTGCGACTGTCAATCATCACAACCGTCACTGTAGCATAGGACACGCTGATGCTACAAAAGTGGCAGAAGTGACTCATGCGAACTCCATTTGTGCAACTACAACGCAAGTCGAAATTCTAGTGCAGAAGATCCTACCGGATGTAAGGGTGAAGAATCGAAAAAAGTACAGACAGGGAGGCACGGTCCCTACTAAGAGGAAGCCTTCCTGGCAAACATAATTTCCCGGTAACCCAAAGCGGCAAACGGAAACTCCTCACGATGGCAAGTGAGGAACAGTGAAGTTAGGTGCTTGAAGGATACCATAATCGACATCATAGGAGCGGCCTCCTAGCGTATCTAGGTCTAGGCGCAACACACAGTTGCAAACGCTAGGACGCCAATGGTCTCCGGGAATTAGCGATGTGAGAGTTACCGGGACGGTATAGACGTCATCGCTCATCGCCTTGACGACAGTGCCACCAACTTGCAAGAAACCAGCACTCAGAGGATTGTTCCGAGAATTGCATACGTCGAACGGCGATACGTCAGCCCTGACGATAGCCAGGTCTATCCACAGTCTGTTCCGAATCCTCAGGTCCACGGTCCCCGCTGCGCAATACTTCATCTTAGACTCAAGAGTGACTGAACCACACCAAACCTGATACATGCTGACCTTATCGACCACAATTTCCAGGACCGAAGATGGGCGGTACGTGATCGTCAAGATAGCCCAAGTGCACCACAGTATGAAGGCCAATAAAAGTCCAAATAGAAGGGCCACCGTTGCCATATGGCGCAAAGCATTCTTCCCACGCGAGGCTTTTAGGCATTCCAGTAGATTCTGAAAGCGCGAGCGCCTCTTAACCGCGGGCCTCGACCATCGCAAAAAGCCGGAAGGTGTATCCGATGAGTCGTACTCGTGAACAGAGTTCTTCGTATCCAAGGCGTTGTAACTAGGAAACATGCTCGAGCGGAGCACATGGACCTGCTCGGCGTCACCTGGAGACGCTGTGGTCCACAACGTCACCGCTAGCCGCGGCGCGCCGCGGTAAGAGCCGACCCATTATTGCGGCCAGAAGGGCAATTCGAGCCCCGTGTAAATCCCATTGAAGTGCCAAAATCACAGCTTCAACTTCTGACAGATAGTGCGAGGCACGGCATGCGAATATGGCCTTGAAAATTTGTGTATGAGCCCAACACATAGGTACCTATAATCGGTTTTTTGGGCGGGCAATTTGAATTTCGACGTCACCGTGCGGCGTCACCGAGCCTCGACGCAAATTGCCCTGCGTCCGACACACCGCGGACCGTACTGCTAATCCGAGCGTTCAATTTACCCCTCTTCTCTGCAAAAATTAGTATGACCAATCCGTATATAATAGGTAATGTTGTGTATCAACAACCTCAATAATCGATTTCATGACCTTGGACACCGGCAATGATCCGACCAAGAAGCCTGTCAATCCTGTTATGCAGAATAAGTCTGTCGAATTAACTCCTGGAAGTTGGTGCCCTCGTGGGAGATCCGGGAGATAGCGGGGCGTGGGCCACTAGACTACCGGGTCTCCGAGACTGCCGCTAAGGGTCCGAAGAGACCAGGCTATCCACTGGAGCGTGAAATCATTCTCACTGAAATGGCACATTACCTTCATGGCAGCCGCTCGCAAGTTGCGGGCCGCAACAAGCTCGTACCTGACGGGCCGCTGGCGGCGCCGGAGAGAATCAATTCCCCCCATTCTCTCCCGGGTCTGAGGATAGCGATGAAAGTAACAGTGACTCATGAGCACTCCACCTCCTAAAATTCAACGCAAGTCGAAGTTCAAGTGCAAAAGATTCTCCCTGATATACGAGCGAAGGATATCAAAAAAGTACAGAGACACCGGGCACGGTCCCTATTAAGAGGAAGCCTCCCCGAAGAGTGCAAATGACGAGATTACATGAACTAAGTCTGGAAGCGCGGCATCACTGGAATCCAAAACGGCAAACGAAAGCCACTCATGAAGACTAACGAGAAGCAGTGAGAATAGGTACTTGAAGGATACCATAATTGACATCATTAGAGCGACATCCCAGCGCACTCAAATCCAAGTGGAGCCTGCAGTTGCTAACGCTAGGCTGCCAGTCTTCGCGCATCAGGGATGCAAGAGTCACCGGCAAGGTGTAGACGTCATCGCTCATCGCCTTAACGACAGTGCCACCAACTTGCAAGAAACCACCGGTCAAAGGATTGGTCCGAGAATTGGACTCAGCGGACGGCGATAGGTCAGCGCTGAGGATACTCAAGTCTATCCACAGTCTGTTCCGAATCCTCAAGTCCATGGTCCCCGTTGCGCAGCGCTCTATCTTAGGCTCAAGAGTAACTGTACCACACCAAACCTGCTCCACGGCAACTCTTTCGACGTCAATTTCCAGAACCGACGATGGGTGGTATGTGATCACCAGGAGAGTCCAAATGTACAACAATATGAAGGCCAATAAAAGTCCAAATAGAAGGGCCACCGTTGCCATATGGCGCAGAGCATTCTTCCCACGCGAGGTTTTTTAGGCATTCCAGTAGATTCTGAAAGTGTGAGCGCCTCTTAACCGCGGGCCTCGACCACCGCAAGAAGCCGGAAGGTGTATCCGATGGGTCGTACTCGTGAACGGAGTTCTTCATATCCAGGGCGTAGTAGCTGGGCAGCATGCTCGAGTGGAGCACGTGGACCTACTTGGTGTCACCACCGCGTCACCGCGTCGCCGCTGCGTCGCCGTGTCACCAGGCCCTGAGCCGAAGTGGCCTGCGCCCGATATATTGCAGAGCACATTCCGAAATGAGAAGGCGTCTTCGACGGGCTCGGCAAGTTTTGATGAATTTACAGACAGAATCACGGCGATCCACGAGGAACAGGAGCCCAATACGCCGGCAGAGGAACGCCCGAGGCTCTCCGTCGGAGAGTCTCCGAATCAACGAGCGCATCTCAGACCTCAAGCAAACGATGCTGAGCCCACCACCACGACCGAAGAAAATTCAAGCCCTTACAAGAGGCAAGGTCGTGAGTCCTCGTCATACCTCACGCGGCTGCGACTAACACTGACCCGCAAGAGCAGAGGAACACAGCGAGTAACGCGCTCGTCCCAAGCCATCAGCAGCCCGACATTCCGAGGGCCTGCCCTTCCAAGTAGGACAGGTCGTGGGGCCACGAATTGATTGCTCGAGAACCTTGGAATTCCTAAAGAAGTCGCGGGTCTTCGACGTACGGTGAATCGCGAGTCCCATAGTCTTAGATAGCGAGAGGCTCAGGGTCCATAGCGAGAGCAGCCATAGGGGTTCATTGGGAGCCTCGGATCTTCGGTGTAACACCGTGGCGTAGCCAAGCACTCAGGCAGGGAACCTAATGAAAATCGAAAGGGGAGACTGATCCAGACTGAAGGATCTGTGGACCGCGGGGACGATTTCGAGGGAGTGTTTCTCGCCAAGTTCTTGCTCGTCAGCGAGAAGCACGCCTGCAAAATGACCGACAGCAAGCTGAAACACCTTTTACAGCAGTCCGCCTGTCTGTGTGGGTGCTTTACACACTCTCACTATTGCCCTTGCCAGAAATCACAATCCTCGCGTCCACAGTACTGAAGCTCTCCTTACGAGAGCATCTCCAGTGCCTCGAAAAGAATTAACGGCTTCCACGTGCCCAACTACAACGCAAAAGCGCAGGTTACGTGGGAGAAATTATTGAAAATACCGACAGATGTTCGCTGAATGGGGGTTAAGGTAACAGTGCAAAGGACTGCAACCAGACGAGATGTCGCCTGATACGAAGTCTCGCCGGAAAGCGACCGCCTCGAGATCACCCTGGGCTCTCCTTGGAGCCACGATCATACGAGTGGTGGAATTCGACATCTCGACATCGCCATGGTTGAATGCCGCGATCTAGACCCACTCAGAATTACGAAAGAGGAATAGTAAAGTTAGGCACCTGTAGGATACCAAAATCGAGCCGGTCGAAGTGGTATCCCAGCGCGTACAGGTCTAACTGGGCATCGCAACGGCTGACGTTGGGGTGCCAGAGGTCTTCATGCGACAATGATGAGAGACTTACCGGTAATGTGTAGACACCATCGCTCATCCTCCTCACGACGACACCACCGATTTGCAAGAAACCAGCGACGAGATGATTTGCACTGGACATGGACTGGACAGACGTCGATAGCTCAGCGCTCAAGATGGTGAGGTCAGTCAATAGTCCGTTTCGGATGCGCAAGACTATGGTCCCTCGTGCGCAGTAGTTCGTATCCCTCTCGAGCGTTATCATACCACACCAAACCTGCTTCATGCTCACCCTCTGGATTGTGATATCCAAGACCGAGGAGAGGCGGTATGAAATGGTCAGGAGAGTCCAACTGTACCAGATGAAAAAGACCGACACCATGGCAGACACGAGAGCCACTGTGAGCACATCTCGCGGAGTGAACGTTATACTCGCAGCTTTGAGACTTTGCACGAGCCGCCGTGCCCTCGAGGGCTTCCTCGTGGTCGGGTTTGACCATCGGAGAAAGCCTGAAGGTGTATCCGATGGATCATACTCGTAGACGAGTTGGCTCATGTCTAAGGGAAAGCAAATGTGTGAGGGGGTGAGTAGCACCGCGCGCACAGGCGTCACCACAGCTGCACGGCGTCACACCAGCGACTGGGCGTCGCTGGATCCTAGATCGACAGGCCGACCGCTATTCCGGTCGCCCGCTACCATGGGATACGTTCGCTTGAGCTCACGCGACGTATTTCTTCATTAAGAGAATGATACGTGAAGTCTTAGGCCTCCTTTTCTCAGAGAGAAGGTAAGAGAGACACTGAAATCCAGGGCGGAACTTCGCTCGCCCTGTGCGGCCGTCCAGCACGCTCCACTTATCTCAGGAAAAGCCTCTCCCCATAGTGGCTCAAGGTCAGGTAAGAGAGATATGGCTAGCGCAACGGCGATTCGAGAGCCCGATGATTATCAGTGTCGCCAAATCTGCAGTCAAACCGGATCCTTAACTTCAACGATGCAGAATCTTTATCACCGACTGAGACGATGCTGGAGGGCCAAAGGCATACGTGGTGGCCACTACGGATCCGGCGAGCCCATTACTCCTCAATCAGAACGTGCCGTGGGCGAGACGCAGCTGGTAATATTCTGTGGCCTCACGTACCTTGCTGCACTCGTCAAGAAGCCCATACCTCTCCAGCTGACAGTCTCAGGTCCATCGTGCAGACGATCGGGACACTACAAGGATTCAAAACGATGGCAATGATCTCAGGCGGAGTCGAGTAACGAATACTGGTTGGACTACTAGCCGTGTGCAGGCACTCTCGCCAACCCTCAAGTCCCTAGCCGTGTGCAGGCACTCTCGCCAACCCTCAAGTCCCTAGCCGTGTGCAGGCACTCTCGCTAGCCCTCAAGTTCCGACCAAAACCTTAGACTGACTGCAATTCTGCACTGAAAGCCATAGAACAGTGAGACTCTCGTTACGAAAGGCGGGTATCATGTAGAATAAATGACGACCAATTGCCACGAGAAATCCTTCGATAACCACACGAAGGAATTGACGACTTGGAACAACGGATTGCCTCAAAGCCCGTCCACCTACCAAGCCGCAACAACAGTAAATCAGAATGGAAACGGAAGACCGAAACATGCTCAGATATGGAGAAGCCCTACGGTGAAGGGCAGTCGAACACACTTGAATGAGGAAGGGGCCGATCAGCATGGGGCGTATCCCATCTCCATGATCTCACGGAGCAGCATCGTCGCGTAGCATCCACGGGATAAGAAGAACTGAGGGCACAGGAATTGCCAAACGCGCCAGCATAAGAGTTTTAAACACGATATGATAAGCGTGTTATCATCATAACGAACCCTAACCCTCCCCAAGCCCAGGAAACCTACTTCTAGCATCAGATTCCGCTTCTCTTCCTCTATCTCCTCCCAGCACTTGAGTCCCTGTGGTTTTGCTACCAGCCGTCTACGGATACTCGGCAGGCGCGCCCGAACGCCCAGGCTGCGAGAAAAGTCAAGATCGAGATCCTCTCGTAGGATACTATCCGACGCTTCACCACGAGAGACGGAATCCTTGAGAAGCTCCGCGTATCTGAGGCCACGCCCGAGCTGTCCAATCTCTAACCAAAACCTTCACGAGCTCTCACACATGCCGAGTGTTGACGCCCAGCTTCAGTAGCTTGTCTTTACCCTCCAACTGGCTGCCCCACGTCGGAACTAGGACGTCATCTATACTGTATCTACGCGATGAGGGCCTTCTGAGATTTTCAGAAGAAGACGCTACCGCTCCCTCGAAGAATCAACGAGGGTGATGTCCCCCTTATCCTTGCACCAAACCACATCACCCGGGACAACCTCCAGGCCATATTCTCGAATCCTCCTGAACTAGCATAAATCAGAAGCTCTCATTTTCACAACAGAGTATACCTGGAGGCCATCCGGTTCCAAAGACAGGACTGATATGCCAAGAAGTGTATCTGTAGTATGCTTCGCGGTACTCCTGTTCGAAGGGATCGTCTGTAGCCGTCAGCAGTAGGCTGCATGGCAATCGCGTTCATCATTCTCGACCACCTGCCATCACTGCTGTCTCACCGCCTGTCCTGGTGTCCCTACATCTCAACGTCTCGGTCACGTGAGCGTATCCTCTGGAGTTCCCCAACAGCCACAGACGAGTCTCCGGTGACCTGCCACTCCCGGAGCACCTGATGTTCATCACTCGAGGTCTAGCGCCGAAGTGCTGAGGGTTGAACCTCGGCAACATCTCTTCCATCACTGGCTGCGGGAGTGAGTATGAGCCTTGCAGCCCTCTCGAAATCGCCCGACACCAAGGCAGCCCCAATGTCGATCTTATAAAACAGGTGGCGAAGAAGGCAGGCAAGTTTACTACATTGCTGTGCCGTGACTCGTCGTGATGGGGATTAATGCCAAACCTTTGCAAACCATAGTAGTTGATGAAGCCGGTCTCCGCTAGCTTCGATGACCGCAGCTTCTCAGCAGCCCCTTCCTCGACATCTCGGATCCGCAGCCGGAAGAAATTCCTGCTCCACGCCTCGAGTACAGCACACCAGAAATGATACTCACCCAGAGAGCATGCCGTGGCGAAGCTCCATCGTACTCCCTTCAGCGTCGTCTCTCTCGAAGCCGCTTAGTCTCACGAACATGTCTTTACTCCGCATCCTCGCATTGACGCTGTCCGCAGCTTCCCTAATCTGCTGCTCACTATGCGTAACGGGAAGGGTGGCAAACCTGTTCTATAACCCTGATTGACCGCCGGAGCGAAGGCCCTGGCTACTGGTAGGTAACTCCGAACTTGTCCTTGACACCGGCGAAGTGCATGGTGTCTTTCGGAAGGTCGAGTCTCCGCTCGATGGCTCGCTGTATCGCTGTCGTATCCCATCCAGCCTTGACCAGAACAAACTTCCACCGACTTCCCTTGTAGAGGCCGACGGGTGAGTATTTTCTCAACCAGCTGAGCTCCACTACTGCTCCCTACCAACACGTAGCCCTTACACCGTTGCCACCCAAGACGCTATTACACTCGACTCAGTTTCCCGTTCGTGGACGTCAACCCGCACATCCGGGAAGTAGGACGGGAACTCTCTCCTCAACTTGGAAATTAACCGCCATCCCTCTCTGGATGCCTTCGACCTTCCCAAATGAACTAACAGCGTTTCCGAAGAGTATCTGCCGGGAACAGCGACAGCACAACACCGTGGGAATCCCAACACGATACTACCCGGCACCAAAGAAGTAGAGGACTCGAGCCGCCTCCCACTGATCCATACAGCTCAGAAGAAATTGATTTCTCTCGGCATTCACAGCGGCATAGTAGATGACCTTATCCGATAGCAGCTTGAATGGAACCACTGCTAGCGACTGAAGCACCTCGCTGTCCCCTCAACCACCACTGACGATAACTACCTCTCTCAGCAAGCCAGCGATTGCACCGCGTATTTTGTACGCAGCAGCCATGGCCTCCACACCACCGTCAAACTTCCACTCGAATAGCCGACGCCGATGATCTGCGCTACCGGACTCTTTCGTAGCCTGAGGATAAGCCTTCCAAATCTTCTCCGGTACTGCACCCCCGAGCGCCAGAACAGCACCCTGACCGAGCCGATTTCTACAGTTTCGAGAACAGGACGCCAGACTATCGCCACCATCGCTACCCCGACACGACCTTTTGTGTGAAGTTGCTGAATTTGACTATATTCTCGAGGGCCCCCGCCCCGCATTTCCCTCGGACGAACTCTGCAGCATTATCTCCAAGCAGGTATCTGAAACTGCCCGTCCCGTGAGCCCCGCATCGTAAAGGATATTACCCGTCCTCATAAGCCCTCCGATACAACTCGGTTTGATCAACACCGTCATTCCCACAATGGTACGCGTTAGCTTCTCGAGATTCCGTCCCCACTGATTCCTTCTCAGCTGGCTCCACGCCACCCCACCATTCAGGTGCCTCATCCTCTGGCATCCTGGCGACTCTGCCGTCCATACCGACTTCTCTCACCTCCCAGTCAATAAACTACACAAAGAGAGACGTTCCCTCTGCCTTCATGATCCGAGGGAATTTTACAGTACCCGAGCCTTCATGACCCCTCCAATATGGAGCGGGTCGATGAACTCTTCCACACCAACTCTGTTGAAAAACTTAGTGAATTTCGGCCCTCTGGCTTCGGGCACTCGACTGCCGTTTGCAGCAGACACCGCTGCATCAGATGTCGCCTGAAAGCCAAGCACTGGATCCCACTGGGTGGGAATCCTCGCTGAAATTATAGCACAGTGCCAACCTTACCCGAGTCCGGCGTTCCGCTGCTCTACCGCAAACGAGTCGCCGAGATGCTAGCACCACGCGATGGGGAGAGCAGCACAGCTTGTTACTCTGGAGCCCAGATGACACGACCATCGAGCGGGCGAGAGCAATGGGAGGAATGCGAACAAACTCCATCGGAATAACTCACTTATAGCTAAACCCTGTGCGTCGGCAAGAACCAAGAGCAGATACCTGGCCCAAAAGCTCAGACACCACAGCAAGCTAGCAAGCAAGATTCTCCCTCGGTAGCAGAAATGCCGATATACGAACCACCCTTCTATTTACTCCAACACTGCGAAATGACAATTGGTGAAACTGAACAATAGGCACTGATCGCACAATTCTATATAGGACGATGCTGCACAACTAGTGAGCCACCATACGACCACTCTTACCCCCATCAGATGCGGAGCTGTGAGCACTGGAATTGCCAAGTATGCAACCTAGTGAAGAAAATTCTCAAGGCAGCGAAATGGTAAAGGAGCCCGTCAGATTTAGTTCTTCGTAACGGCCTTGAGAACCTGCAACACCTCTCTGGCGATCTGGAGCTCTTCGTTGGTCTGAATAACCATACCGAGAGTGGGGCTGTCGAGCTCAGTGATGATACCGTTGGTGTTGGCACCGTTGACAGCGTTGTACTTGGGGTTCTCGAAGAACCTCATGAACTTGAGAGACTGCATCACACGAGAACGGATGAAGGCAGAGTTCTCACCAATGCCACCAGTGAAGACCAAGGCATCCAAACGGGAACTGGCAGACACCATCAAAGAAGCGATGTAACGACTAAGGCGGTAGACGAACATATCAATGGCCAACTGAGCACGACGGCGGGTCTCAGGATCAGCGGACTCATCCTCGGAAGTCTCGATGAGCACACGCATATCGTTGGAAATTCCACTGACACCGAGAAGACCAGACTTCTTGTTGAGGATGTTGGTGACCTCCTCAATGGAGAGGTTGAGCTGCTCGCAAAGATACTGCTCTACACCGGGGTCGAGGTTGCCGGCGCGAGTGCCCATGACGAGACCGTCCATGGGAGTCATACCCATGGTAGTATCGACGGACTTGCCGTTGTGGACGGCAGTAGCACTGCAGCCGCTACCGAGATGGGCAACAATGAAGTTCGAGCGGCTAGGGTCGAGATGAAGCTGCTGAGCGGCCTTGAGCGACACGTACTGATGGGAAATGCCATGGAAACCGTACTTCTTCAACTGAAGCTTCTTGGAGATGTCGTACGGGATGGCGTAGGTGTTGGCGTACTCAGGGATAGTTGAATGGAAGGCAGTATCGAAGCAGGCGACATGGGGGACGTCGGGGCCGAGGATCTTAGCAGCGATATCGATACCCTCAGCATTGGCAGGGTTATGAAGGGGGGCGAGCTTGATGCAATTCTTGATCTCCTGCAGGACCTCAGGGGTAACAAGAGTGGGCTTAGTGAGCTTCGGACCGCCATGAACGACACGATGGCCGACACCAGTGATGCCCTCGTCCTTGACCTCGGGCTTGGACTTGATATCCTCAATAACGGAGGTCATGGCGTCCTCATAGGACATGTTGGGGATCTGCTCAACTCTCTCGTTGGGGCTCTCGGCGTCAAAGCGGAGCTTGCAGTTCTCGGTACCAATGGAATCGATGAGGCCCTTCACTTTGCAGTCCTCAGAGTTCATATCAAGAAGTTGGTACTTGATAGAACTAGAACCGCAGTTGAGAGTCAGGACCAGCTTGGGAGCCTTGCTGGCGAAGAACCTGACTCCCATAGGAGCCAGCTGACTCGTGCGAATACCCACCGAAGATGACAACATGATGATAAGACCAAAACTAGACAGGAAAAGACTGAATTTGTGAAGCTCCCCAATTTACACTTCCTCCGAGGTAACGTAACTTCACGACGCGCCTCGGCTTAACAAGGCGAAGATCCGCCACGGACTAGCAAGTCCTTGTCTCAAAACTTTCCCGAGGAACGTCTTACTAATCTAACAACATAGCCAGCGTCGACAACCTCGACAGCTGTGAAAGAACGCCCTACTTCTGATGATCTGTCAAGACCACTGATCGCTAGGAGAAACCCTCT
The DNA here is from genome assembly GCA_013115135.1 of Perkinsus olseni. NCBI lineage: Eukaryota > Perkinsozoa > Perkinsida > Perkinsidae > Perkinsus > Perkinsus olseni. The sequence goes on from JABANP010000004.1 coordinate 23,438, forward strand.
CGCCATCATCCGCGCACTGCTATTGTTCGAGGAGCTGCGCTAGCTCAGCGATGGATGCTGTTTCTCATTCGACACAGTAAGGTTAGCGTTCCAAGGAATTTCGTGGCGCGCGACACATCAAGGAGGCTACTCTTGCAATCTTGCATTTCCTCAACTCATTTGGAACTGGCGCAATCACGATCAGCCGCTAGGTTACAATAGGCCTCTTTTCCCGCCATGGATACAGCCAGCCTTAAGCTGGCCGATGCCCCCGACCTTCACAGCAGGTGCTGGCTTCAAGGCGTTGTCGGATGGATGATGGTAGTACTCTGTCAAGCTCAGCTATTGCACTATCGCCGAACATCGGAATTAATGTTAAGTCGTTTGCGAACGACTACCGTCAGCCGGGTCGAACGCTCGAACTGGCTGATGGCATATCCGTTCGTTTGTCGCGCTATTGCTCTTAGTAACGGAGTAGCGCCATCACTAAGCGTACCATCATCAGGTCACATCGTTGCTGCTCGGCATCGCCATCAACATTTCCAGTGCGATCCTCTCGATTACCCATCCTCTCTCTGGTGCAACTTCCAGTGAATTGAAGGTGAACCGATCACCGCTGTTTCCCTGAGGCCTCTTCGTCCCAATTTTCTTCCACTTCCAAGATCCTCCTGACTCGAAAATCGTGAGCTTTTCTCAGGAATTCGGCGCATCAGCAGACAGCGTTCGCATACTAGCCGTCCAGATATGCTCGTGGATCGCCGCAGGCTTAGCCATAGTGTCTCTTGGTGAGCATGATCGTCTCTTATTCGGCTGATTCCCCCTTGTTGTTCAGGGATCTTCACCAAGGCGGTTAAGTCCAGCTACAACACTTGGAAAACGCTTTTCTTGTTTTTCGCGCTTCTATCGTTCCTGGCCCAAGTCGCCACCTTCTGCCTCATGTTCAGCACAGGCGTTGCTCTCGACAATCTTTGTAAGCCGAGATGCCGATCCGCAGCCACTCAGAAGCCTTGTGCTCCTCGTTCAGTTACCTTCAAGCAAGTTGAGCTTAGCGACTACATGGACGCTAATCCTTCCTTCACTTTCAAGGACCCCGGTGCTTCCGCTAAGGAGTTCAATTGCATGTGGAATGAATTTGCCTGCCAACTTGGTACCGGCAATGCCCTCAATTCCGCCTGCTCGGGCGACGTCTCACTCGGGCAAGACGTGAGTAGTATCTTACCCTTCGACCTTTAAGTGGTTGCTCTCGTAGATATCTTGCACGTCGGCGGTGAAGGCTGGATCAACTGGTCAAGTCGACGCGGCGATGGTCGAAAAGTCTCTCAACGAAGTTTGTGGCAGCACAGGGCTACTACACGGGAAGTTGAAGGGTCCATCTGGCAAGTGCGAGGCATGTGTCAATGAGAGCCTCGGCTTCGGGTTAGCGGCGATTCAACCCTCTGCGGTACTTTGTGGCTGCTTTCAAAGTAAGCACGGCTTTTCAGCCTCTCTCCTCTATGCTGACGATGGGTCGTTGAATTGTCATTTCAGGCTTCACGGACTTTTTCCGAGAGTACGGCTCCCCCTGGTACGGCGCGGCTCAGTGGCGGGTGTTGGGATCTGCTACCTACCTTCTTGTATCCTTCATCAGCTATATCGGCGTTATGATCATGATGGTGAAGTAGGCCGGGATCATTGCATGCGAGAAGCTCCTCCGATCTGTTTTCGCTTCATTGCAGATACTATGGTGGATGGCACTTTCACAAGTGGTATGATGTCAGCGATACCGAAACCCTCGCCGAGGCGTAGCGGGAGGGTGCTGTGGGCCAACTTGGCTCATCGTTTGATAGACTTCTCATGTCATGTGGATAGTAGTGAGACCCTTGTCGATTTGAGGAAGGAAGCTGCTGTGTTGTCTAGTGTTTAATTCATGCTTGAAGAGGTGGGTGTTTCCGTTCTGCGGAGAGGAACGTAGATCTTACAGTTGCTGGGCATTGGTGATGTTATTGCAAAGTCTCGGTGGATGGCAACCGTATTTTTCGGGAGGGCTGCTGTGGCGACCGCTGGGGTCGATCCGCACTGCCGCCTCGTACTTCAAGGTCAAGCCGATACGGGTTTTCGGGACGAGGAAGGTAGTGAAGGGCTCATTCTTAGCCCGCAATCGCAGCCCGTACGTCGTGAACCTAAAGTAGCCCCGCGAGCGTTGGAATACCAAGAATATAGTTTTACCGGAGGGTGAATTTTTCGACCGTTCCAAGCTGCTGGTGGTATGGTGAATTATCGCTTGTCCATCTTGTTGCTTTGTGGACAGAAAGCCTCTAGGCAAGCTCGTATTGAGGCGCGGCGGGCGGGAGTAGCCCAGCGGAGGTTAGAGGAACAGCAGGGGATGCTACTGGATGTGAAGAAGCAGTTCCGAATGGAAGTTAAGCGGAACTCAGGCCTAGGCTGGTACCGGAGCCTTCAGGTAGTAGTGGACTGCTTCCGCCGTTCTTGCCCCACGGCGGTGCTTTTAGTTGGTCAAACATGTTGAGATGCATCGAGCGGGACCGGGGCCACACATAGATCAGAATATGAGGGAGAGGCTCACCTTAGCATATCGTCAAATTATCAAGGGCAAGTGAGTTCTGCTGTTGCGATGGCATCATGTTTCTGTGAAACGGCACGTCGTCTAGTTCTCAGTGGCCACAGGGGTGTATTGTGTCCCGATGTTCTCAGTATATTTTCCACAATATTAGCGACACACTTCCACCCCCGTCGCCGTCGATCTCCCAGGGGCTACAGCAACCACCAGTAGCCGCTGACCCGACACGTGCCCAGGGAGCAGCACAGTCTTCGCCGGCCACGCCCTCGCCTCTGACGGAGCCGATGTCCAGGCCCTTCGTGCGCAGTCTTGTGTCTCTGGGGATACGCTCGGCCTGGTTCGTCCTTCTGGCGCATTCTCTCCTGCTAGTCGGAGGTGTCTCGCCACTGGTGGGCGCTGTTGTGGCGGTGCCGGTAGTATATATGACCTTCCAAGGTCGCTTTGCTACGGAGCAGAGAGAGGATGCCAGGAAGTTCGTTTTCATCGCAGCAAGCCTCCTGGTCGCCGCCTTCGCCCTGCTCGTGTTGGTCATCCTACATGATATCGCCGGCATATCGCTGCCCACCTGGGTGATGAGCCCGTTCACTGGTGGAGTCATATGGGTGTCTCGTACTGCAGCGGTGGTCCTCACTGCGGTCACTGCTTTGACTGGGCCGTGGATGCTCCGACGCCCCTTCGCTTATCCGAGCTCCCTGACGGAGGAATGGCTGCTCTCTACCGCTGTGCGCCTGTTCGTCTTTGTAGGCTTCTTGGTCCAGGTGGCAACTTTCAGGGTCGAGGAGTCTGCCAAAGGAGAGTTCATGCTCTCTATGGTCATTTACCCTATCCTTGTCTGTGCGATGTCCCTGCAAGTGTCCCACCAGAGTGACTTGATAGCCTACGACTCGAGGGTGGCAGTCCTGGCCCACCTGCTAGTCCGGATGCCCTACGGTGATGCTATATCCCTGCTCTGGATAAGCATCATCTACGGCCTCCTAGTCCCGATTGTGGACTCCCCCATGGCGACCTCGGTGGTTGGCTATGACGCTGCTCTCTTGGAAGACAGTGGTGGTGCGGAGTCGCTGGTTGGCAGAGCCTTGAAGGCTTCCCTGCCGGTGCTGGAGATCCTCACTAGAGTTCTCTATCTTCCGCTGGTTGCTCTCTGCATCATCACCTTCGCCACCCCCGTGGCGTTTCTGATGCTCATGGCGGTATTACTGGCTCCCCCACTACGAAAGAAGTGCCACTACCTTGTTCTGGCCCTGTACTTAGTGGCGGTCTCCCCGCTACCACAGATGTTCCCAGTTGTCCTTGTCTCAGCTGTCCCAGGGGTGACACCAGTTGAGCTCTCGCCGCTGGCGGCAGTCGCGGCTCTGGTATGCACAACGAGGAAGCTGCTGGAGAGGAGCGGGGCCCCGCAGGCGTCGCTCCGGTTTCTTCCGATGTCATTCGGGTCGCCGATAAGACTGGCACTTCAACTTTTGCTATGGTGGCTTGTACTGAGGGCCGTCGTGACCTCCTCTCACATAGACCGCCTTTGCCAATCAGTCTTCTTCGTCTGCACTCTCATATGGCAGCTGGCTGGCATACGTTACGGCCGAACCTTCGCCTCTGAGTACGTCATTTGCAACTCGGCAGTCCTCGGCGCCTTGGTCTCATTTGCTGCCCTGTCGGCCGATAGCGGGTCCCTAGCAGAATTCCAAGCGGCCATCTGGGCCCGCTGTGTGCCGGTCCTCTTGGCTGCCTCGGTTCTCTGGGCATTGGACCGTGTAACCCTGGTATCCCAGGGTCAGCGGGAGTCCAGAGCTGGGAGTATGTTTGCTTCTGGGGTGGCAGCTGTGCTCATGGCCTGCCTCTATGCAGCTTTGCCGCTGCTGCCATCAGCCCCTTTACGAGTGTTGACCATCACCATGACGGCCGGCTGCGCTGGTCTAGCATCTCTGCTCTCCTTGGTCATGCCATTGCGCAGCGCCATAGGGTGGGGCACGGGCCTCGCTATCGCCTTCGCCGTTGGGAACTACGTCGTGGGCGTGATGCAGGGAGAGAGCACTCGAGTGACCGCGCAGCTGTGTTGGCAGATGTGGTTCCTCACAGCGAGCCAGAGTGTAGCGTTCACTCCCGCCATTCCATCGCCGCCTTCCTTGTCCGAGGGCATGCAGAAGCTGGTGGCAGCCACAGCCCCAATTGCAACGTTCTACTTCTCGACCGTCAGAGGACTTGACCACCCCCAGAGCTTCCCTATAGAGAACTTAGTGCTCACTGTTTTCGCTGTCCTCGCGGTGTCCTTGCCGAGGTTCCTGCAGAAGCCGGGCAGAGTCGCTGTAGTATTCTCTATCATCCATCTCTATGCGCTCGTGGTGACTGTATCCAACTACGGCATCCGCAAGGCTCCTCTCAGCGGCGTCATAGCCCACTATTACCCTCTGGGAGTATGCGTGTTGGTAGCAGCCCTCACCCCCACTGGCTTCACTGAGGTTGGTGATGGTATTGTGGCCCTCGCGAATGACTACTCCTCACCGGACTCGTACAGGCTCATCCTGCTGGTAGTCGCTGTGGTGCGGCCCTCGGTGTGGTCAATCTCCGCCTACCTTCCGCTCTCCTTCAGTCGTCGACGGAGCGAAGCTGTTCACAAGTTAGCGATTTTGCTTCTTTGTGTATCAGTGCTTGAGCTCTGTGTCACACCAATGGTCCTGTCAGTCGTGCATAGGCCCTTCCCTCTTACCCCGTTCTACCAGTGGCTGGGTCTGAGCTGGGCCAGCGCCCCGATCGCTATGATGACCAATTACGTCGGTCTCGCTCTGGCATCGGTAGCTCTGCATGAGAAGCCCTTGCCTCTGCTGACTCCGACTAAGTTGGTGATAGCGTTCACCTGCCTCCTGGCAGTCGAGCTCCTCTTCGACAGGCGAAGGTCCATAGGAATCTTCATGGTCCTCATGCTGCTACTGGGGCTGGCAATGCTCCTAGAGATTCCTCAGAGCGGCCGAGCACCTATCAGTAGACGCTGTCTTCTCATTGTGTCTGCATCGTACTACATCCTCTGCGTCCTTTCACAGATCCCCCTCAACCTTGTCCCTGACAAGTCTCAGTTTTGGCTCTATTTGCAGGACTGGCTGCCCCTCTTCCTCTTCGGTGAAGTACCTTCGTTGGCCCTCTATGAGCTCTGTGCTCCTATGCTGTACTTGCTCACAAGACCTCTGAGGCCCAGCAGCCCGGACAACTTCCTAGCCGCTGACAGTTCGACCATAGCGGACAGTTGGGTCCGTCGAGTGCTCCTCAGGAGGTGCCAGGCGGATGAGCGCAAGCACAAGGCGAATCTGGACACCCTTCTGAGGCGTCTTAATCGCATTGTGGCGGTTGCGGGGACGATGGACACGGCGGAGGACCATGGGGGAGAGGAGGCCCAGAGCCGTCGCATGCCTGAGAGAAGTGCCACTCAGGATGCCGAGAAGATATCGGGCTTGGCTGAGAAATTCACGGAGGGACAAGGGGCTATCGACGACGACCAGATTGAGGAGATCGCTCTGTACTTGGGGATGTCGGTGGTTCAAGTAAAGGCTGACTTGACCGAAGTCAGCGAGGCACTGCCAAATGACACTCCCGCAGAGTTCATCATCAGCACGGTGCTCAAGCGCCTAGTGGTCACAGGCAGCTCGGAGGCTGAGATCCAAGAGAAGCGAGACGACATCCTCGCTAAGGCGAAGGAGGAGCTGGCGGGGAACGACCAGGCACAGTCGGCTGGGCAGCCTAGTGGGCAAGTGACCCCAAGCAGTTCGAGTACAGAAGCTGCTCATCACAGCCGACGGTCCATCATGGCAGCTGAGAATGTCACTGGCGCGGTGGCCCAGACAACCGATGCTGTGATTGACGGTGTTACTATGGTGCTCGGCGGCCAGAATGTAAATCTGCCTCGGGCAAGTGTGGATGGCAGTCAGGGAGGGAGACGCCACAAAAGGGTCAACATCATCAGTTCCCTTCTCCACAGCTTCAACTACAACGTCATTGACCCCGCTCTGAAGGCCCACCCGGTGTCTGCCAAGTTCCCCTCTACTCTGCAGTTCCTCTTGTCCCACACAGCCATATGGGTTGCCATCGCCCTCTTCTCCCAGGCTGTGGCCTATGATGCATCTATTCTCTCGGTCATCCCCCTAGGCATCATGCTCTGCTGGCTCATCCCTGCGGCCTACCCGTTCCTCACCGCTACGCCGTGGATCGTGGTTGGCCTTTGTAGCCTGGGTAGCCTCTCACTCAAGCTGGTGATGCAGATGCCTCACGTGTGCGACACGGACGGTTACGTTCCCTCTATCGTCGAGAGTCGTTGGGAGTGTCCCCCCACCTACGGCGTTGTGACCCCGTTGTCTCGTCTGGGTCTGTTCAAAGTCTCCGACTATGAGGACGCTGCCTTGCTTCGCTATGTCGGGTGGGATCTTGGCATCATATTGCTCGTGGCGCTGCATCTCATCCACAAGCGACTGTCTGGTCGCGGTACGGACATGACTCCGGCCCAGGCGAAGGTGATACTGCGAAGACCCGAGGACCCCGAAAGTCGCCCAGAGAGCAGCGAGCAAGATTCTGAAGGGGCTAGCGGCCATGCGGTATCACTACGGAGGCCGTCCTTGGACTTGTTCATTCCACGTTTCGCCTTCAGCCTTGTGGTGATATTCCTCATCATCTTCGACTGGTCGGCAATCTCGTCAGCTTCTACTGATAAGCTCGAGACGGGCTTCGCAGAGAGTGTGAGGAACAACCGATTTTCAACAGTCCAAGTGCTCGCGATAGTTGGCCTGATTGTCCGCGTGCTGGTCGATCGCTATATCTACTCGCGGCTGTCGACCTCAGTCGATGGCTACAGCTTTGGCCGCCATGTCCTCACCGAGAAGCTCATCCTCTGGGCGCAGGTTGTCCTGATGCTGGCCGGTTGTGTCTACATCCGCACAGTCCCATTGAGGGCTGTGATACCCTTCACCTGCTACCTGGTCCTCACTGGCGTCCAGCTGCACTTCGCGATCAGAGTATCGCACCCTGGCCTGGTATGGTTGGGGTCAATCCCGCCGACGAGGGACCCTAATGATCCGACCAAGCCCATCCCCCCGAGCAATGGTGCCTGGTTCTCCTACTACACCTACCGCGTCTATCGGGTCATCCCCTTCTTGGACGAGCTCAGAGTCATCTGCGACTTCGCCAGCTCGAGAGGGACGGCGCTGTCGCTGTTCATGTGGTTCAAGCTGGAGGATGCCTGGCAGAATCTCTACTTAGTCCACTACGACATCGCTGGTCGAGCTGCGATTGAGCGGCAGACGAGTCCCAAGTACCGCTTCTTGCTAGGAGGCAGTGTCCTTGCCTTCCTGGTCTTCGTTATTACCGGTCCGCTGACGTTCTTCTCGGGTTTGAACTTGTTGAGGGAGTCCAACATGGTCACCAGCGCCTCCATGGCCATCTCTTTGAAGGTAGGGGAACTGTCCATTCCCGTGTGGAAGACCGATCACGTCGGCCTTCGTGTCCCACAGTCGTCTGAGTACCCACTGATGCCTGAGGAGCTGGTGTCCTATACGGCAATGCATAGCGCTGACCTCCAGAATGCTACTCTCCCAAAGGCGGCCGATGTGCTATGGCAGCCAAGCCCTCCACTACGCCGGCAAATCAGAGACTACATTCAGGCCAACCGGACCCCAAGCGGCGAGGTCAATGCTACCTTCTGCATGACCTGGGAGTTTGGTCACTCCCAGCCTGGCGGCGTCAGGTCCTCTGGCTATCGCTGTGTGCAGTCGGTCCAACCTGCGCAGCAGCTCTTGGATGCGATGTCCTTGGTCAACGGCAGTCAACTGCGTATTGAAGGCCTCATCCCGAGGGCCTTGTACTTGAACGGTCCCTGGGCGAGCCCTCCGGGGTCGTTCCGTCAGTTCACCAACGTGTCGCTCAAGGTTGAGAAGGAGGACTCCCAGGTGTGGTGGGCTATGGCGGACAACCCTACACTGGCGTTGGTCAGTGAGAGAGCAGTGCCGCCGAGTGCTGGTGGAGGTCCATCGGCGTCGTCGAGTCTCAGCGTCATCGGTCTCTACTTGGGTGTGGTGCTCACTATTGGCCGATTTTTCAGGCTAGTCATTCAGGACAGCAGCAAACGTATAATGTTCGAAGAGCTGCCGTCAGTCACGTATCCTCTTCAACTCTGCCAAGGAGTTCAAATTGCCCGGATGAGGCACTCTCTGGAGGCCGAGAGAGTCCTGTACTACGAAGTGGTCACTCTCTACCGTTCTCCTGCTAAATTAATGTCCGTGACGGGCAGCACAAGTCAGATGCCCGACGTCCTAGTGAGCAAGCAGAGCTCGTCTCACGCAGCTGTAAGGCGCCGGGCTAGACCACAGCAGTCTGAAGGGGGTTCGGCCGAGGGGGATGGACGAGGAGGCGCTGCCGTTCCGGCTACTAACGTTTGACCGATTTTATCGGGCTCGACTCTCTCTGCCGATGATGGCGAGCTCAATCGTATACCATTCCGAGGGTACCCTATAGGCCCTTGATTTTGGTAAAATTAGGGATATTTATGTTCTGCAATATCGAGCTGACTGTTGCGCTGGCCGGGAACCCCTTGTGGCCGATGAATGTTAGAAAGGTGGCCCTTGTTCGTCCCTTACTGGAAGCCACGTCTGTTGTCGGCTCTGATGCAGCCATCAATCGATAGCCCCCGTGTGGTAGTCTTTTTCGTTCTCATGGACAATGCTGTTACCAAACACAGCGTTTCTACCGAACATACCGCCGGAAACCAGCGGGGGAGCCGTGGAACTGCTGCCCGGGCAACGGGCGATTCCAGCGGCATCGATGAGTCTATGGAGTTGATCTGTCGGATATGCTTCGGTTCTACAGAGACAAAAGGGAATGAGCTGATCGCCCCTTGTATGTGCAAGGGAACTCAAAAGGTTCGTTGAAGTCTCTTGACTTCCTCCGCGTTTTTCACGTCGCCAATACTGCACCGCCCAGTCTGTGGTTGCATTCTCAGTGGGTACATGTATCATGTCTTCAAAGTTGGCAGCGGGCAATGCAGATTATCGGCGGAGACATCGCCAGCGAGAAAGCGACGACCTGCAATGTGTGCCAGGTAGTCGTCGTGATGGTATTGGAGTTTCTCAATTTTGTTTACATCTCAGGGGAAACTCGCCCTGGCCCCTCCTGAGCGGCCTTATCTGGACAGGCTGTGGATGCCGCTGAAGGGCATCCTGTTCACCTGGTTAGCGGCTATCTCGGCAGTGGTGCTGCATTTGTCCTTGATCGTCCTAGTTTTTGCGTGCTCGTGCTGGCTCATAGGTGAGCTCCGGCGTTGCCAGTCTCGTGCCTTGCGGCGAGTTTCTCGACTTTCAGATGTCCTCAACTAACGAGCGTTTCACTATTTCGCTATTGCAAAGGGTTTCTGCGCTCCCTTACACCGTCCTATTATCAGGCCGTAGTCGCATGTGAACCATGCGACGTGATGCGATGATTATGGTGGCTCTTGTGGAGCCCCTCTGCATCGGGGTTTCTTAATGGGCATGATGGCCTTGTCCGTCGCTGATCACCACATACCTGCGCTATTCACTCTCCAGACATGATCGGATTCTTAGAGTGCCCGAATTCTCCGCTCTCGACCATTCGAACTGTTTGGACCCTTCTCTCCCGGCCCAATTTCGCCATCATGTGCCGTCTCCCTCTGCATCATATATGCATCATCTCATCGCTGTTTTTGGAGGTCCTCGGATACTCAGGGTGGTGGAATTTCTCGAACTTTTCGAACTGCTTGGACCATTGCGCCCGATTCGCTTCTGTGATGGTCTACCGTCTCTTTCTGACTGGTATTTCGTACTCCATCGCTACAGAGCTCTCGTCATGCGTCGGCTCGCTTTTTCCGATTCTCCCTGTGCTGCGCGGGACTGCATTGCGCTTAAGCGCGTAATAATTGAGGTATCATTTCTCTTCTTTCCTCCTTTTTATCACCACTGCTCGCGACACCTGTTGCGTTGATGGCAGCATACTCCCTGAGCGCCGTGCTGGCATTCTATTCCTTCCACCAGTATGCGGTTTTCGTCCGCCTCATCGAAGTTCCACTCGTCCTTATGAGGACGCTGTATACTCGCAGCGGCTGAATGACCGCGGTGCCTCGCATCTCGAAGTCGATGCGTAGACTCCCTGGGGCGCTCTAGTCTTGTCGAGCCCGCACGGGTTCACCCTGTTAGTTCTGTTATTATCATGAGCCATTCATCCCTGAAACACCGCGGTGGATCCGAGCGCAACGACGTGGACGAGCAGGGAAGCCGTGGTACTGTTGTTCGAGCGGAAAGTGACATCAGCAGCAGCGACGAGTCCACGGAGCTGCTCTGTCGGATATGCTTCAGTCCTGGAGAGACCAAAGGCAATGAGCTTATCGCCCCTTGTATGTGCAAGGGATCCCAGAAGGTTCGTAGGAGTGCGTCTGCAGCATCGATATCGACTGCACCATCGATCGAGTCCGGCAAATGTGTGCCGCCCAGTCTGTGGTTGCATTCTCAGTGGGTGCATGTATCCTGTCTGCAACGCTGGCAGCGGGCAATGCAAGTCCTCGGTGCCGGAGACTTCGCCAGTGAGAAAGCGACGACCTGCAGCGTGTGTCAGGTAGTGAGAACCTTGCGGACGAGCTTCTGAGCTCCGCCTGCTATTCAGGGGAGGTTCGCTCTGGATCCTCCCGATCGGCCGTTGTTGGAGAGACTGTGGGCGCTGTTGAAGGACATGATGTTGACATTAGTCACCATCACCTTCGCGATCTTCTTGAATCGGTCCCTGATCATCGTAGCTGTCGTGGCTGTGATGCTCGTGCTGGCTTACAGGTGAGTTCCTCCATCCCCATCGTTGATGGCAGTGGTAGGTCGCGTCTCCGCCTTCCTCAGGTGTCCTATACTATGTGCAGCGATGGCAATCGCCGTTTGTGCTTCCTTGCACTCACTCGGCATCCGCCCAGTGGTCACGCATGATGACGATGGTGGCTTCCGAGTAGCCCTTATACGCCACGGTGCCCCGGTGGCCAACTTCCACAAGGGAGCCCTGCTCATCGCCAACGACAACATAAGTAAGTCAGCCAGTGCGCGCTCTGGATCGCTGGACTGCCCTATGGATTCGCGATCCACCTGTTGGGCACTTCTAGTGCGAAGCGTCTGTCATTGAGCACTCAGAGATCATCATTGATTGGGGTATCGAGCGCTGGGCTCCCGATATGTGGTGGAGCTTGTTGCTTCGTTGGCAGTTGGGCCCGGGTCCGTTTTCTTTCGGAGCGTCACGCTCGTCCTGGAGCACGACCATCTCGGCTCACTAGCACTGATTCTGAATAAGCCCGTGGCGAGGTCGATGGTTGCTGCCTCTCAAGACGATGGAGTTGTGCTTCCTGGAGAGTTGCTAACAGTTCGGGGAGGGCCAGTGCGCATCAACGAGGAGCGACGGGTGAGTCTATCTGTGCCTCGAGATCTGAGTCACCGGTCCCGCCTGTCTTCATTGAGGTCGTAGTTGTGATATCAGTGTGTCAGATTATGCACAAGGCGCGAGGTGTTGTGGGCGCTCGAGTGATTCTCTCGCAAGACCAAAGCAATGTTGTGTACCTTGGTGGAGAGCTCCCTGCTGTCCTCGCTGCAATCGCCCAGCAGCAGCAGCCGGAGCAACACGACGAGGAAGAAGCGCGTGCAATCATATTCGATGGCTGCGCTCGGTGGGCGCCTGGCCAGCTCCACGGCGAGCTTCGAGCGGGGTCCTGGCGATGGCTGAATGCGCCGTGGCCGGAGGAGGTCGGCCCAGGGAAGAGCACTTACGTACTTGCCCGCGACCGCGAAAAATAGACAGCATCCTTCCCTCGGTGGTATTCCTGGCGTGTGAGCGCAACATCATGTTTGACTCGAGTGGACTCCTCATTGCTCGGAATGAGAAATCGTGAGCGAGCACTCATAGATGCATCTCCGTTAAGAAAATATCTTTTCGGATTCTTGACGGTGCGGTATCTCACGCTCGTCCCTCTGTGCTGTTTCAGATTCTCTTGAGTACGTTCGACCAGCATGGTGGTGAGGTGGACACTGGGGAGGCGATGTATCACAACATCATGGAGAACTACGGCGCCCAGCTAATGGAGTTCAACGACTAGCGCATCTCATGACGTGCGTAATGGAGTTGGTTTCAAGTGTTATATCATTCATTCTCCCGACAAGTATGGCCTGGATGAATCGTGGGCCATAAGTTGATTTTTTCTCGCGGCCTTCGCTGAGGCTATAACTTTACTTTCACCATGAATCTAGACTTTTCCTCATCGATGATAGGCTCTTGGTTCATCACGGTAGCGCGGGCTGCGCTCTGGGATGTGGGATCGATTGTTCGACTCTAGTTCATGCTTCTGCGAGTAAATGCTAGTGCTTCATTGAGGAGGAGCTTTGCTACGTGGACAGCTCCATTTCTGTATCCCTCCCTAGGGAGCATCCTCGCTGGGGAGGGCCCGGCCCCGCACACTCTGGTCATGGCTGACTCGATAGAGTACTCACTGATGGAGCTCTCGATCGGACACGTTGGTGTGTTGCTCTTCCGTTGCTTCCTTTGCAGCCGGCATGTGGTTGTTAACCGAAACTGTGACGCTATCGCCTATGAAGCATCATAGATGTTCGATAGGTTCTCTAGCAACGCAGCCAGTATATTGAGACACAGTTACCTCCTCGGAGTTTCCGGCGTGCTGTTCGGCAGCAGCTCCCAAAAAAGTGACCGGCACCAATCGAAGTAGGCTCCAGAGCATCCCCCACATCCACTCCGTCGTTGCGTAGTTCATGGATGAGATCTGCACTGCGGATGTCGATGTGTTACAAGCGCGGGGGCTGCCCCGTCGTCCCTACCTGCGACCTACTTGAGGCCGTTGATGAGCTCAAGACGCACTTCGGTTATACAATAGCAGTCCTTGGGGACGGTTCTCTCACTGATAGCAGTTGGCAGGTAGCAGAGTAGTTCAAAACCTGAGGCCCTCCTTGTGTTGCAGTCAAACGACTCACAGCGGTTCTCAGGTCCCCCGTTACGACCTGTGTCGGCTGGCGTCGAGTAGCAAGTTTATGGAGGCCCACAGGTTGCTTTTCATCACTGGCGGCGAGGCTCAGCGGCCGACGGACGAGCTAGTCAGCCGAGCTGACGTTTTGTGGGATGTGATATCCAATGTGGCAGAATTGATCTCTGTCGTGCTTGGTCGTCTCCTTCAGGTTCCGCCCTTGCCAAGCGCCCAGTTCAGCTATAACATCAGCTGTGCCGTGACGATTGCTCTCTTCGAGAGGTTCAAAGTGACGAGGCACTGGCCTAGACCGTCTGCTATTCCCCCGACCTGCGTGTCTGCCTGATGCCTCGTCCCACCATGTTTGTTGTTTCATGCATGGTTTCTGCTACTGCTGCGAGAGGGACTGAGTTGATGAGAAGTGGAGAAATCGAGGAGGCCCTTTTGCTTTCCGCCTGTCATATCGATAATACTCCTTCGACGTCTTGGTGGCAGATCGGCCGAGGCGTACGCGCGGCGGCGGCGGTTTTCGGTGTGGACCGACAAGTACACTAATGCGTCCCTGTCTGAGATCATACATGGCGGCGAGTCCGGAATCTCTCCACATACGTTGATCCTACTCAACGACATAGAGTAGGTGTCTGCCTCTACCACAGGTGCCGCACTGTGCTGAGCTTCATCAGGAACCCAGGCGTCGTGGCCAGCGTGATACGGAATTGTCATTTGCTGGGAGCTTCTGCTGTTATCCTTGGAACCACTAGGGGGTTTATTTACACACAGTAGGCGGTCGTTCTCGTGAAGCTGGGGCGAAGATTGATGAATGTGGCTCTTCAGGTCCTTCGTGAAGACCTGCTTGAGGCACTCTATGGCTTACTGTTTCGGGGGACCACATGTGCTTGCTGGTGTGGAGTCTTCCAAGGCCGCTGCAATGTTGTCTGATGCCTACGGCTACACCATAGGGTCGTTGTGTTTCGACGACACCAGCGACCGCGTGAGTTCTTTCGGAATCTTGAAAATCACTCGGGTATCTGCGCTCCTTGTGAGCCTGTCGCCTCCGTATCGCTGAGTCCATCGCGCATCGATTGGACATTCTTGCCCACCTTAGAGACTCCCACTCTAGGCTTTGCTCGATCGGGATGTGCTGCAGGTCCTCCTACCAACAGTAGACCTGAGCAGCGGTGTACAAGACTCTGCTTGGATGGGCAGTCAACTGTTGCTTATGGTCGTAGATGGCCCTCAATGTGTTGCCGGTGACACTCTCGGGGAGCAGGCGCATTTCTATATGCGGGTAAGCCCTGGAACGCGGCGACGCTTCGCTCTACTACCGGGCCGTGGTTTCATGCAGCGATCAATCCAGGCTTTCGGAAGTTTACGCCTCAGAGAATAGTTAATCAGGTTTTATACGCCCAATTCACCCATTACACAGTGAAATTTTTACTTTCTGGCCTCGAGTCATACTACTCCTTAAGGGAAAAATTTTCTTTGAACCGTGTTCGAAACGGACGGGGAAGTCGGAAATAACTATACAATAATGAATTTTCCATAGAGTCAGAATCGCGTAGAGGAGGGCATATGCCTTTCCCCACTCGCTTCTTGATACAGAAAGCGCTCACTCTCTCAGTGTCGATTGTATCTGGCGACTACTCTTGCAGGCTGATTGCACAAGGGCCTCCTCGTAGGTGCCGATCGAGCTTGGTGTCAATCACAGTCTCACTGCAGCAATGCTTCAGCGTTACAAGCTCACGAGAGACTGGCCGAGGCCTCCTGCGTGCCCGCCGACGGCCCTGAGGTATCCGAACTCGCACGTGCCTGAAGCAGATAGGAGGCAGTCCGCGGCGGCCGTTACTTGAGAAGCATGTTTTTGACACAACAACGTGGCGGAGTTTGAGTGCGGGCATGGCTGTGGCGCAAGGGCCCGGATTGGTGTGCAGTCTTTCATGCTCGGATGCGGCTTCTCTCGCACAAATTCAAGGAGGAATCTTGGCTTGCTGGCCGCTTCTTTCTTGCATCATAGTGTGGTGGAAGTTCTCGAAAACAGGGTCTCGCCGCACACGCTGATGCTCCTCGATGGTGTCAAGTGAGTCTTGGAGGCATTGGGTGGCAGAGGGCAAGATTTGGCCTGCAGGTATCCAGGAAATGTCGGCAACGTGCTGGCCAATGCCGGCAAGTTGGGATGCTCTGCACTGCTGCTTGGCGACTCTAGGGGGTCCCAGCTCTACCGACGGTAATCCCTGAGGTCTAGGCGGGAAGAAATTTGCTTTGATAGGGACTTCGCCTTGTCGGCTCTCTGCTCGTCCCATACTGTTCGTCGTGGCGGTATACCTCTAGTATTGAACGTTGACTGTGCGGGGACGATGCAGCGCTTGCGCGAGGAGTATGGCTACCGCGTGGTTGTCCTTGAGAATAAGGAAGTGGCCGTCCAACACGGCGTAAGGGTGCCCTACAGTCGCCTCTGTCAGTCCCCATCACTCAGCTGCCCCTTTTAGTTGCCCTTCATCGACCTCAGCTGCGCGGCGTCGGCTGCCAAGGAGATATCATCGCCACGAGTGCTGTTCGTTGGTGGCGGAGAGTTGGAAGGCGTTGGCCCACTCATCCCGAAGGAAGCTGATGCAATCCTGAGCGTGAGTTTCGTTCCGGCCTGGCTGAAGAGAGATGTCGTACTGTCCTTGAGGATGGCTCGTGGCGTATGTGGCTCGAGTTCTCAGATCCCCACTGTGTTCGACCACCATCACAGCTACAATGTGTGTAGTGCGCTGACCTTGGCGATGTTCGAGCGGTACCGACTCACAAAGGATTGGCCCCGCCCTAGCCCTCTACCACCGCTGCCGGACTACGAGCTGCGGGCTTTGCGGGAAGAGAGGATACGGCAGAGAATGGGGAAGCATGGGGACGTTTCCGATGACCAGTTCGAATCTAGTTTCTTGTGTTGAGACCTGCCTAGTGTTGCTAGACGGGTCGTATCCAGGCTGAAGGGAAGTGATAAAAATGCATGACACAGGAGGCTGCCTCCTTTGCTCGGTTGTCTTGGAGCAGTTCGCCGAGGCCATACAGTTTCCCTCGGGTTGGATGCTCCAGCGTCAGCGTATCCTGCGGGCATCTCGCTTGAATAGCGTCATTGACTTTGTAGGGACTGGCGGTATGGCAAGTGCAAAGGCCCACACGCTGGTCATGCTCGATGGAGTCCAGTGAGCCCCACTACCTGTTACCGGTGTCGTCAAGTGGTGTGAGGCGTAGGTACCCAGGCAACGTAGCAAGGGTCCTTCGATACAGCTCGAGCTTCGGGGCAGGAGCCTTGATTTTGGGCGAGGCCGCCGTCACAGAGTGAGTGAACGGCCTCTGGTTTCTGCATCATCTCTCCGTTATCTCGCGTCATCGTATCCACGGTGGGGATATCTTCCCGAGTCTTCAGGGGACCCTTGCGGGAGTAGACTCTTACAGTCGTTCAGGGACCTCCTCCAACGTACCTTGGACTACTCTCATTACAGTACGCTCGGTGGCCCGAGAATATTCACTACGACGGACCCGATAGAACTCATAGATGCTTTAAGGAAGGACCATGACTTCGTCGTGTGTGCGTTAGAGAACAAGGAAGAGGCCATCGCTCGGGGCGTATGTACGATGGTTGGCTTCCTCGGCGCTTGCGTTGGACGTGCCCGTCGTTCAGCTGCAGTGGATTGATCTGACTGCCTCGAACTCATGTTATTTGAGAAGTCCTCACCTGCTGATGGTAGCTGGCGGAGAGGCCGACGGTGTCTCGGACGCCGTCCTCGGACTCGCCGATGCCGTTCTTAGCGTGAGCCAATTGGGGTGGATATTGGGGGTGGCTCCGCTCCTCATCCCGAGGCTTCGTTCTGTTCCCACTGTCGTTGTTTCCTGAGTGCCCTTGTCTGCAGATACCCACCGCGGAGGGTACTCATCACAGCTTCAACGTGAGCTATGCCTTAGCGATCGCCTTGTTTGAACGTTACAAGTATACCAGTACATGGACTAATTCATGCTAAGTGAATGTGGCAAGAGGCCATGACAATGCAGCCAGTACGATCTGACATGCCATTCTGTTTCCGCCATTGTTTCCTGGACTCCGTTCGAATTTGTGTAGGCCTTTCGGATACTGGTTTGGGGATACTCTCATCTCAACCTTCCTCGGGTTGGTTTTTTTGTAATTTATGAGCGGCAGTCGGGCCCTCATCCACGCCGGTGAGGGTCTGCTCACCTCGGCCGCTTCTCGCTGCTCTGCTGGGGAGGTGGCCCCTCGAGTGATGACCGCCGAGGACGTCCCTCGGATAGCCTGCCGTACACTACAGAAGATGACCACTAGCTTTGAATGGCTCGCTCGAAGGATATCCCTGTCTGGCCAGATGTCGCGCTCCCAGGTGGATGGACCGGTTCCCGCTTGAGTTTCGTATGCTTGGTCGTCAGGCGGAAGCGGCCATAAGGAATGGCGAAGTTGTCGTTGACGGCCAAGTTGTCCGCCATAACGTGCAAGTGTCAGACCATTGCGATGTTATCTGCCGAGACCAGCCAGTGGAGCCACCGGGGTATTCTCTATCTGCAGCAGGCGGCCGCGTGATCAGCTTCTGCTCAGGGATCCGAAGGTTTGGCTCATCAACAAACCTCGAGGCGTCGTTTGTAGTGCAACACGGATACGCGGCCTCACTGCCTTGCCTGATTTATTCGAGATATGGTATAAGCGTCGGGTGAGTCGGCCTCCCTCGGTGCCGCCCCATCTGTGGACTTCCCCCAGGCGCACGAACTCAGCCATAACATCAACAACGCGGACTTGATACCACCGCATTTCATCGTAATTAACCCCATCCCTGTCATGTGCTCCGGTCTGGTCGTCCTCACTAATGATGGCGAGTTTGCCCACAATATGGCTCACCCTCGCAGCAAAGTCCTCAGTGGGTTCAGGGGTTGGCAGTTTCTAGGTTTTTGACGGCCTTTGCGCTTTACAGGTGTTTTTCTGGTTCGTGTGAAAGGCAGATTACCCGAGGACCGCTTCCGTAGCTGGAGGCGAAAAGAAGGCGTTCAAGTGGGCAGTGTCGATTACGGACAGGTACGCGCGCCCACCAGTCGCTGATCACACCTCTAGATGGCGAACAGGTCTTCGTTGGTATAGACAAGCGGCCGAGCGAGGAGGTGACGTGGCTGAGAGTCCGACTAGTGATGACTAATGAGAAGAGCTTGGTGAAGCTATTCAGAGACACATACAAGCTCCGGGTAAGGCAGAGCCCTCCCTCGTTGCTCCGACAGCCGCTACCGCGTGGTTCAGGTAACTAAGGTCAACTCTGCTTCGTTCGGGCCCTACAGATCGAGCACTGCTTACGTTGATTACATCTGCCCCCAGCCAGTGAGTCCCCATGTGAGGCATCTAGCACCGCGGAGGATAGCGAGAGACGCCATCATGGCTGCTAAAGGTGAGCGGAGACCTCAGGGGGACGCTTGCTAGTAGAAGTTGGGCAGTCACAACTGTTGGTAGTAAAAATTTCAACTCGTGAAGTTGGGCCACTGCCATGTAGGAGTTGGCTGAATAATCGCCCAGGTACTTTGGTGAATCCGATCACCGGCGAGTTCGTGTCGATTTTCGATCAAGCTCGGCATTCTCTGGCGATAGGGGAGGAGCCCCCACCCCAGATCGATATGGGGAGAGATGACAAGGCGCTGAGGATCCCCGAGTGATGCGCCCACTATTGGCCATGTTTCGGATGTATTTTCTCTGTTGTCTCTCTTGTGTTTGTCGGCTTCCCCTCTGCGGTGGCGATGCTAGCAGAGTTGCGTCATGTCCTCCACCCCGCCGAGCAGCTCTTCCGAGCCCAAGAGCAAGAAGCGACGGAAGGCACCTCGAGGAATAGACTGGTCCACGGCCAAGACTGGCCGCTTTCTGCTGAAATTCGCCTACATCGGGACTAGGTGGGCGTCCTCGGCTAGGTGCCAGAGGCTCTCTGCATGTGGCCGTGCTGGTGGCTGTTCAGATACGCTGGAGTAGCCTGGCAGAATCAGGAAGAGTTCGGTGTTAACACAGTGGAGAATGAGCTCTTCAAAGCTCTAGTCAAGACCTGCCTGATAGAGTCTCGTACATCTTGCGACTTCTCTCGGTGTGGTCGAACCGACAAGGGGGTCCATGCCAGAGGCAACTACGCCACACTGCGCCTCCGTGTGAAACCAGATGGTGAGCAGGTCTCCGTGCTTCTGTTCCTAGCCTGAGCCGTTTCTACAAACGTGAGGGTTTAGTGTAGCAATTGCCTCGTGGTCCTGCATCGGCTCCGAGGTCTTCGATATCGTGTTCGCCCTTGCGCAAGTGAGAACGGACGCTCCTTCAGGTACCGAGTTCCCCTACGTCCAGATGATAAACCGAGTGCTTCCCGAGGATATCCGGATCTTGCGGATCTCCTCAGTGCCGCACGACGACTTCGACGCACGGTTCAGCTGCAAAAGTCGCACTTATAAATATTTCTTCCCCTCGGAAGGCTTGAACCTCGCAGCGATGTCCAGGGCTGCTCAGAGGCTGGTTGGGCAGCACGACTACCGCAACTTCTGTAGGATGGACGTGGAGCAGACCGTCAACTTCGAGAGGACTATCCATTCCTTTGACTTTCGCGATGGAGGTGACATTTCCCACGCGGTCATCACAGGGAGCGCGTTCCTATGGCACCAGGTTCGATGCATGATGGAGGTCCTCATGCTCGTAGGCAGAGGCCTGGAGCAGCCTGAGGTTGTTGATGCTCTCCTGGATATTGAGAAGACCCCTGGCAAGCCCAGCTACGACTTGGCTGATGGCGCTGGTTTGGTGCTATTCGATTGCGAGTATGACGTTGATTGGTTGGACCAAAACGCTGAGGAGGACCAGGAAGCAGTCGCGATGTTCTCCCGAGCGGCGGTGGCGGCTCAAAGGGATTTGGCGGTGCTTCAGTGTCTAGCAGGGTCCTCGGGAGGGACCGGTGAGGTGAAGGCCCGAAAGTACGTCCCGATAATGCAGCGAGCGAAGGGGCCGACGCTCGACGAACGAGTGGCCGTGGCTGAGCTGAAAAGTGCCAGGAAGGGGAAATCCAGTACAGCGACGGACAGCGCTCCCTCTAGCGTCACCGAATAGCTAACGTTTCTCAGGGTACTCGTGAGTGTTTTTGTCAATTATATTGGCCGGTCAGGCGGGCAATGCCGAGCCATACTCGCAGTCGAATGTAGAGGGGGCTCACAGATGAATAGAATCAGCCCGACTGATGAATCACAATTTCTGAAGGATGGGAAGCATGGGTCTGCCCTTCGTACTCGCGGCGAGTGCGCAATGCAGCTCACGGCCGGTGGCGCACGTTTGCACGTGGATTAATCACGCTGTATGCATGTTGCTGCTATTCATGATGAATGGTGGGAGCCAGCGTGCAAGCAGAGGAGAGCTGCTAATGTCAGGCTTCCCCTGACTATGACGCGAATGGCGTTGCCTTGACTGATCTTCTCAGTTGCGAAAGTGTTTTGTGATGACAGTCGGCTTGTCAGCACCGAAGCCCCCCTCTAATCTGGTCGGGCAAGAAGTGCTCGTTGTCCGTGACACGGGTGAGGTGGACCCTTCGCCCTTCTCCACCTTCGTACTCGGCACGGTTACAAGTCTCCGTGTGGCGCCGAACAGACGAGACGCCGAAGCAGTAGTGATCCTAGGAGGCGGTGGCCCGGATGATATGATCGTAGTGCCGACGAGCAAGCTGTACCCGCTGGAGCCCTCTCGCCTAGCCCTAGAGCACTCGGATGTCTCCTACAGTATCCGGGAAGCGGGTCTACCACTACACAGGGGAACCGTTACAGCCACTGTGATGGCACGACTGCCCAGGATTTGCACGGCTGATGTCCCGCCTAAGATGCGAGTGAGCCTGGTCGGCAGCCGGAGCCCGCTGGGGGAGGTGCTGGGCAGCTCCTCGGGCAGCATCGGCCATCGACACAAGGTCGAGGATGTCGACCTCGAGAGCTCACTTCCCTCATCGCAACGGATTGCAGCGGGAGGTGCCACGCTGCCCTCTTCCTTAACGGCAGCTACTCTATAGAAGCGTTCCCACTCACATCCAGTGCCGACGAGGCTTACGTAAGCCTCCTGCTAGGATACGCCTACTCCTACCTGATGGAATTCACCACCGAGACCACTGAAGCCTCAGCGTTTCACAGGGTCAGGGGGCTACTATCCACAACGGGGCTGTCATGGCCTGTCATCAGCGATCCGCAGAAGCTGAGAGATCTTGGCAAGGCCCTGGCTGCACTTGACATCGACGTGGACGCCTTCATGCGTGTATGCTGTGCGCTCATGCTGCTGGTTCAGAGCTCCTCAATCTCCTCCGCGTTATGCATCCGCCCTGACGACCTCATCTGCGATCTTCTGGGTCTTGAAGGTCCTCTCGACAAGCAAGTCAGCTCCATTGAGTTCGTGTATGTACTTCAGCGAGGCTTGCTCTGCTGGGCGGCGAGCCTGGAGGTATCGGACGAAAACGGCGACGGTACCATCATAGTTGCCTGCCCCGCTGACCGTCGGAACAGCTATGGGAGCTACGGCGATCTACTGCTCACCCGAGAGGCCCTTCGGATCGCGCGCTGTACACGTGCGGCTGACTATATTGATGAACGCTTCCACAAGGCCTGTGAGCGCATCAGATTACCGACCTCTGGGGATGAGCGTGTTCTCGACCTATTCCAAGGCTCATCGGTGAGGCTGGTGAGAGATATCTGTCAAGCTGCCGCCGATGAGCAAGTAGGCCAGGACTGGTTGGACGCAGCCAAGGAGAGTGTCGAGAGTGTCAGAGAATCTGGTGTGGGGGCACATTTGATAGTCGTAACGAGGGACGAGAAAGACCCTCTTGAAATGGCTCACCAGTTGTGGCTTTTCTCGACCATCGCAGCCACCCGCGTGAACCCAATGATGAAGCCTTTCCACATCGACCTTGCCGAGGCCCGCGAGCGGCTTGCCTTGAAGGCGTCGAGCGAGGCAGAGATCCTGGAGGAGCTCTCAGCTACGATCGAAGTGCCTCCCGGTGGTCTGGACATCCGTAAGGGTTCCTTACGCATCGGCATGGGCGCGATCGGTAGTCTGCTGAAGCACGAAGCGGCTCTGATGGCCCCGAGGTCGAAGAAAGAGCGATGTGAGCGCATACTGAAATCTTGCATGACCCGTCAATACGCCGCCAAAGCTGTGAGGAAGGTGGTGCAAATACAGTCATTGTACAGGAGTTGGCTTGAACGGAAAGAGAGCCTCGACAGAGTGCCCAGAGCCCTCCACTGTCTCTTTCGGAGCGCTCTGCCTCCTCCGCCGAGTCAACGAGTTCTCAAAGCGCCACGCGGCTGTTGTACAGATCCAACGGGTTTGGCGTCAAAAGCGCACACGGATGAAGTATGCCGGCTACATCATGCAGCTCAGACGAATCCGGGCCGCGATTGTCCTCCAAGCCTTCTACCGAAGACTAGCTGCGGTCAAGTCCGTCGATGAACTCAGGTTGAAGCGCACGAGAGTGTACTCTGTTGAGATCATCCAGTGCTTCATCAGACGCTACTTGGCGCAGCTCACGTTGCTCAGTAGGGCGTACAGACTGAGAGCCGAAAAGGCGGCAGTGGTCGTCCAGGCGTACTGGCGTGGGGTCCTGGTTAGACGCTGGTGGGGGAGGGTTCGGGGAGGTCTGCCGTGGCTCGCCTTGATAATCAAGGCCAAGCTAATAGCGATGCACGACGCTCAAGTGCGGCTGTCGGCGTGGTGGCGGGGTACTGCGACGAGGGTGGTTCGATCAGGGACAGGCAAACGGGTGTACGATTACCTGGCTGCAGCTCGGGGAGACATCTGGGAGGAAGTCCACCGGAGTCGGTCAGCGCGCAGAATCCAAACTCGATGGCGGAGCCACAGACAGGTCCGTCAGTTTCGTGCTTCGACCGAGGCCACACGTGTGATACAAGATGCCATGAGGACGACTTCGTGGCGCCGCTGGTGGGTTTCGATCCGACGAACGGTTATCCATTTACAACGTCACTTCCGAGCCCGAGCAGAGCTTGCTGAGATGGAGAGGCAGCTTCGTGCCAGCGAATGGTCAAACCGCAGCATCACCCATCGAGTATCCCCCACTGTGTTTGGTCGCGACATTTGTATCATTCACGCGCCAGAGAACGCCGAGGAGACACTGGGGCGGACGTTCGATAGCTACGAGCGAAGCGGAGGTTGCGATTTGCATATCTTCGGATCGCGCTGCAAGCACGTTTTAGCCGTGAAAGATGGCTGGCTGTGGGTGTCTGGTCATCTAGTACCCCCTCCACCGAGGCTCGAGGCCCTCAGCGTGAAGACTGTTGCCTGCGGGTCCCAGCATGTCCTATTTACCTGCAATGAAACGGAGCTCTGTTTCGCTTGGGGTTCCAACTCGATGGGACAGTGCGGTCTGCCGCAAGATGCAGTCGCCTTCCTGAGAACGCCCTTGGCGATACCTCTCAGAGGCTGCGACGGCAGAGTCAAACTCATAGCGGCTTCCGGGAAGACGTCGGCCTACGTTACCAAACGGAGGCCTTCCAGGGTCCATGTGATCGGCCAGTGTACCGAGTCTGAGTGCGCTGATCTCGCAGACTTCGGTGATACCGCGATCATCGCGAGGATAACACTGTCAGTATTCGAAAACACCTCACGGCGTGTCCTCAAGCCCTGCGTCTTTGTCCTCACTGGCAAGGGCGAGCTTTTTTCCTGGGGGGACAATACATGCAAGCAGCTCGGAAGGCTGATAGAAGACTCGTCGCTTGCTCGGGTGCCTGGCAAGGTGCAGCTTGGCGATGCAAGGGCAGTGGGTCGTGTAGTTCAGGTATCGGTGGCGGCCGGTGCCGTTTACGTGCTGGCCGTCACAGACGTCGGTGAGGTCTTCGTCTGGGGTACCGTCATGCGGGCTCACGCTGGCGGCCCTCCAGAAGCCTTTCAACTTCGACTTGCCGACAAGCGTTATTCTGCCTGTCGAGAATACGGCAGCCATTCAGGTGGCGGCGTCTTGGGGTGACACATGGTTTGTCGTGCTAGCTCCAGAGTGTTCGGTCTGGTGCTGCCGAGGCCTCTGCCGTCGTGGTGCCTTTGCGGTGATTGAGAACGCTGAGACTATCGAGTGGCCGACTCCTGGGTATGATTCCCGCATCAGAGGAGCGTTGTTAAGGAGCAGCAACTCGGTGAAAGGCAGCCTGGTCTACATGGCCTTTGAGTGAGAAGACTTCACGCCAGCTGATCATGACTGCCACAGCATGACAAACCCATTTCTGACTATGTTCTAGGTGAGTATTAGAGTTCAATGAGTCAATTGGCTTTTCCGAACCAGTGGACAGCAGTTTGGATCTCGACGACCTCTAACCCTAGTTCGATGGTCGTAAGCACAAGAGATCGATCCTGTGAACTGCTCTGTTGCATCGCCCAAAGTCCAGGAGCACCTTCCTTCAATACTGAGTGCTTCCATGACTTTAAAGCAGCATTTTCAGGCCTAGTCTACTGCTATGTTCCAGGTTAAGTTTTCCCGTGAGCGACCGAAACATGCATGTACTCACTGCAGCATGTCTGCTTCTCGCCTGTTGCTTCCCCTCTGCCCGTGGAAAGCCACCTAGGGCTCCACCGCGACCCAACCCTCGGAATTCTGCTGCAGAGGCGAACACAAACATCATCGACGGCCCCACTGGAGAACAGTGAGGGGCTGCGCTACAGTAGAGGACGAAGGAAAGCAAGCAGCACATGAATCAGGTACACCGTCGTTATGCTCAACTCTGACTGGTCAGCTAATACCACAGCATGGGAATCGCCCTACGACCTTGTGGCAGACGGCAGTTCCTCTTGCCGACCACTTCACTATCTCACTGTCTTCGACTTTACGACGCTGCAAAACCCTGACACTGCCGCGTATCTTGTTTTTGCCCGTCTATGAGACCACGCTGGCGGAGGTGCGAAATCACACTAAGAGGGCCGTATCTCCGACCAAAGGACGGCACAGTCCCTTCCAAACAGTCTTACCCATGAGGAATGCTGCCACAGGAGCTGGTGACGCGGCACCACCTGGAGCTCAGCTCGCATTAGAGTTGATGGGCTGGCTGATGAAGCCAGAACAAGACACGGAGAGTTCGGAATTCCTGTCTTCCATCTTGGAGCGAATTCTGGAGCCAGGGACACTCGAGACGTTGGTAGCCGAGGAGTGGCACCAAACAGCGTTCCTCCTCTTGTCTGAAGTATGTGACATGGCCTGTCCCCCGAGAGGGACTGGTCGAGCTAATTTCACCACTCTAGTTGAGAGGGCGATATCTCCAGTGGGATGCGGCGTCCAAGCAGCCGAAGCATGGCTGGACATCGCCCTTGATGGGAACCACCTCGAGCCAGCAGAGCGTGAGAAGTTCACCACGACGATCTCCACCTTCCTCACCGAGTGTAACCTATCGGACTTCGAATGCCGTTGCCCGCTGTGGAGGAAGCTCGGAAGCATTCCAAGCACCATCGCCTCGCCGCCTTCACGAGCACCTACTGATGTACCGCCAACCGATAAGTCTGAGCTGGCAGGACGGAATAGACTCCACCTGTGTACTCACAACACCAGCGTTACGACGCATATCAAGGAAGGCACGGTATCGACATTTTCGGCAGGAAGTGCTAACGGATAAATCTTGAATTAGGTGTCCGCCCATGTGATCACCGCTGATGGCTATACCGGTGCGTCCCTATCATCGCCTATCCCCCTCGGGGTGCACATCCCGCACGCCGAAGTCCTCGCCGTCTTGGAATTCGTCATCGCCCTCCAGAGTGGTCCAGATGACCACTGCTGGTAGGCCCCTCTGTATCCATAGTTCATTGCAGAGTTTTCACTGCTGATTCTACATAGTTGGAAGTTGCCGGAGTCGACCGAAGTTTTTTCCGGAAGTCCTCTCAACTTTCCCCCGCCGTTCCCGATATACGTAGATGATTCTCACCATCTCGCTCCGCAGGTATACTAACAGTCTCGGTCACCAGCAGTCCCTACCTCAGCTCTGGGCTTGCGAATGGATGTGCGAGTTCCTCGACACCGGTGAACGTATTCAAGTGAGGCCCTTCCACCACCAGGGCGAGCTAATGGCAGCCCTTGTTCAGGCGATTAGTTCTCTCTCCGTGGGCGCTGGCGACCACGTCATCATTCGGTGTCCCATCGTTAAGGCACTCAATGCCACCTATGAGCGTCTCTTCCTCATCGACGATGATGCGCGTGACATCTTCGCCTCAGAGGTGAGGGCCGCAATGTCATTGTCCTTTAACTTCTCTTTTTGTAAGGTGCTACTGCATGCTGTACCTTACAGCAAACTGTCATGGTTGCGCCGACCATCCGAGAGTGTACAGGACTACGCCTCGATGAGGTCTGAATGGACCATAGGGCCAATCCCCCTCTGCCGCGGGAAGACAGCCTGGCCGTCTAAGCTGCCACAAGACCTGAGGTTCGATCGCTACCTTGAGTATGTCGAGAAGCACTCGTTGAACATCACATCCGGGGAACAGGCAGAACGGAAAATACCGAACGAAGAAGGGGCGTTAACATGGGGATCGTCGAACTCAACCGTGGGTCGCTCGATCGGGGTTTGTGCTGTTATGGACGGCCTCGGGGGAAGTTCTCCCGAAGCCGTCAGGAGGTACATATTATCTATGATGAACGTGTTACCGGTGGAGAAGCTGTTCCTCTATTCCCCTACACCAGTTTCCAGTGGCATCACGGATGTCATCGGAGAGTTTGCAGAGGACGAGGAGCGCGTGGAGACATTCCTCGGTTTCGCAGCCGCATTTTTCGGCAAGAAATCGGCCGCCGCAGCAGCGACTGAGCGGTACCGTCACTCCATGGACGACAGCGCCCTGGTCCACTGTCTGCATCGAGCACGCCTTTACGGGATTAACTCCCTGCTTGTGATACCGTCAATACAACTGGATACCCTACCGTTGTTGAATGAGGACCACTGGAACGAGCTGCGGAGGATACGACGGGAGGATGATACAATAGCATCAGTGGAGATCAAGGCGCCGCCCAGCGACTGCCGCACTCACAAGTAGACGACAGCTCGCGTAACGCAAACAGGGCAGCAAACCAAACTCAGGTGCAGCGATATTTGGCTGGTCGATCCTGACTTGATTGTGGACCTCGCAGATGGGGAGCCTCGGCCCAGACCCAGGAGCACGATTCTGCGCAACAGCAGCCTCTTCTTTTTTCCAACACTCGGTGAGCCTAGCTGCGATGTCGGTATGGTATGGTATGGTATCCGAACCAGATTCAGTCGTGAAAGAATCACGTCTCGCTGACTGGGAAGCTGAGTGGTACATAAGACGAGACTATCTGCGAGGATTGGCCGAGACCAAGCGCCTTCTCTACGAGAGTGGTGAGGCCCTTGAATTTTCCAAAGGAGATTGTTAATATCGAACCATGGATTTGTTATTCTCGCCCAGATGAACAAACAAGGCAAGACCGTCGCGCAAGACATCAGCAGCGGCTGGAGGACTACCATCGGGCTCTCATGCAGACGATCGATGGCAATCAGGCCTTCACCAGTGCCGCTGACGGCACGTGTGCCTCTGACGGCACGTGTGCCTCTGCATCACCTAGCAAGTGATTCTCCAGTCGAGACACACATGTTGGTTGATCTAGAGTTTCTTCGCCAACAGCTTGGCTGAGGCTTAGCCCTGCCTTGCCCTGTTGTGCTCCGTCATCATTCAATTCGAGCTCAGAACGCAGAGCTTCTCAACTCACAGTGGTACCATTCGCCCGTCTTTGCCGGGTGAATACTCTCCCGCGGCTGTTTCGCAGTGGAATGCCGTGCTGGAAGTCGCTCTTCCCGGCTCTACCACTACAGACCCTACCACCAAACCGGAAGCTAGCCACCGAGGGGACCTCGCAGCTCCACCTGCTACCACACAACACCTTGGGATAGCCCCGATTCGAGCTCCAAGACCAAGCATAGCTTGGTGACAGCCTCACCTTACTCTCCCCATGGTCCCGGATCTCGTCCCACTTGTAACGGTTGAAAATTAAGGTTCGACAAAGCTCTACCCAGAACTGTACTGCACTAGAAAGGGCATTTCGCGACGGTGTGGGTAATTTCGACAGCCCATTTCTCGTTGGCGAGAGGGGAGGGTACCAGGTGAAACTGACGCTCGGGGAGCCATACAAAGAAATTTGTTGGTGTAGAGAGGGGTTTGGGAATCCTTGTTTCGCGACATCAGTGCGCCAATAGTTGGTCGAGCGGACTACGGACAACGCAAAAAGTGAGGGATTCGACGAAGATCCATATCATAATGAAAAACCCCACCGGAATGATAATCGAAAATTGGCAGATAAGGAGTGTCGAAAAACACCGGTACCCACTTTAGGCGGGTCCCCTGCAACCCGATTACCGAGTGAAAGAAGACTGACGGCCATAGCTCGGCCCGAGCAAAATACGCATGCCTGTGGCAGCGTTCGAGCACCAATGTGCTGAAGAGCTCCTTACGTAAGAGGCAGAGGAATAGTGATAATCGTTAGTTGATCTCGCTGATAATGCCTTCAAGCGATCATCCGGAATAGAGCCAATAATGAAGTGCCGACAGATAGGTGACCCGTCATGGGTCCTGCAACAAAGAAAAGCATGGAGAGAACAAAGTTGGTCTACTCGCGCACTCCTCTTCACAAGATGTAGTCCTTAACCACGGTAATGTGGTACCAACCAGTGAGGCGGAGGCATGGTACAGGGATGCAACCTCTCACTTAGAGGCATCTATCACCCTCTGCAGTAGGAGCAGATAGAGGCTTGGTCAAGCCAGTGCACCTCAAGAGTGGAGCATTGCAGGCGTTAGCCACACAATTCCTGCATGTAGCACTCAAAGTTCCGAAGAAGAAGCAACGGAAACCGCAATTACTGAGAGCGCACGCTCCAAAGTTATTGAAACAGTTGGCACACCCAGAGGAGATCTGACACGGCCCCTCGAGGCATGGCGCGATGGAGGAAGTGTCCGACCTGGCTGCGAGGCTGCATCTGTAGAGATAGTTGGGGAACAACTCGCCGGTGACCTTCTCCTTCTCGGCCTCGCTACAAGTACCATCAACAACCACGAGGAAGGTCATCAAGAAGAAGTTGGCGAAGAAGCGCATTTGCATGTCGAGGGCTGCGAAAGGGGTGGATCGAAGAACAGAACTCCTGAGTGAAATCGTGAAAAACCCAAAGCGGAGGTCCTATCGGAACTTCCAGTTCACTACACTGCGAAAGGCAAGAACAAAACAGAGCACTATAGGCATCCAAGAGTAGACGAGAGTCGGCTATGGGATGCTTCCCTCTAACCGCTACCGCAACGAGAAACATTGATCGATAAGGAGTTATATGATGTGCACTATAACTCAGTACAGTGTGGCTATTTGAGACGGGGCTCAAAGAGAGGTAACATTGGCCTGGAGAGAAGCTTAGTGATGATGTGCACTGCAGCTTACTAAGCTTAGGACAGCACGTATACTCATTGACGCTAGTGCAAAGCGCAGAATAAGATCAGATGGTTATCTGATACTAATAGTACGCAGCCGCAGTGAAGGTAAGTGTGGCGATGGTAGTCTAATAGCTGAGTAGTGTCTAAACCAGACTGCAGCTGTTACATAGCACACATTATAGTCGTCACTATGCTGTCACTATAGTGCAGATGTGATCTGTAGCGTAAAATAAGCTGCGTAATCTTGAACGCATACCCATGCGCGCGGGCGCAAAGCGCTTATTGATGAGAGACACAAGTGGGTGGTGAAACTGTGAGTGTTGCCGATGCTGTCCGTGGGAAGGCATTGGCGCCTGACCGCTCGGCGGTTTGTGAGCTACGACGGGAGCTGTGGCGCTGGAAGGTGGTTGACGAAGTGTTCGGTTGTCAGTCAGTGGCACTGACTCAGTGCGATCCGCACCACGCATGTCGCATGGGGACGGGGCTCACAAGATCGGGGACAGTCGACTCCACCGGTGTCTTTGTAGTTTTTTACCACTCACATGGGCCGTGCGTTCGGTAGTTTCGGCCGCACAAGTGTACTTTGGTGACATTTACCCTTATTGCTGCTGCTTACTCACCTTGCCCTTTCATGCACCTTCGCTCGTGGTAAGTGCCTTCCTCCCAGCGAACACCTGCGTTCCCTGTCATGCTATTGAGCATACGTTCAGCCCAGATCCACAAAGAGGTCCGTTCTCCCGATCTCCTCCCGAGTCCGGTTTTACCTCCAAGGTAGCTCTAGCTCGGATAACAGTGAATGACGGCCCACTCCGCGATCTGTTTTGCGTCATTGGCATCGCTCACCGGCTGTCCTCTCATCGGCCATGTCGCGCGTGTATACTCAAGAAATTGATACCTACAGAGACTGTGTAAACTAATTCTTGTTGGAGTACTGCATACGGCCCACGCTGGTTTGTCCGTCGTCGTTATCAGATGAACCTTGGCTCTGGAAGTGCTAGGGTTGGGGATAACCCGTAAACAGTCGTCTCCCGCGACACTCCCCTAGTACTTTGATCGGCTTGACATGCTGGGACCTTGAGAACTACAAGGAGCGGATAATCCGCTCTCGAGACTCTTCGAGCCCTCTCCCCGCTGAAGCATGTCTACCGCCGCGAAGTCCCTGTTTTCGGCTCTACTCTTCGCTCAGCCGTCGCTCAAATGCTCCGCGATTTAATGTCTAAGGCTTGCGGTGGCTTCAACTTGGATGACATTTGCATCTAGCGAGGAACTCATTACTGGATGAGGCCGATAGATTACAATGGATGTGGCTAAGGAAATAGTGGGCATATTAAGGTGGACTAGTTGAAGCTTTATCATAACACAGGCATAGATTCACTTCGAGCTTCCAAAAAGGAGCTGTATGAAAACCTCTTTGGTCCATAAGCTCTAGTCCTCGACGATTGTCACACGGTACCAACCACGAGAGCGCAGGCATGATACAGGCATACAACCTCTCGCTTAGAAACACTTGTCACCGTAGTGCGTTTCAGCACCGAGGAGTTCCGTCAAGCCTGTGCACTTGTAGAAAGTGTCTCTGCACTTCGCAGCGGCACAATCTACGCACGAAGGAGTCTTGTTATCGAGCCAGCACTTGAAGAAGCAGGAGAGACTGCTCCTGGCCGTGCGTTCGCACTGCTCCGTTTCACCAAAACAGGAGGCGCATCCGGCAGTGAGTCCACAACCGGTCGCGAGGCAATATCGGATTTGGCTGGGGATGAAGAGGTTGTCCACGCGACATTTGTGAAGAAAGTTGGAGAACGAGATACTCTTCATCGTCTGCTTGTCAGTGTCGGTACACAAGTTGTCGGCGGCCACAAGAGCGAAGACCATGAAGTTGACGAGGACGGAACGTCAGCGTCCGCTTCTGAGACTCTCACAATCGCCCATTACAATTGATGCAAGGCTCGAGAACGGTCTCACCGAACGTGAAAGGAAGAAAAACATGATTTCATAGCGCGATCTATAGGGTGATCTCGAACGTGTGCGCAGGCCTTGGGCAAGCGTACGCGAGCTCGATGACGCGAAGGAGGGTTTGGGGAATGGTCGATCCTAACGGTATGCGATGGCAGTAAGAGTGGCCCACTCTGAGTGGCTGTAGTGATGTCCTCCAAGTAGCTGGCTGTACCAGTAGGGAGTATTTGGCACTACTGCATAATGCCGGCGTCCGCACCGGAATTCCCGCTGGAAGTTACCAGCCGGATGAGGGGGCACTGTCCCGGGGGCAGCGCCTCCACGAACGCTCCCGAAGGAGCATGATTGAGAGGCTCCGATGAGCCATCATATACTAGAATAGAAAGTTCCTATTCAAGTGTGTGATGGCGGTGTTTCGATTGTAAACAAATGATATACTTGCCCGTCAAAGCCAACCTTACCGCAGCAACTGCCTGGTAGGCAGTGCCTACTCGAGATCTGCAGCACCATCTCCGCCAAGGGCAACAATAGTGCCACGCGTTCGACGTAGACAGTCGAGGCACGTCGGACAGTCGAAAGCAAAGGCAGCATTTTCCTGCCCTGTTATAGGCTATAACAGGACAGGAAGATACAGTTCTCGCCCCCTCTTGCCTTAGGCTAGAGCGCAATGAAATTATCCGGACCCTCCATTCGTCAATAAGGCGGGCACACAACGGAGTATAGCAGTCGGCCCGTTTGCTCGCCATCGCGGCCTAGGGTATTTGCTGCCTGTGAGGGATTCAATGGCTTCACTTCGGACTGTCTACTCATCAGTTCAATAGACCTCATCCCCAACTAGAACCAGTTCTCGCGCTGAACAGTTTTGCATTCTCTCGATTGCGCGCTCCGCTCCGGTGCTCATGAGTGCACGTGTAACTAAATATCCCGCAAGACACAACTTCTATGATAGAATATCTCGGTAACTCTCAGCTTCCCTGGGAAGCTAACGGTGACCTCTCGGGCCCGGGCGGCCGACGTGACTCACGTCACGTGAGTTGTGCTTCCGTGTTTGTCTGGCACGTCGCAACGACGTCGTCGCTGTGCTGGCGGAATCCGACGTATTCTCGCGCAGGTATTGCCTCATGTTGTCTGCTAAACGGCCCGTTAAAAACGTGTGTGCTCCCAAGCTAGTACAGACGGAACCCAAACACCGATTCTCAGCGACGTTTTTCGTGCAGCTTATCCCGGAAATTGGCGTCTTTCTCGGTGAAATTGTTTTCCTGGTATTGAATTGCCTGGCTTGCCAGTAGATCTGATGACATCAAATCTGCGCAAAGGGTAGCGACACCAATAACAAATCGGTGTCGTTACTCGCAGATGTGTCATCCTTTTGCGACAGATTGGATAATGAATCCTATAGAGGTTATGTCGTGAAGACTTGCATACTTTTCTCCTAATTGAAAGGCCGCCATGTTGGTACAGGGAGAGGAATTTTGGAATCTTTGTTTCGCGGCACCAGTGCGCCAAACAGTTGATCGGGCGGACTACGGACAACGCAACAAGCGAGGAATCACGGCTCGACGAAGGTACATATTATAATGAAAAGCTTTACCGGGATGATAATCGAAAAGTGGCAGACGTGTAATGCCGAAAATACCGATACCGACTTCGCACGGGTCTCCTGGAACCCGATTACCGAGTGAAAGAAGACTGACGGCCATAGCTCGGCCCGAGCAAAATACGCATGCCTGTGGCAGCGTTCGAGCACAGATATGCTAAAAAGCTCCCTCACGTGAAGGAGGCAGGAATAGTGATAATCGTTAGTTGCTCGCAGACGATGCCTTCAAGCGATCATCCGGAATAGAGCCAATAATGAAGTGCCGACAGATAGGTGACCCGTCATGGGTCCTGCAACAAAGAAAAGCATGGAGAGAACAAAGTTGGTCTACTCGCGCACTCCTCTTCACAAGATGTAGTCCTTAACCGCGGTAATGCGGTACCAACCAGTGAGACGGAGGCATGATACAGGGATGCAACCTCTCACTTAGAGGCATCTATCACCCTCTCCTGTCGGAGCAGATAGAGGCTTGGTCAAGCCTGTGCACTGCAGAAGTTGAGCATTGCAGCCCTCGGCCACACAATTCCTGCATGTAGCACTCAAAGTTCCGAAGAAGAAGCAACGGAAACCGCAATTACTGAGAGCGCACGCTCCAAAGTTATTGAAACAGTTGGCACACCCAGAGGAGATCTGACACGGCCCCTCGAGGCATGGCGCGATGGAGGAAGTGTCCAACCTGGCTGCGAGGCTGCATCTGTAGAGATAGTTGGGGAACAACTCGCCGGTGACCTTCTGCTTATCGGCCTCGTTACAAGTACCATCAACGACCACGAGGAGGGTCAACAAGATGTAGTTGGCGAAGAAGCGCATTTGCAGGGCGAGGGATGCGAAAGGGGTAGATCGAAGAACAGAACTCCTGACTCAAATCGGGAATCCCCCGCAGCGGAGGTCCTATCGGAGCTCCCAGTTCACTACACTGCGTAAGGCCAGAACGAAACAGGGCACTATAGGCATCCAAGAGTAGACGAGAGTCGGCTATGGGAGGCTTCTCCCTAACCGCTACCGCAACGAGAAACATTGGTCGATAAGGAGTTATATGATGTGATCAGTGGCGTAAAATAAGCTGCGTAATCTTGAACGCATACCCATGCACGCGGGCGCAAAGCGCTTATTGATGAGAGACACGCACTATAGTGATAACATAGTGACGACTACAGTGTGTGCTTTGTAACAGCTACAGCCTGGTTCAGCACTACTTAACTGTTAGACTATCATCGTTGCATTTACCTTTACTGCTGCTGCGTATCATTAGTCTCAGACAACCATCTGATCTTACTACGCGCTTTGCACTAGCGTCCATGAGTATACGTGCTGTCCTAAGCTCAAGCGTAGTAAGCTGTAGTGCACATTATCACTAAGCCTCTTTCGAGCCCAAGCTTACCTCTCTTTGAGCCCCGTCTCAAATAGCCACACTGTACTGAGTTATAGTGAAGACACAACTGGGTGGTGGAACTGTGAGTGTTGCCGATGCTGTCCGTGGGGAGGCATTGGCGCCTGACCGCTCGGCGGTTTGTGAGCTACGACGGAAGTTGTCGCGCTGGAAGGTGGTTGATAAAGTGTTCGGTTGTCAGTCAGTGGCACTGACTCAGTGCGCTCTGCACCACACATATCGCATGGGGACGGGGCTCACAAGATCGGGGGCAGTCGACTCCACCGGTGTCTTTGTTGTTTTTTACCACTCACATGGGCCGTGCGTTCGGTAGTTTCGGCCGCACAAGTGCACTTTGGTGGCATTTACCCTTATTGCTGCTGCTTACTCACCTTGCCCGTTCATGCACCTCCGCTCGTGGTAAGTGCCTTCCTCCCAGCGAACACCTGCGTTCCCTGTCATGCTATTGAGCATACGTTCAGCCCAGATCCACAAAGAGATCCGTTCTCCCGATCTCCTCCTGAGTCCGGTTTTACCTCCAAGGTAGCTCTAGCTCGGATAACAGTTAATGACGGCCCATTCCGCGATCTGTTTTGCGTCATTGGCGTCGCTCACCGGCATTCATCGGCCATGTCGCGCGTGTATTTCTGATACTCAAGAAATTGATACCTACAGAGACCGTGTAAACTAATTCTTGTTGGAGTTCTGCATACGGCCCATGCTGGTTTGTCCGTCGTCGTTATCAGATGAACCTTGGCTCTGGAAGTGCTAGGGTTGGGGATAACCCGTAAACAGTCCTCTCCCGCGGCACTCCCCTAGTACTTTGATCGACTTGACATGCTGGGCCCTTGAGGACTACAATGAGCGGATAATCCGCTCTCGAGACTCTTCGAGTCCTCTCCCCGCTGAAGCATGTCTACCGCCGCGAAGTCCCTGTTTTCGGCTCTACTCTTCTCTCAGTCGTCGCTCATATGCTCCGCGATTCAATGTCTAAGGCTTGCGGTGGCTTCAACTTGGATGACATTTGCATCTTGCGAGGAACTCATTACTGGATGAGGCCGATAGATTACAATGGATGAGGCTAAGGGAATAGTGGGCATATTTAGGTGGACTAGTTGAAGCTTTACCATAACACAGGCATAGATTCACTTCGAGCTTCCAAAAAAGAGCTGTATGAAAACCTCTTTGGTCTCAGCTTCCCTGGGAAGCTAACGGTGACCTCTCGGGCCCGGGCGGCCGACGTGAATTGTGCTTCCGTGTTTGTCTGGCACGTCGCAACGACGTCGTCGCTGTGCTGGCGGAATCCGACGTATTCTCGCGCAGGTATTGCCTCATGTCGTCTGCTAAACGGCCCGTTGAAAACGTGTGTGCTCCCAAGCTAGTACAGACGGAACCCAAACACCGATTCTCAGCGACGTTTTTCGTGCAGCTTATCCCGGAAATTGGCGTCTTTCTCGGAGAAATTGTTTTCCTGGTATTGAATTGCCTGGCTTGCCAGTAGATCTGGTGACATCAAATCTGCGCAAAGGGTAGCGACACCAATAACAAATCGGTGTCGTTACTCGCAGATGTGTCATCCTTTTGCGACAGATCGAATAATGAATCCTATAGAGGTTATGTCGTGAAGACTTGCATACTTTTCTCCTAATTGAAAGGCCGCCATGTTGGTACAGGGAGAGGAATTTTGGAATCTTTGTTTCGCGGCACCAGTGCGCCAAACAGTTGATCGGGCGGACTACGGACAACGCAACAAGCGAGGAATCACGGCTCGACGAAGGTACATATTATAATGAAAAGCTTTACCGGGATGATAATCGAAAAGTGGCAGACGTGTAATGCCGAAAATACCGATACCGACTTCGCACGGGTCTCCTGGAACCCGATTACCGAGTGAAAGAAGACTGACGGCCATAGCTCGGCCCGAGCAAAATACGCATGCCTGTGGCAGCGTCATAGCGAGCACAGATATGCTAAAAAGCTCCTCATGAAGGAGGCAAATAGTAATAATCGTTGCTCGCAGACGATGCCTTCAAGCGATCATCCGGAATAGAGGCAATAATGAAGTGCCGACAGATAGGTGACCCGTCATGGGTCTTCAACAAAGAAAAGTACGAAGCGAGCAAACATGGTTGCTCTTCTTCGCAAGAAGTACTCCTTAACCAAGGTAATGCGGTACCAACCACTGGATAGGAGACATAATACAGGGATGCGACCTCTCCCTCACAAACACTTATCACCCTCCCCAGTAGGAGCAGATAGAGGCTTGGTCAAGCCTGTGCACTTTGAAAGTGGAGCATTGCACTTATGGGCTACACAATTCCTGCACTTATCACTCAAAGTTCCAGCTGCGAAGCAAAGGATACCGCAATTCTTGGAAGCGCACGCTCCAAAATCATTGAAACAGTTGGCACACTCAGAGGAGATCTGACACGGCCCCTCGAGGCATGGCGCGATGGCGGAAGTGTCCAACTTGGCCGCGAGGCTACATTTGTAGAGAAAGTTGGGGAACAACTTGCCGGTGATCTTCTCCTTCTCGGCCTCGTTACAAGTACCATCAACAACCACGAGGAGGGTCATCAGGAAGTAGTTGGCGAAGAAGCGCATTTGCAGGTCGAGGGATGCGAAAGGGGTGGATCGAAGAACAGAACTCCTGAGTCAGACTCTGAAACACCCATAGCGAAGATCTCATTGGTTTTCACCCCTGTGAAAGGCCTGAGCAGATTCAGAGTATCTAGATGATACTTCGAGCCTCCAAGAGTAGATATCATTCAATCGTGGAGAGCTTCCCTTCGTAACAGGGTGGCGTTTGCTCTACCTGCTCGAAACAGCCAAGTCAACTGAGTCACAGCTCAGTAAGTGATGTGCACTATAGTGACAACCTTCATTGCTGCAACGTACCTACCTTGCTCTTTGTGCGCCTTTGTGTCACGCTCCGTCTATGTTTATGCGTGCAGAGTAGTCTGGGCAATAGCTCTTTCATAAGATCCATCTCACAAGCTTCCTTTGGCCTTGTGTTACACGTATGAGTAAGAAGACTACAACAGATGGTGGAGAACCCGCTGGCACCCCTCCTGCGCCTACTACCACTTCTGCAACACCACTATTACCTATATTAACCCTCACTTAGAGCTTCTACGCTATCTACCCCTCACTTACCTCAACGCCCTCTCTGAAGGACAATCTACTCATCTCAACGCCCTCGCTGAAGGACACTCACGTGAACTCACTTCACACAATCAACCCACCAAGCTTGAAAATGGCTACTCATAAACGGTCTGACGAGCTTCAACCCTCAGGAACCATCTACCTAACCACCACTCTACCCCTACTACTGTGTACTACAACTTCAACAACGTCGCATATGTAATAAATACTGTTCGGGCCACACCACGTCAAACAAGCTTCCTACTCTGGAACAGTGGATATGAACTTCTTACATTCATCTCTCTGCTTTCACATTACTCGCTCAGTCTACCGACCAAGTAGAACCTAGGGGGGTGAGCTTTTGTTACGCTCCGTCTATGTTTATGCGTGCAGAGTAGTCTGGGCATTGCCCAGACTACTACACGTATGAGTAAGAAGACTACAACACTTTGCTCGTGATACGTACGTTCGTCTTAGTGAACACGTGCGTTCCTCGTCATGCTATTGAACATACG
Organism: Perkinsus olseni; assembly: GCA_013115135.1. NCBI lineage: Eukaryota > Perkinsozoa > Perkinsida > Perkinsidae > Perkinsus > Perkinsus olseni. Next base: position 61,935 of record JABANP010000004.1, read on the forward strand.
TTCACCATAAATCCGCAACTAGAGCAGTTTTCTCCGAACTCCTCCCGAGTCCGGTTTTACCTTTCTTTGAGCCCCGTCTCAAATAGCCACACTGTACTGAGTTACAGTGCAATAGTGGTAGCAGCTCCTTGTTCTCGGAGACCACTTTGACTTGAACTTCCACTCCGGTACTTACCACTTACCATCTTCATGAAAGTCGAGCCCAAATCCTGAATCAGGATTCCTGATTGTGCGACGAACTCTCCGTCATCAACATGTTCGGTTCGGTGTCAAGTTGCTATAACACTTAGAGGCATGCTTATTATATATCTTCGGCTGCTTCTCGTTCGATAAGGAGACTTCTACTGGTAATCTTCATACAACTCCGGCTGCAGAGGTGTACAAGTCGACAATGTCAAACCGCCTAGATACTCCCAACAAGTCCACAATGGCGTAACCCCTAGACACTCATTCTTCGCCCACCGGAACTGCTAATCTGTTACCCTTATCGCGCAGGATCAGCTGGCGAGAGCTCCCATTTTGCCTTATGTTCTCCAGCAGCTCGCATGCACTGGGTCTCCCAATTGGTTGCGGTCATCCCCTTCCATGAGCTTATCCTCAGCATCGCCTTCTAGCCCATCTCAGGACTATGACCTACCCCATCTAGGGAACATCTGTAACTTTCATGAAGGTGACTACAGCTTCGCTGCCGTTCTCAGAGCCACTCTGGAGCATGTTCTTAGCATGACCTCGCTCCCCTGCCTCGTAGATCCGCCAAAGTCATCGTTTAGCATATTCATGAACTTCTACCTCGGATACCTCCCCTACAGGAACAGCTACAACTCCAATGGCGAGACAGCGCAACTACAATGAATGGTGTAAGGATAGCCATTCTCAGCCTCTTTCACATCTAATAGTAAGTAAAGGAGCTAGGCCCACACTGGTGCACTCAGAGTGACTTAGCCTGAATAGACACAAGGCCTAACTACGGCCTACAACAGCCTCTGTGCACGCGTGCGGGCCATGTACGGGCTATGGAGTATCCTTGTTATGGGAGTCGTAGGAGCACTAACGATAGTAGGACCAGACCGCGATTGACGAACACGATAGGCCGGAAAGAGCCAATATATGAAAAGGGGCAACTACGAGAATAGCCAACTCGTAAAGATCGATCAACTTCATATGTGTACGCATATATATTGGCGCGCCGAACCTGGACGGCTCTACTAACAACTCTAACAATCCTCCATCTCTCACGGAGGCGACCGTACTCAACTATAGTTCGGGCCTTCAGTGACTTCTGCACCGAGTAAAAAAGACGGCCATAGCTCGGCCCGAGCAGAATACGCATGCCTGTTGCAGCGTTCAATCAGATCAAATGCTGGACTTCCTTGCGAAAGAAGACTGAGTCAGCCTGACTGACTAAGACTGATCACCGTATCTGACCCAGGTGGACGAGCACTAAAGTCGATCATCCATAATAGCACTTACCGCTGGGTATCGCCGACAGATAGCGGCCGATGAATAGAGACAGAAAACGAAGCGACATATATGCAAAAGCCGTCCTGTGAGCTCACCAAAGACATTCCGCTCAAGATTCTACCCTTGACGATGGCCCTACGGTACACATATGTTACTCTCTTTGTTAGCGAGAGGAGGTAGTTTATCCAGGCCTGTGCAGCTCAGGATCCCGTCGTAGCACCCAAAGTCTTCCAAGCAGTCTACACAGGATTTACTTGCAGGAAGAGACGCACACTCATCCGAGCAAAAAGTGTCATAGCACTCGGCATAGTGGGTGAAGCAGGAGGGACAGTCGTCCCACATATCACAACCCTCTGAGATGCACAAGTCAACCCCCCACGGATCCGTCTTGACACAGTGGTAGAGGAAGTCGGCAAAGAGTTGACTCTTGAGCATATCCGTGTCCGTAATGCAGCGGTCATCTGCCTTCGGAGTAACTGCAGAAGCAATCACAACGACGGCGGCGAGGAGGCGCATTTGCAGATTGACTGGTTCGGAATCAAAGAACGGACCTGCTAGAATCAGATTCCAATGAACCATATCATATGCACTATAACTCAGTACAGTGTGGCTATTTGAGACGGGGCTCAAAGAAAGGTAAAACCGGACTCGGGAGGAGTTCGGAGAAAACTGCTCTAGTTGCGGATTTAAGGTGAACGTATGTTCAATAGCATGACGAGGAACGCATGTGTTCACTGGGACGAACGTACGTATCACGAGCAAAGGAGCACAAAGAGCAAGGTTGGGATTTATGGTACGCAGCAGCAATGAAGTGCACTATAGTGCAGATGAGACCGGAAGCCAGGTGACTTGACACGAATAGATGATCTGCACCATAACTCAATACAGTGTGGCTATGAGCAGGGGCTCAAAGAGTAGTAAAAAACTCGACTTGATGGGACTCGCATCAAAGTGATCAACTCCCATCATAGGAGTTGGTCGATATTGAGATTCCACAGCGTAATCTAGAACGCATACTCATGCACGCAGTGACGCGGAGTGGCGCATAATGAGGTCAGACGGTTATCTGAGAGTAATGTTGCAGTAAAGGGTAATGCCGCGGAGACAGTCTAACAGCAGAGTAGCACTGAACCGGGTGACTGCTTCTGCTATGACATAGCGTATAGTCGTCACTAAGTAGCCACTATGGTGCAGGTCTATGGGGGAGTCTCTAGTGCGAACTGGAACGCATACCCATGCACGCAAGCGCAAGGCGCGTAATGGTAGAGGATGCACACTTGTAGCGAGTCTAGAAGGTGCCCCTGGTAGGCGTTGCTTCGAGACTACTAAGCAGTGGTGTTATAAGTTGCTGCAATACATAGTGGCTACTACAATTGAGTAAGGTTGAAGGCTGGCAATGAACCAGGAAGTCCCGCGGAATGATGACCCCCTGGACCGAGCTGCAACTCAAAACGTGGAGAAACTGGAAACGACCACACGATTCGTAAAATAAAGACTGCAACAGTCAGACCATGTATATCGTAGTCCATTTGTAATTGGTACACGTAGTTAAAGTACTCATAATTGGACTGCGTAAAAAACTAATACCCGTTGTATTGCGCAAGTTCCATCACGACCAGGTTACGGCTAACGATTGGGTGGGAAATTTGTGAGCCACATGATACCCTTCTCGTCCATCATAGCGGACAGCACTTCCTTAATCGCTGCGAGCATCCTTTCAACGCGCTCTCGCTGGTCTCTTGGGGCATCCGGGGAAGATGCCCGCTCATTGGCGGCTTCTAAAAACCTGCGAGTGAGGTCCAGGTACTGCAGGAGGTCTTCCGCGGACAAAGAGCGCAGGATGTTCATCAGCAACTCCCGTCGCATCAACTCACAGTTGAAGACAGCGGCGTCGTTGTAATCTCGAGTATCAAGGCCCAAACCGATAGGCCTCAGAGCGTCGAGCAGCCAGGTAGGACCACGAGCGGACAGAGACTTCTTCACCAGAGAGACCATAGCGCGAATAACCTCGGTGCAACGGAGTTGAATGTTTGGATCATCGTGGGACTTTGACGACGCCTCGAAGTACATCAGATATTCCTGGTTGAGCTCAATAATCTTCATCAAGTGCTTATCGTCAAGGGAGTCCTTAAAAACTGGAACTTCGAATTCAAACCGGGAGAGCTCGTCAAGGTAGGCTGCCTGTTGACCATAAGACCCCGGATCGGTGTCTTCCAACTTGTGCCCGTTTGACTGAACACCCTCATCCGAACTCTTCGTCTCCTTCTTCGAGGGCTCAGCTCGATCCACCCCAGGAGGCATACTATCGACGACTTCTGCATCCACACCAGTAGCATTCATTGTTCGCTGCTTTTTGGCAGCTGCCTCGAGGCCCTGGGACCTACTGGCAGACGGAGCCGCCTCTAAGTCAGAATCGCCGCTGCTGGAAGCAATAGATACAGTACCGCTCTCAAGCTCGCGCCATCTCACGAGGCCCCCACTGTCTCGATCGGAAACCATACTCTCATCTTCCCGTTTACACTGTTCACCGGCTGCTGCTGCAACCTCCGCGGAGTCTACCATTCTCACCACCCTACGGTCGGACCTCCATTTCCTTCCACCTCTTCGGCTCATTCAGCACTTCCTCGCACTCGAAGAATGCTCCCTCAGGAGGGAACGGGATACGGGGACGTTCCTCGGATACACACAAGCTGAGCATGACGTACGTGTCGATACCTCCAGTGAGCAGCAGCCGGAGACCCTTCCGCCCGTCGGCGGCCTGACTGTGGCAATAGGCTGTGGCATAGGTAGTTGCCGAAGCACCGGTCTGCCTTAACGTCGCTATGAGCTCCAATGAGTCCACTTGGTCGAAGTTGTATAATCCGAGGGCGTCGCCCATTCCGCCGACAACGATATGGTCATCATCAACCCATGCCGAAGCTTCGAGCTCTCCTTGCCTCGCAGCTGAGGCCACCGGGCTGTCGATCGGCACACTAGTAAGACCGGAAGACCATACAGACAGGCGCCCATCATCCGCAGTTGATGCGAAACTCCGACCATCGGGAGACCAAGAGAGAGAGGTTACAGCGGATGGTACTTCGATACTGCTGATCGGCGTACACTCACGAGAACGAGTGAGCTCGAGAAGCATGAGCTGAAACTTGTCGGATGAGGTTGAGAGAACAACCCGCACTGCAGCACCCCTCAGAATCGGTCGAGATTCTGCCCCGAAGTCAGCGGCCTCGCTCCCACAGCCGGCCATCGCATATGGAAGTCCTCGGACACTCGCGCTGTATTTCCGCTCAATCCGAGGGCCGCTGCCGCTTCCTTGCTCAGTAGGGCGTACAGACTGAGAGCCGAAAAGGCGGCAGTGGTCGTCCAGGCGTACTGGCGTGGGGTCCTGGTTAGACGCTGGTGGGGGAGGGTTCGGGGAGGTCTGCCGTGGCTCGCCTTGATAACCAAGGCCAAGCTAATAGCGATGCACGACGCTCAAGTGCGGCTGTCGGCGTGGTGGCGGGGTACTGCGACGAGGGTCGTTCGATCGGGGACGGGCAAACGGGTGTACGATTACCTGGCTGCAGCTCGGGGAGACACCTGGGAGGAAGTTCACCGGAGTCGGTCAGCGCGCAGAATCCAAACTCGATGGCGGAGCCACAGACAGGTCCGTCAGTTTCGTGCTTTGACCGAGGCCACACGTGTGATACAAGATGCCATGAGGACGACTTCGTGGCGCCGCTGGTGGGTTTCGATCAGGCGAACGGTTATCCATTTACAACGTCACTTCCGAAACCGAGCAGAGCTTGCTGAGATGGAGAGGCAGCTCCGTGCCAGCGAATGGTCAAACCGCAGCATCACCCATCGGGTATCCCCCCTCGTGCTTGGTCGCGACATTTGTATCATTCACGCGCCAGAGAACGCCGAGGAGACACTAAGGCGGACGTTCGATAGCTACGAGCGGAGCGGAGGTTGCGATTTGCATATCTTCGGATCGCGCTGCAAGCACGTTGTAGCCGTGAAAGATGGCTGGCTGTGGGTGTCTGGTCATCTAGTACCCCCTCCACCGAGGCTCGAGGCCCTCAGCGTGAAGACTGTTGCCTGCGGGTCTCAGCATATCCTATTTACCTGCAATGAAACCGAGCTCTGTTTCGCTTGGGGTTCCAACTCGATGGGGCAGTGCGGTCTGCCGCAAGATGCAGTCGCCTTCCTGAGAACGCCCTTGGCGATACCTCTCAGAGGCTGCGACGGCAGAGTCAAACTCATAGCGGCCTCCGGGAAGACGTCGGCCTACGTTACCAAACGGAGGCCATCCAGGGTCCATGTGATCGGCCAGTGTACCGAGTCCGAGTGCGCTGATCTCGCAGACTTCGGTGATACCGCGATCATCGCGAGGATAACACTGTCAGTATTCGAAGACACCTCACGGCGTCTCCTCAAGCCCTGCGTCTTTGTCCTCACTGGCAAGGGCGAGCTTTTTTCCTGGGGGGACAATACATGCAAGCAGCTCGGAAGGCTGATAGAAGACTCGTCGCTTGCTCGGGTGCCTGGCAAGGTGCAGCTTGGCGATGCAAGGGCAGCGGGTCGTGTAGTCCAGGTATCGGTGGCGGCCGGTGCCGTTTACGTGCTGGCCGTCACAGACGTCGGTGAGGTCTTCGTCTGGGGGACCGTCATGCGGGCTCATGTGGGCGGCCCTCCAGAAGCCTTCAATTTCGACTTGCCGACAAGCGTTATTCTGCCTGTCGAGATGTTACCAGTCATGGCAAACCCAAGTACTTAAGACTTCTCAAGAGACTATAATTAAGAGTACATCATCATTAATCAATGGGCAACGCTAAGCTAAGATATGGGGACAGATGTCTTGTGTGCTGAGTGGTCAGGGACACTGGCCACCAGACACACAACATCTCCCTTCCCCAGACCAAAATCTCAAATGAAAACAACTATCATTCTCAAATTTCATTATTGATCATCTACAAACTTCAGCATCGTCACCATCGGCCTCATCATCATCATCATCACTTGAAGGAACCAATGAACGCATAATCTTCAAATCCTTACTATGATGAATACCACCATCATCGAGCTCCACGCGATTGTCGCCCAAGACCTTGGTGATCGTAGCCGGAGTGTACAACGGTGATAACTTAGAAGTGCGCTTCGTAGACTTTACCATCACCTTCTGTCCAACTTTAAGAGCATCACCAGTAAAGGGTATGGAGTTAATAGTACGATCAACACAAGACCTTCGGTATGTGTTCCACACCTCATGTCGCTCATCAGGAAGGACTCGTGGCAGACCCAATAACAGATCAACACCAGGGAAGTACGTGATGATATCTATAGGGCATAAGTTCTTCGCACGAGGAATAGGGGCATTGTTGATCTCGCCGGTAGCCTTGTCCACTAGATCTTGCCAACTGAGAAGGTCATAACCAACGGCACCCTGGAGTGACAGGCGTCGTAGTTTTTGATTAATGCAACGGTGCCGTCTCTCTACGAGACCATTACAGTTGCTCGCATAAAGAGGACTGAACGTCCACTCACCAGGGAAACTAGAGGCAGCAGCTTCAAAGTAGGTCGCATTATCACTGACGCATATATCTGGAAAATATCCGAAGACCCTATACACCTTGTTGATCAACTGGCGAATGTCGTTGTTAGTAGGGGCTGTATCACAGACCCGGGTTAACAAGTAACCAGTATAGTAACAACACAGGGTACAAACATATATAGTGTCGTCGAACGGACCAAGGACATCCAGTCCAACCTTCGTAAAGGGAACACAGAATAGAGCAGAGGAAGACGCAGGTTGCTTGTACATGTTGTCACCAGGACGGACCACCGTACGAGCACACAAGTCGCATAGATCATGCACCTTACGAAGAGTGTCCTTCATATTAGGCCATTTAAAAAAACCTTTTAGACGTTGATAGACCGGTTCAACACCTTCGTGACCAATGGAGTGAGCCAACCGGGCCACCGCAACTTGCTGATCAGAGTCGTCCAGTTCCATCACAAAGTCACCACCTATAGCATGGGCAGATATACAGGCTTCAACTTGCTTTTCCATGTCAGGGAGTAGGCGCTGCATGGGCCTATAGTCATACTGCAACATCGGGTTCTCAACAGGGGCTTCGTCAGGAAGGACATCATGAACCTTCTGGCGCTTACGGCTAGATCGACGAGGAGAGGACGCCTCGGCTTCCACGTCAGTAGCTCTGCTTTGGGCACGAGTACGGACAGGCATAACCGACTCGCTCTTAGGCGGCTCTCGATCTTGAAGTTGGGCTCGAAGTTGATGAATTTCCAGTAGCAGTGGATGCCTGGTTCCATCATCAGCAGGATTCTCCTTAGTGGATACGAACTTGAACGATAGATGCAGCCCCTTGGCCGCAACTTGAACCAGATCTAAATACTTCTGGTTTAGAGCTTGAAAGGGACCTCGAGGAACCCGTCGATTCATCAAAATGCTCAAAGCAGTTTTTGAGTCGACACAGACAGTGATGGTACTAGTGAAAAAAAGGCCGGTATCAATCATTATGAGCTGTAGACGGCTAAGGGCATGCCAAACACAGCTCAATTCCAAAACATTTATATGATTGTGAGACTCAGCAGCACTGAGGACAAACTGGTCTTGGAATAGAGGGGTGGAATCGTCACCCTGATAGATTCGGTAACACTGCATCGTCTTAGAGGAGTCGGTAAACACGCTCAAGGGTAAGTCCATATCAACACGACGAGGGACCTTGGGTAGAGTGCAACCTTTCACCAGCTCCAACCATTTTAAAAGCACATTTTGAAGTGGTTCTGGCATCGGTGAGTCCCAGGGAGAATCATCAGAACTCCTCCAAGCCGACAACAAACCAATGATAGTGTGCTTCAAAGGTAAAATATGTAACGGTAGACAATCAGGCATATTAGTTATCAGACCGAGTATACGTAGGCCATTACGGTAGGTAGCCGAAGGAGGAAGCACCATACGAACAGCTGCTTCAAACTTATCCGGGCGGTACATGATAAAGTCCAGATTGATGAGCATGCCAAGACCAACGTGTGACACATCGCTTTCCAGATGGTCGACCGTCAGGGGAAGGCCATGGTCCGCGTAGAGCTCGACGCTCTTGTCACACACCTGACAATCGTCACTAACACGACGTGGGCGGACAATATCATCCATATAGCTCGCAGGGAGAGGGAGGCCCGGAGACGGTGGAGGGAGAGATGCTTCCAAAAAAGCCATCACATACTCTAACGATAGTGGGGCCACGGCCGAGCCGTAGATCAAGTTCATAAATTGATACACCGAGAAGCCATTATGCTTCCAAAAAATTTGCAACTTACTTGCCATGACTTCTCCACAGCGAAGGCACATGAAGGCGTCCTTGACATCAAGCATCGAAGCCATTTCGCTGGCTCGAAGGCGATGTACCACAACTGAGATGCACCGCTGAGGATTAGTGATAGGATGGCGTTGAAGAGTAAGCCGTAAGACATGGTTAAGCTGCACAAGGGGAGTTACTACACGGTATCGTTTTCTACCGAGTATCCCATAAAAATTAGAGCGAAACCGACTTGGTGATGGAGTAGAAACAGGAACCAACTTCTTCGCAGCGATGAAGTTGTCCAATTGTTGTGTACACTCACGACGACACTTATCATCGGCCTTCGCCCAACGCCAATGACAGTGCGGAACGGTGGGGACCTGTAAAGAGTCAAGCCACGATCCATATTCCTTAGAGAAGTCACACAGGAAATACTTGGATCCACCAATTGACTGATGTAAAGTGATTCTGTACCAGGACGACTCCATCACAATTGCCAGTAGGGGGTCCTTTACCGGCGCAAAGGTGGCCGTAGGGAAGTCAGGGACCTCTATAGGTATGTCAGCGTTCTTGACCTTAAATGCATAGTCCTTCTTTTCACCAATCAGGGCTTCGTCCACATCGTCCATATCTGGATTAGGTTGAGATACAGCAGTAGGGAAATCTACGCTACCATCAGTGACAGTTGTGACGTCATCAGAATTAGAACACGTAATATTAGTACAAGGTGGTAGTGAGTCCAAAAAATCAAGTTCACCACGAGAGCACCAATACTGAGCCAAGTCACAGTTACCGGCGTTAGTCATGATCTCCAAACCGCGTTCACCGAAACAGATAGCATCTTTGCCCAACAGACCATCACATTCCGGTAAATTCGAGACAACATAGGGTCTCCAAAGTAGGTCACACTTTTCACCCGTTAAGTCAACAAGTCGAACCTTTACCAACAATCTATGGTCTGCATGAAGGGAGCGGGGGCCAGACGCTGTAGTGAAGTCTTGATCACAAGTGTTGCTTTCCAACACTACATCACGTGACTGGAGAACCTCTTCCGCATGGGAGGTTACCAGGGAGACACTGCAACCAGTATCAATTTCTACGAATAACTGTCGTAGATCAGGACTACGAACCGTCTTCTTCAAATCACCATGCGCATCCGAATGCGCGACATATGCTACATTACCAACCGAGGGGGAGGTAGCAGGTTTTGGACCAGTGGTGACAGCCGACGTCGATGGGGTCGTTATAGGTTCGGCTGTGCCGCCTGCTGCCGCTCGTATATCAGCCAGGGGTATATGAGCGAATGCACATTGGTCTTTAGAGCAGGAACCCGTCTTTGCAAAGGTGAAACAGGCACGCTTTTCACGGGCGTACTTGAACTCATCGTCACTGAAGAACTTGGTCTTTGCCTTAGCGTCGGCATCCGTAGAACTCTGCTCGCCATTGAATGGTGTCGATTTACCCTTACCACCACGGTTGAACTTGTTGTCATGGGGGTTCAACTGGAAGTACCGATCCAACTGACAGGCCAGGTCCGAAGCATCATCAATACTTGCGTAGTGGAGGTTAGCTACACGGGCATATTGACCAATAAGACCACGACGAAAATGCATACATATCTGCTGGCGAGAGAATGAAAGTCCGCAAGCTCGGCCCTGAGCTGTTTCATTCGTGACCCTATCGAGAAACTGGAATAAGGTCTCTGACGGCTGCTGTCGGATACCAAATAACCGTGATTCATGATACGTAGGGTCATCACTGCGAGCATACTTCTCACGCAAATACCCAACCGCTCGTTCTAGCATGGCTGTGAAGTTGACCATCCACTCATTTTCACGGCAGTGAGACTGTACATGATGAAGAAGATCGCCTCGGACAGTTGGTGCAAAGGCAGAGGTTAGTAGGAGCCAAGCCGACTTGGGATGAAGACCATGCAGTCTGCTCTCATCACTTAACCGATTTATATACCAAGTAATGCTACGAGTGTCTGCATAACCTTGGTAGCACTTATTATCCGGCAATGGTATGTTCCGGATCAAAGACATAATCTTCGACATAGATTGCTGAGGCTCTTCTCCAAACTCTGATATCCAGGATGAAGCCATCGTAGTATTGGACGGTCCTGACCCAGAAGACCGTGCCGAGTTAGGGGGCATTCCCAAGGCAGGATGTGGTTGTTGTGGAGGTTGTTGACCTTGTACTTGTTGTTGTTGTTGTTGCTGTTCTTGCTGCTTGAGACGAAGTTGAGCAAGATAGGTTGTCCATGTTAACACTTGTGACAAATCAGCGCGCTTCTCGGTCAAGGCATCCTGGAAGGCTTTTGTCACATGTTCATTTGACAAAGAAAGTAGAGCTTCTGCATTCTCGGCATGCAGCAAGACGCAGAGGGAACGTAGCACATCGGGGTTCTCCACCATGTTACCAGTCATGGCAAACCCAAGTACTTAAGACTTCTCAAGAGACTATAATTAAGAGTACATCATCATTAATCAATGGGCAACGCTAAGCTAAGATATGGGGACAGATGTCTTGTGTGCTGAGTGGTCAGGGACACTGGCCACCAGACACACAACACGAGAATACGGCAGCCATTCAGGTGGCAGCGTCTTGGGGTGACACATGGTTTGTCGGGTTAGCTCCAGAGTGTTCGGTCTGGTGCTGCCGAGGCCTCTGCCGTCGTGGTGCCTTTGCGGTGATTGAGAACGCTGAGACTATCGAGTGGCCGACTCCTGGCTATGAAGCCCGCACTATGGGGGCGTTGTTGAGGAGCAGCAACGCGGTGAAAGGCAGCCTGGTCTACATGGCCTTTGAGTGAGAAGACTTCACGCCAGCTGATCATGACTGCCACAGCATGACAAACCCATTTCTGACTATGTTCTAGGTGAGTATTAGAGTTCAATGAGTCAATTGGCTTTTCCGAACCAGTGGACAGCAGTTTGGATCTCGACGACCTCTAACCCTAGTTCGATGGTCGTAAGCACAAGAGATCGATCCTGTGAACTGCTCTGTTGCGTCGCCCAAAGTCCAGGAGCACCTTCCTTCAATACTGAGTGCTTCCATGACTTTAAAGCAGCATTTTCAGGCCCAGTCTACTGCTATGTTCCAGGTTAAGTTTTCCCGTGAGCGACCGAAACATGCATGTACTCACTGCAGCATGTCTGCTTCTCGCCTGTTGCTTCCCCTCTGCCCGTGGAAAGCCACCTAGGGCTCCACCGCGACCCAACTCTCGGAATTCTGCTGCAGAGGCGAAGTCAAACATCATAGACGGCCCCACTGGAGAACAGTGAGGGGCAGCGCTACAGTAGAGGACGAAGAGAAGCGAGCAGTACATGAATCAGGTACACCGTAGTTATGCTCAACTCTGACTGGTCAGCTAATACCACAGCATGGGAATCGCCCTACGACCTTGTGGCAGACGGCAGTTCCTCTTGCCGGCCACTTCACTATCTCACTGTCTTCGACTTTACGACGCTGCAAAACCCTGACACTGCCGCGTATCTTGTTTTGCCCGTCTATGAGGCCACGCTGGCAGAGGTGCGAAATCACACTAAGAGGGCTGTATCCCCGATCAAAGGACGGCACAGTCCCTTTCAAACAGTCTTACCCATGAGAAATGCTGCCACAGGAGCTGGTGACGCGGCACCGCCCGGGGCTCAGCTCGCCTTAGAGTTGATGGACTGGCTTATGAAGGCAGACCAAGACACGGAGAGTTCGGGATTCCTGTCTTCCATCTTGGAACGAATTCTGGAGCCAGGGACTCTCGAGACGTTGGTAGCCGACGAGTGGCACCACACAGTGTTCCTCCTCTTGTCTGAAGTATGTGACATGGCCTGTACCCCGAGAGGGACTGGTCGAGCTAATTTCACCACTCTAGTTGAGAGGGCGATATCTCCAGTAGGATGTGGCGTCCAAGCAGCCGAAGCATGGCTGGACATTGCCCTTGATGGGAACCACCTCGAGCCAGCAGAGCGTGAGAAGTTCACCACGACGATCTCCACCTTCCTCACCGAGTGTAACCTATCGGACTTCGAATGCCGTTGCCCGCTGTGGAGGAAGCTCGGAAGCATTCCAAGCACCATCGCCTCGCCGCCTTCACGAGCACCTACTGATGTACCGCCAACCGATAAGTCTGAGCTGGCAGGACGGAATAGACTCCATCTTTGTACTCACAACACCAGCGTTACGACGCATATCAAGGAAGGCACGGTATCGACATTTTCGGCAGGAAGCGCTTGTGGATGAATATTGATTTAGGTGTCCGCCCATGTGATCACCGCTGATGGCTATACCGGTGCGTCCCTATCATCGCCTATCCCCCTCGGGGTGCACATCCCGCACGCCGAAGTCCTCGCCGTCTTGGAATTCGTCATCGCCCTCCAGAGTGGTCCAGATGACCACTGCTGGTAGGCCCCTCTGTATCCATAGTTCATTGCAGAGTTTTCACTGCTGATTCTACATAGTTGGAAGTTGCCGGAGTCGACCGAAGTTTTTTCCGGAAGTCCTCTCAACTTTCCCCCGCCGTTCCCGATATACGTAGATGATTCTCACCATCTCGCTCCGCAGGTATACTAACAGTCTCGGTCACCAGCAGTCCCTACCTCAGCTCTGGGCTTGCGAATGGATGTGCGAGTTCCTCGACACCGGTGAGCGTATTCAAGTGAGGTCCCCCGCACCACCTGGGCGAGCCAATGGCAGCCCTTATTCAGGCGACTAGTTCTCTTTCTGTCGGCGCTGGCGACCACGTCATCATTCGGTGCCCCATCGTGAAGGCACTCAATGCCACCTATGAGCGTCTCTTCCTCATCGACGATGATGCGCGTGACATCTTCGCCTCAGAAGTGAGGGCCGCTATGTCATTGTCCTTTAACTTCTTTTTTTGTAAGGTGCTACTGCGTCTGTACCTTACAGCAAACTGTCATGGTTGCGCCGACCATCGGAGAGCGTACAAGACTACGCCTCCATGAGGTCTGAATGGACCATAGGGCCAATCCCCCTCTGCCGTGGGAAGACAGCCTGGCCGTCTAAGCTGCCACAAGACCTGAGGTTCGACCGCTACCTCGAGTATGTCGAGAAGCACTCGTTGAACATCACATCCGGGGAACAAGCAGAACGGAAGATACCAAACGAAGGGGCGCCAACATGGGGATCGTCGAACTCAACCGTGGGTCGCTCGATCGGGGTTTGTGCTGTTATGGACGGCCTCGGGGGAAGTTCTCCCGAAGCCGTCAGGAGGTACATATTATCCATAATGAACGTCTTACCGGTGGAGAAGCTGTTCCTCTATTCCCCTACACCAGTTTCCAGTGGCATCACGGATGTCATCGGAGAGTTTGCAGAGGACGAGGAGCGCGTGGAGACGCTCCTCGGTTTCGCAGCCGCATTTTTCGGCAAGAAATCGGCCGCCGCAGCAGCGACTGAGCGGTACCGTCACTCCATGGACGACAGCGCTCTGGTCCACTGTATGCATCGGGCACGCCTTTACGGGATTAACTCCCTGCTTGTGATACCGTCAATACAACTGGATACCCTACCGTTGTTCAATGAGGACCACTGGAACGAGCTGCGGAGGATACGACGTGAGGATGATACAATAGCATCAGTGGAGATCAAGGCGCCGCCCAGCGACTGCCGCACTCACAAGTAGACGACAGCTCGCGTAACGCAAACAGGGCAGCAAACCAAACTCAGGTGCAGCGATATTTGGCTGGTCGATCCTGACTTGATTGTGGACCTCGCAGATGGGGAGCCTCGGCCCAGACCCAGGAGCACGATTCTGCGCAACAGCAGCCTCTTCTTTTTTCCAACACTGGGTGAGCCTAGCTGCGATGTCGGTATGGTATGGTATCCGAACCAGATTCAGTCGTGAAAGAATCACGTCTCGCTGACTGGGAAGCTGAGTGGTACATAAGACGAGACTATCTGCGAGGATTGGCCGAGACCAAGCGCCTTCTCTACGAGAGTGGTGAGGCCCTTGAATGCTCCCAAAGGAGATTGTTAATATCGAACCATGGATTTGTTATTCTCGCCCAGATGAACAAACAAGGCAAGACCGTCGCGCAAGACATCAGCAGCGGCTGGAGGACTACCATCGGGCTCTCGTGCAGACGATCGATGGCAATCAGGCCTTCACCAGTGCCGCTGACGGCACGTGTGCCTCTGACGGCACGTGTGCCTCTGCATCACCTAGCAAGTGATTCTCCAGTCGAGACACACATGTTGGTTGATCTAGAGTTTCTTCGCCAACAGCTTGGCTGAGGCTTAGCCCTGCCTTGCCCTGTTGTGCTCCGTCATCATTCAATTCGAGCTCAGCACGCAGAGCTTCTCAACTCACAGTGGTACCATTCGCCCGTCTTTGCCGGGTGAATACTCTCACGCGGCTGTTTCGCAGTGGAATGCCGTGCTGGAAGTCGCTCTTTCCGGCTCTACCACTACAGACCCTACCACCAAACCGGAAGCTAGCCACCGAGGGGACCTCGCAGCTCCACCTGCTACCACACAACACCTTGGGATAGCCCCGATTCGAGCTCCAAGACCAAGCATAGCTTGGTGACAGCCTCACCTTACTCTCCCCATGGTCCCGGATCTCGTCCCACTTGTAACGGTTGAAAATTAAGGTTCGACAAAGCTCTACCCAGAACTGTACTGCACTAGAAAGGGCATTTCGCGACGGTGTGGGTAATTTCGACAGCCCATTTATCGTTGGCGAGAGGGGAGGGTACCAGGTGAAACTGACGCTCGGGGAGCCATACAAAGAAATTTGTTGGTGTAGAGAGAGGGGTTTGGGAATCCTTGTTTCGCGACATCAGTGCGCCAATAGTTGGTCGAGCGGACTACGGACAACGCAAAAAGTGAGGGATTCGACGAAGATCCATATCATAATGAAAAACCCCACCGGAATGATAATCGAAAATTGGCAGATAAGGAGTGTCGAAAAACACCGGTACCCACTTTAGGCGGGTCCCCTGCAACCCGCCCACCGAGTGAAAGAAGACTGACGGCCATAGCTCGGCCCGAGCAAAATACGCATGCCTGTGGCAGCGTTCGAGCCCCAATGTGCTGAGAAGCTCCTTACGTAGGAGGCAGAGGAATAGTGATAATCGTTAGTTGATCTCGCAGATAATGCCTTCAAGCGATCATCCGGAATAGAGCCAATAATGAAGTGTCGACAGATAGGTGACCCGTCATGGGTCTTCAACAAAGAAAAGCATGGAGAGAACAAAGTTGGTCTACTCGCGCACTCTTCTTCACCAGATGAAGTCCTCAACCAAGGTAATGTGGTACCAACCAGTGAGGCGGAGGCATGATACAGGGATGCAACCTCTCACTCAGATACATCTATCACCCTCTGCAGTAGGAGCAGATAGAGGCTTGGTCAAGCCAGTGCACCTCAAGAGTGGAGCATTGCAGGCGTTAGCCACACAATCCTTGCATGTGGAACTCAAAGTTCCATGCCAGAAGCAAAGCCAACCGCAATTCTTGGAAGCGCACGCTCCAAAATCATTGAAACAGTTGGCACACTTGGAGGAGATCTGACACGGCCCCTCGAGGCATGGCGCGATGGCGGAAGTGTCCAACTTGGCCGCGAGGCTACATTTGTAGAGAAAGTTTGGGAACAACTTGCCGGTGATCTTCTCCTTCTCGGCCTCGCTACAAGTACCATCAACAACCACGAGGAGGGTCATCAAGAAGAAGTTGGCGAAGAAGCGCATTTGCATGTCGAGGGCTGCGAAAGGGGTGGATCGAAGAACAGAACTCCTGAGTGAAATCGTGAAAAACCCAAAGCGGAGGTCCTATCGGAACTTCCAGTTCACTACACTGCGAAAGGCAAGAACAAAACAGAGCACTATAGGCATCCAAGAGTAGACGAGAGTCGGCTATGGGATGCTTCCCTCTAACCGCTACCGCAACGAGAAACATTGATCGATAAGGAGTTATATGATGTGATCTGTAGCGTAAAATAAACTGCGTAATCTTGAGCGCATACCCATGCGCGCGGGCGCAAAGCGCTGATTGATGAGAGACACAAGTGGGTGGTGAAACTGTGAGTGTTGCCGATGCTGTCCGTGGGAAGGCATTGGCGCCTGACCGCTCGGCGGTTTGTGAGCGACGACGGGAGCTGTGGCGCTGAGTCAGTGCGATCCGCACCCCGCATGTCGCATGGGGACGGGGGCCCCGTCACGGGGCTCGCAAGATCGGGGACAGTCGACTCCACCGGTGCCTTTGTTGTTTTTTTACCACTCACATGGGCCGTGCGTTCGGTAGTTTTGGCCGCACGAGTGCACTTTGGTGACATTTACCCTTTTTGCTGCTGCTTACTCACCTTGCCCTTTCATGCACCTCCGCTCGTGGTAAGTGCCTTCCTCCCAGCGAACACCTGCGTTCCCTGTCATGCTATTGAGCATACGTTCAGCCCAGATCCACAAAGAGATCCGTTCTCCCGATCTCCTCCCGAGTCCGGTTTTACCTCCAAGGTAGCTCTAGCTCGGATAACAGTGAATGACGGCCCATTCCGCGATCTGTTTTGCGTCATTGGCGTCGCTCACCGGCTGTCCTCTCATCGGCCATGTCGCGCGTGTATACTCAAGAATTTGATACCTACAGAGACTGTGTAAACTAATTCTTGTCGGAGTACTGCATACGGCCCATGCTGGTTTGTCCGTCCTCGTTATCAGATGAACCTTGGCTCTGGAAGTGCTAGGGTTGGGGATAACCCGTAAACAGTCGTCTCCCGCGACGCTCCCCTAGTACTTAGATCGACTTGACATGCTGGGCCCTTGAGGACTACAATGAGCGGATAATCCGCTCTCGAGACTCTTCGAGTCCTCTCCCCGCTGAAGCATGTCTACCGCCGCGAAGTCCCTGTTTTCGGCCCTACTCTTCGCTCAGTCGTCGCTCAAATGCTCCGCGATTTAATGTCTAAGGCTTGCGGTGGCTTCAACTTGGATGACATTTGCATCTAGCGAGGAACTCGTTACTGGAGGAGGCCGATAGATTACAATGGATGAGGCTAAGGAAATAGTGGGCATATCAAGGTGGACTAAATGAAGCTTCATCATCAGGCATAGATTCACTTCGAGCTTCCAAAAAAGAGCTGTATGAAAACCTCTTTGGTCCATAAGCTCTAGTCCTCGACGATTGTCACACGGTACCAACCACGAGAGCGCAGGCATGATACAGGCAGACAACCTCTCGCTTAGAAACACTTGTCATCGTAGTGCGTTTCAGCGCCGAGGAGTTCCGTCAAGCCTGTGCACTTGTAGGAAGTGTGTCTGCACTTCGCAGCGACACAATCTACGCACGAAGGAGTCTTGTTATCGAGCCAGCACTTGAAGAAGCAGGAGAGACTGTTCCTGGCCGTGCGTTCGCACTGCTCCGTTTCACCAAAACAGGAGGCGCATCCGGCAGTGAGTCCACAACCGGTCGCGAGGCAATATCGGATTTGGCTGGGGATGAAGAGGTTGTCCACGCGACATTTGTGAAGAAAGTTGGAGAACGAGATACTCTTCATCATCTGCTTGTCAGTGTCGGTACACAAGTTGTCGGCGGCCACAAGGGCGAAGACCATGAAGTTGACGAGGACGGAACGTCAGCGTCCGCTTCTGAGACTCTCACAATCGCTCATTACAATTGATGCAAGGCTCGAGAGCGGCCTTACCGAACGTGAAAGGAAGAAAAACATGATTTCATAGCGCGATCTATAGGGTGATCTCGAACGTATGCGCAAGCCTTGGGCAAGCATACGCGAGCTCGATGACGCGAAGGAGGGTTTGGGGAGTGGTCGATCCTGACGGTATGCGATGGCAGTAAGAGTGGGTGTAGTGATGTCCTCCAAGTAGTTGGCTGTACCAGTAGAGAGTATTTGGCACTACTGCATAATGCCGGCGTCCGCACCGGAATTCCCGCTGGAAGTTTCCAGCCGGATGAGGGGGCACTGTCCCGGGGGCAGCGCCTCCACGAACGCTCCCGAAGGAGCATGATTGAGAGGCTCCGATGAGCCATCATATACTAGAATAGAAAGTTCCTATTCAAGTGTGTGATGGCGGTGTTTCGATTGTAAACAAATGATATACTTGCCCGTCAAAGCCAACCTTACCGCAGCAACTGCCTGGTAGGCAGTGCCTACTCGAGATCTGCAGCACCATCTCCGCCAAGGGCAACAATAGTGCCACGCGTTCGACGTAGACAGTCGAGGCACGTCGGACAGTCGAAAGCAAAGGCAGCATTCTCCTGTCCTGTTATAGGCTATAAGAAGACAGGAAGATACAGTCCTCGCTCTCTCTTGCCTTAGGCTAGAACGCAATGAAATTATCCGCGCTCTCCATTCGACGATAATGCGGGCATACATCGGAGTATAGCAGTCGGCCCGTTTGCTCGCCATCGCGGCCTAGGGTATTTGCTGCCTGTGAGGGATTCAATAGCTTCACTTCGGACTGTCTACTCATCAGTTCAATAGACCTCATCCCCAACTAAACCAGTTCTCGCGCTGAACAGTTTTGCATTCTCTTGATTGCGCGCTCCGCTCCGGTAATATCTCGGTAACTCTCAGCTTTCCTGGGAAGCTAACGGTGACCTCTCGGGTCCGGGCGGCCGACGTGAGTTGTGCTTCTGTGTTTGTCTAACACGTCGCAACGACGTCGTCGCTGTGCTGGCGGAATCCGACGTATTCTCGCGCAGGTGTTGCCTCATGTTGTCTGCTAAACGGCCCGTTGAAAACGTGTGTGCTCCCAAGCTAGTACAGACGGAACCCAAACACCGATTCTCAGCGACGTTTTTCGTGCAGCTTATCCCGGAAATTGGCGTCTTCCTCGGAGAAATTGTTTTCCTGGTATTGAATTGCCTGTTAGAGGCTTGCCGGTAGATGTGATGACATCAAATCTGCGCAAAGGGTAGCGACACCAACAACAAATCGGTGTCCTTACTCGCAGATGTGTCATCCTTTTGCGACAGATTGAATAACGAATCCTATAGAGGTTATGTCGTGAAGACTTGCATACTTTTCTCCTAATTGAAAGGCCGCCATGTTGGTACTTGTTGAAGACCCATGACGGGTCACCTATCTGTCGGCACTTCATTATTGGCTCTATTCCGGATGATCGCTTGAAGGCATCGTCTGCGAGCAACAATTATTACTATTGGCCTCCTTCATGAGGAGCTTTTTAGCATATCTGTGCTCGAACGCTGCCACAGGCATGCGTATTTTGCTCGGGCCGAGCTATGGCCGTCAGTCTTCTTTCACTCGGTAATCGGGTTCCAGGAGACCCGTGCGAAGTCGGTATCGGTATTTTCGGCATTACACGTCTGCCAGTTTTCGATTATCATCCCGGTAAAGCTTTTCATTATAATATGTACCTTCGTCGAACCGTGATTCCTCGCTTGTTGCGTTGTCCGTAGTCCGCCCGATCAACTGTTTGGCGCACTGGTGGCGCGAAACAAAGATTCCAAAATTCCTCTCCCTAGAAAAGTACGAAGCGAGCCAACATGGTTGCTCTTCTTCGCAAGAAGTACTCCTTAACCAAGGTAATGCGGTACCAACCACTGGATAGGAGACATGATACAGGGATGCGACCTCTCCCTCACAAACACTTATCACCCTCCCCAGTAGGAGCAGATAGAGGCTTCGTCAAGCCTGTGCACTTTGAAAGTGGAGCATTGCACTTATGGGCTACACAATTCCTGCACTTATCACTCAAAGTTCCAGCTGCGAAGCAAAGGATACCGCAATTCTTGGAAGCGCACGCCCCAAAATCATTGAAACAGTTGGTAGACGGTGAAAATCTAAGCGAAAGGGCGAAAATCTAAGCAAGAGGGCGAAAATCTAAAGAAGGAGAAAAACTAAAGAGAAAAAGACCTAGTGGAGTACTGACCGTAACCCCCGTCAACCCGAAACCCGACTCAGGTCGCCCTTCGGGCGACCATCACCTCAAACCCGAAGGCCTAGGGTTATAGGTCATAGGTTATCCGAGAGTCAAAAGCGTAATCCCAATCCTCTCCCGGGCGAGCGAGAAACTTCTTTAGAAAATGGCAACTTTCTTTAGAAATATGGTTTTTCCCGAAACAGTTGGCACACTCAGAGGAGATCTGACACGGCCCCTCGAGGC
Organism: Perkinsus olseni; assembly: GCA_013115135.1. Taxonomy (NCBI): domain Eukaryota; phylum Perkinsozoa; order Perkinsida; family Perkinsidae; genus Perkinsus; species Perkinsus olseni. Next base: position 82,792 of record JABANP010000004.1, read on the forward strand.
ATGGCGCGATGGCGGAAGTGTCCAACTTGGCCGCGAGGCTACATTTGTAGAGAAAGTTGGGGAACAACTTGCCAGTGATCTTCTCCTTCTCGGCCTCGTTACAAGTACCATCAACAACCACGAAAAGGGTCATCAGGAAGTAGTTGGCGAAGAAGCGCATTTGCAGGTCGAGGGATGCGAAAGGGGTGGATCGAAGAACAGAACTCCTGAGTCAGACTCTGAAACACCCATAGCGAAGATCTCATTGGTTTTCACCCCTGTGAAAGGCCTGAGCAGATTCAGAGTATCTAGATGATACTTCGAGCCTCCAAGAGTAGATATCATTCAATCATGGAGAGCTTCCCTTCGTAACAGGGTGGCGTTTGCTCTACCTGCTCGAAACAGCCAAGTTAACTGAGTCACAGCTCAGAAAGTGATGTGCACTATAGTGACAACTACCTTCATTGCTGCAACGTACCTACCTTGCTCTTTGTGCGCCTTTGTGTTACGCTCCGTCTATGTTTATGCGTGCAGAGTAGTCTGGGCAATAGCTCTTTCATAAGATCCATCTCACAAGCTTCCTTTGGCCTTGTGTTACACGTATGAGTAAGAAGACTACAACACTTTTGTTAGTAGTAACACCCGCACTGGTTGACTCAACAACACCTGGGATGGACATAGGATTGAGTATAATGGGAATTAAAGCTTCTTCTTCTATCCATTTCAGCCGATGGGCTGCAACCGTTTCATGCAGCGAATATTGGGCGAGCGAGATTCGTGCGTACGCGCGCGAACACGCCCTCCCCAGATAGCTAGTAATAGTGTTACAGATACTAATAGTGTTACACAGTAATAAGAGGTGGATTGTCATTGAATGCATATCGGGGTAGCACTTCATCAGTCAGCTTCTTGAGCTTGTCAGTAGAGCGCCACACACCGTCGTCCAACATAGCACGATTACCGTCAATCTCGACGATAACTCTCCTTGTAGGAATCCAAGGCGTGGTGGCCTTCGGGTGAGGTTCGGTACTATGTACAAGTACACTGTCACCAACTTGTAGTGGAGGTCCTGCAGCAGTCTTGTTGGCCATCGCTTTGAGTGTGCGTTCACGACACTCCTTCTTGTACTTGCGCCAGATATTCCACTTGTCATCAGGGAGCTTGCACTTCTCACTGGTGTCGAACGGTGATGTACCAGAACCGTCGATTACCATGTCTAGTGGTGAGAGTCCATGAGCGAGTAGGTTGGCGCTGGAGTTGATCTCGTAGGCCGAACGTGAGACAGCTTCGAACCAGGTCTTCTCGTCAACGAAAGCAGTCGTCAGAAAAGATCTTCTTAGCCGCTGATTGAGTAGTCGATGTCGGGCTTCTACATGGCCATTGAGCCACGATGCATTAAACCGGTACATGGTCGAATTGAACAGAAGGCATAGACTTGGAGGCCGACTTGATGATGCTTGCGTTGTCAGTCAGAATCTTCTGTAGTGGATAATGATAGAGTCGATGTGGAAGGTTGGCCGCCCTTTGTATGTCGATGGCCGTCGGTGCATTAACCGTAGGGTAACATAAGAGGAGGTTAGTAAGTTGGCATACCAGATTGATGGAGTAGAACTTACCACTCGAACCGCTAGTAGTGACATAGGGTCCAAGTACATCCAAGCTGGCCATCTGGAATGGACGATCAGGGATAACCACATCGTTAGGGGTGGGGTTCTTGGGTAGTCGGTCACCAGGGCTGGTCTTGACGAGAGCGCAGGTGACGCAACTTCTTGAGGCCTTCTTGGCAGCGTCGTCAAAGTCGATATTAGTTGATCTTGGGTCGAAATAACACTTGAGGATAGCAGTGATCTCAGGGGCACCAGTATGCTTGAGGGAGTGACAGAACTCAGCACACTTGTAGAGAAAGTCCCCGTCAGCCAGTTGACGTCTACCATCGTCACTTAAGGGCAGAGATCTGTAGATGGCCAACATGTCAGATGGTAGTTGAACAATGTCGAAGTAAGGTGGTCGTTGTAGTGGTGGTAGTGGAGTAGTGGGAACTCGTAGTGGTTGCTCGAGCCTTCGTCTCTTGTCACTGTCGTTGATGTCATTGTCCTCGTCCTCGTCACCACGCTTGCGTATGATCCTAGCAACATGAACGGTGTCCGTGTCCAAGGCGTCGTCGTCAGCAATGGTGTCGAGGCAAATACCATCAATGGAGTCACGATACTGAACCACGTCCGTGTAGAGTTCAAACCTTGTACCAGCATCTGCAGGATTATCAGCGGAGGCCACGTAGTGTATGTCGAACTGACGTTTTCCCATGAGGTAGTGGATGAGGTCGATGGTCCGTTGCAGTAAAGTGGCCTGCTTACCAGACGTAGAAACCTTACCGGAGGCTAGGGCGGCATTGGCAGTACGATTGTCGCCGTAGAGAATGATCTTGGAGAACTGCTTGTTGGTGTCGAGCTCGAAGGAGACAAGAGTGGATAGAGCGTAGTAAGCAGTGGTGAGCTCCTTGACGTTGATGTGTAGGGCTCGCTCTTGAGTAGACCATCTCCATTGCTTCCTGAATATAACCTTGTCGTTCTGAGTGGCCACCATAGCTCCAAGTAGCTCAGAGGAGTCGAACCAAACCTGAATAGGAGATTGATGATCGATGTAGCGATGAGTTGGAGTTGGTGGGCTGGCCTTCAGTAGTTGTTGCCATCTTCTCAGCAGGTCGAGTGCTTTGTCATCAATCTTGTCGCTCCACTTGTGCTCGTTAACAGCTCTTAGTCTGGAGACGAGTGCAGTGAGACAGTTCTTGATGATGAGGATGTGCCATGGTAGTAGATCCCAGGCTTGCCACAGAATGTTGAGCAGCGAAAGGGCCTTCTGATAGGATACCGGACCAGAGAGGTCGAAGTCGATGGCGTCCTTGTACTTATAAGTGGGCAGGAGTAGTGAGTTACCATCATCACAAAGTTCATGTCCAAGGACTAGTAGACCATTAGCGTCAGGGCCGTTGAGGTCTTCAGTGGTGAGGTGCATACCATAGCTTGCAAAGTGGGCCTTCACCTTGTCGATGTCTTCGGGCTGGCCACCAAGGTAGAGGAAGTCGTCCATGTAGCTCACAAGTAGTCCAGGGCAAGTACCGAGACGTTGTAGTTCCCCGATAGCATGCGCGATGATGATCTCGAGAACCTGGGGATTGGTAGAGTTGCCATCGCTCATGTAGGTGTAAGTCCAGTTCTTGCCCTTGTAGTTGATCTGGCTGAGAAGTTGGACATTACGACCGAGCTTGATGGATCTGTAGGCATCTCGAATATCCATGGAGTGAGCAGTAGCAGAGGACCTGTACTTGTGGATGATGCGAGGAATCTTGGTTTGGCAGTCCTTGATCGGGAACTTCTTGCTGGCCTTCTTAAGCAAGTCGTTGGTCTTGATGGTAGGCTGGATTGGTCTGACCCTTTTACGTCCAGCACGTGGATACCAGTTAGTGGTGTAGTTGTTGATGTCACCGATACCGGTAGGTTGTAGTTTGCCTTCGCTGATCAGAGCGTCAATGCGTTGTTCTGCTTGTTGACGTTCATCAGTAGAGGCTTTGATGAGGAAGTAGTGAGTAGCTGGGACAGGTTGTGGTTGATTGTCCAGAGCCAGTTGCAGCAGTTGGTCGCTGTAGTCAACGAAGTACTCCTTGTTACCATCCTTGTTGCTAAGGATACCAATGGTACACCATTCGTTGTTGTAGATGGTCTCCTGTAGTTGGTAACCTTCGGGTGGTTGGGGAAATATAGGCGGTGTATCACCTAACGAGTCGACGTCGTAGAGGATGTCGGCGTCAGTAGTTGGTTTGGAGGCCTTGCCTTTGAGAGCGGCGACGTGATGGCCTTCGTGAGTGTCATCTGATGGTGCCGTTGAGGAGGTAGGCGTAGATGGTTCAGACGATGTAGTTGAGATCGTTGAGTCGGATGTTGACTGCTTGGGACCTTTAGAAGTGGTCGATGTTGGGCCAGTGTATAGCTTCGACAACGATGAACCGACCGGGCTCGTTGATAGTGCCGAAGACGAGGGGGTGATGGCCGATGACCGATACTTGTGGAGTGAGTGAGAACTACAGAGGAACCTTGAAGCTTGAACAAGTGAACCGTTGACATTGAGGAGTAGACCGTCGGCGTTGAAGGACAGGGTGTCCATACCGAGTAGTCCGTCAGAGTGTAGTAGTAGTCCGTCGTTGATGATGGACGGTGACCATGTGAAGGTTGAGGCTTCACAGTTTTCATCACAGATGGGGAAGTTGATCTTGAGTTGGTAGAGTGAACTCATAGACCGTGGTGATGTTGCAGTGTCGAAAGAAGTCTTGCAGGGTATGAGTTGGCCATCAGGATAGTGCTGTAGTAGGGCCGTCGCTAGTCGCCATGATATAACAGACCTTGAGCAGCCAGTATCAGCAACGATGGAGAACTCATGATCAGCGCAGAAGGCAGATCTTAGGACCATGTCGGCGCCAGGCTTGAGGTGGTAGTCATCCTTGCAGTGTAGTAGAGGGCGAGCTACCTCATCATGCTTGTACTTGCATTTATCGGCGAGGCGACACTGCTTGCGAGCCGTCCAAGCCAGGCATATACCTTGTTCACGGCAGAGTTTGATAGTCTCTGGGTCTTCAACCCTAGGTTGCTTGGGAATAGGAGCCTTAGGAGTCGTGGTAGTAGAAGCCGGAGTGGACTTGCTTGAATTGGGAGTGTTGATGTAGAGCTTGGGGTTGCAGCGGATGTGACTGCGGAGAGCTTGAGTTAGATGCTGGACGTCGTCGATGGCCGAGTAGTTCTCGTCTGCTGTCTTCCTCAGAGTGGAGTTGAGGCCTTCACGATAGTGTAGGTTGACTTGACTTGGCTGGAGATGAAGGCCAACACTTGAACACATAGCGACAGCAGATTCGATCCGGTCGAGGTAGTCGTAGACGTCAGTATCACCGGTGGCCATCTTGACCTCGGAGAAGTACCTCATGACTTCAGCATGTGAGTTCGACAGAGAGTACTTCTGCTGAAGGTAACATAGTGACAGCGATAGGGTCAAAACGTAGTCCTTCAAGTAGAGGGCAGGATCCATGGTGGTCTCCAAGTGGATCTGTAGTTTCCGCTTGACCGATTGGTTGAGACAGTTGGATAGATAGACATAAGATAGTCGAGGACCAAGAGCCGTCTGCTTCGCTTCACAGCGAATAAGACTCAGGAAGTAGTTGATGCTCCTGTTGTCGGCGTTTCCCTTGTACTGCTGGTTGTCGGGGCACTTGAGATGGGAAACAGCATTGATGGCCTTGGTAGTGTCAAGTGACTTCTCACCCTCAAAGTTAGAGGTTAAGTCGCACCAGTAGGCGACGTTGGTGATGTCGTTGTCAGAAGGGTGTTGTTGGGCTTGCACTGAAGAGGTTTGGGGCACTCCTTGAGGTGGGTGAAGAACAGGAATAGCAGAGGGGGTAACCTGTTGTGGGTGTACCGTGGTAGTTGGCCTTCGTGAATGGCTTGCAGCTTGAGAGTTGGGGCCTTCGGCGTCAACGTAGGTGAAGAAGGTACGTCTCAGATAGACCTTCTTGCTAAGGGGTTGGCCTTCCATAGCAGTCTCCAACTCAGCGGCAGATAACCACAGTAGTAGAGGGGCTTCAGTGATGCCGAGGACTTCAAGGAGTTCAGCCAGCGGGTTCTCCACCATGTTAGTAGTAACACCCGCACTGGTTGACTCAACAACACCTGGGATGGACATAGGATTGAGTATAATGGGAATTAAAGCTTCTTCTTCTATCCATTTCAGCCGATGGGCTGCAACCGTTTCATGCAGCGAATATTGGGCGAGCGAGATTCGTGCGTACGCGCGCGAACAACTTTGCTCGTGGTACGTACGTTCGTCTTAGTGAACACGTGCGTTCCTCGTCATGCTATGGAACATACGTTCACCATAAATCCGCAACTAGAGCAGTTTTCTCCGAACTCCTCCCGAGTCCGGTTTTACCTTTCTTTGAGCCCCGTCTCAAATAGCCACACTGTACTGAGTTACAGTGCAGTAGTGGTAGCAGCTCCTTGTTCTCGGAGACCACTTTGGCTTGAACTTCCACTCCGGTACTTACCACTTACCATCTTCATGAAAGTCGAGCCCAAACCCTGATTGTGCGACGAACTCTCCGTCATCAACATGTTCGGTTCGCTGTCAAGTTGCTATAACACTTAGAGGCATGCTTATTATCTATCTTCGGCTGCTTCTCGTTCGATAAGGAGACTTCTACTGGTAATCTTCATACAACTCCGGCTGCAGAGGTGTACAAGTCGACAATGGCAAACCGCCTAGGTGGGTAACGCGCCGGTTTCGCCAGAAACAAAAACACGGGCGACCATCACCTCAAACCCGAAGGCCTAGGGTTATAGGTCATAGGTTATCCGAGAGTCAAAAGCGTAATCCCAATCCTCTCCCGGGCGAGCGAGAAACTTCTTTAGAAAATGGCAACTTTCTTTAGAAATATGGTTTTTCCCTTGCCCCGAGGTTACTCTTGCCCCCCCGAGAATTCTCTTTTTGCCCCAAGATTTCTCCACGTTGCCCCGCTGGGTGAATGAGTCTAGTAAGTGTTGTTTTCATCTGTGGTCAAGGACCACCCCCTTCGTGAGAGACTCAAGGCTGATATGGGGGGATAAGCAACGATAGAGCCGAAGCAATTCGGGAGCGTGAGCGTGAGATTCTCGCTCAGAACATACCAATTACTATCAGATCGCGCTCATATCGTGATCCACTTCCGACAGATGAGTCATCTGTTCGTTTATCAACTGATGTGGATCCCATGGATTTCGACTGGTATTGGTGTAATACTTTGGCGGCCAACGTTTGGCCTATGCCCGATGGCTGACTAGGTCGGAAATAGCTCGTTTGTACTCATCAGTAACTGTGAAGGGATTCCAGTTGAATCACCCAACTCGCTGGAGTCGAATGACTTCATTTAACTCACGACACAAGCCACTAGCAGTGACTTACAGCTAAGCACCAGTGCCACATAAGCGACGGATTGAGTGCACTGTAGTCAACACAAAGCGAAAAGATCAAGACGGTGCCACTGCACAGAGTAGCGCATCATGCACTAGTAATTGGCTCAAGAACGATCGATATAGGACCATTCGCCGTAGTGTAAGCGATTGTACAGGGTGCCGACTTAAAAAGGGCAGACCCCTCATGAATTGTTCGTGCGAACGAGTTGAGGGGTCTGCCCTTTTTAAGTCGGCACCCTGTAGTTTGGCCTTCTGCCCTTGCGCAGTCGCTTTCTCAGAGGCGGCGTTCTGCTCTCAGCATCTGAAGTAACAACTATATTGTGCTGATAAATGGACGCTGTTTATCGCGTTTCCGCTCAGAGTGTTTCATATCTACTATTTTTCCAAATGTCAGATCGTTTCGTCGCCGCAATGCGTAGCCTGCGCACCTGGGCTCTTCCGAGTTGTTGGGCTGATGCCGCTCTCTTCTTCGCCGTCCGAATTCATACCCGTCGAGGAGGCTGATGATGGCGACAGGGATGGTTGCGAGTTAGCCTGAACGACCAGAGAGTCCGTCTATTTTGGTAACACGGTACTCACCGAGCTTGGTATTGCTGGTTGTGCAGCATGTGCCCTTCGTTCTGGAGCGTTCGCTGAGCCTACATTCCCAAGATGCGCATTGGAAGAAGAAGGCACTTGTTCACCTTCAGGTGATATATTCTCGCTTTGGAGTCCCGTAGCTGGCGGAATCTGCACTCTCGGAAGGCCTAGGCAGGATACAAATTGCAATGAGAATGAGGGTAGTTCTATCGCAGTCGCTTCCAACTACAAGGTCATGTTGCTTCAGGGTAGACTACGCACTGTTACCCGATAGATTGCAGCCACTACCTGCTCTTCTGTTGGTTGCCCTCTGCTGCAGAACTCTCTCGTCCATCCTCATTAATTCGTCGGGTGGCCCAAGCCCTGAAGATAGTGACAAAAAGAACGTCGGGATCACATGTTGTAGGCTTGCCCTCGCGGTTATCGACTTCTCGGATACTTCCCGCGGCCAGTGGTTGGCTTGAGCTCATCGGGGACTCTTCGTAGTCTATGCCACTGTCGGCGTTATCTGGCACTGCGACCGAGTGTATCTGAATAAATCACGTTGAGGTAATACACTACAAAGGTATTCGTCACCTGGTCTCTCGGTTCAGGGACATGGTGGCTCGATAGCGCGGAGTGCTGCTCTGTCATGACATACTGCTCGGCCCCCGAGTCTCCTGCGGCGCTGCAACGTGGCGTCCTCGGTAAACGGCAAACGCTACCTGGTTGGCCTCTACAATGGTCTCCTTGGAGCATGTCCGCTGTGGATGACGAAGCAGCTGGCCGGCGCTGGATGCCTGAATCGGCTACGAACAGGTCAGTGACTTCAGTCGGTTGAGATCGATTGATATCGTAGTATTTGAATCCGCGAAATTTACTTTGTGGGATTTCGCTAGGTCGCTGGGACTGGGCCTTGGACATGTCGACTCTTCGTGCCTTTTGCGGGAGCCGTATCGACCTTTCCGCACCGGCTATACTCCTTGAAATGCTGTCGATTCTATTTTGGTAGTCCCAATCGATCTCCAGCGCCGTTGTCCTCGTGTATCTATGGACAAACAAGATCAGAACTGCTGTTCAATTATTAGTACGGGATCGTGAGTGGTCAGTAATCAGATGTGCCTTACCGTGGCCTCCCACGCGAGCATGGCGCAAAGCTGGTTAGATCTTCGAGACTGCTACGGCCATCTCTCAAGTCCAAATATCCTTGTTCCAGTAGGCGGACTCCTAGACTATGCTCGCAGACCCTCGCATATTTCGTCTTATAACAGGTACAAGCGAACTCCTCTGTGGCATCGATGATGTGAACATTGCTTGTAACGTCACGGAAATGATCCCAACTCCTCCAATTGGCCGATGGGTGCCCCAGGAATCGACATACGTAGTGGGCCAATATTCGGTCTAGAGTGGATTGGTCACGGACCTTTTCCATCATCCTCGATGAAGGAATTAGGTAGTAGCGGGAGCGTGCTGTCTCGTGAACATAAATGACCGTGTCTTCTGATGTGGCCCACTTAGCTGCGGATGTAGCTTCTTTGGTTGTCACCGGCTTGTCGCCACCGGAGTGCAGCCACGTATAATCGCCGCATGCCTTCATAATTTCTTTCACCAATACGTCGAACGTTGCTCCCTGTTTTATCTTACCTAGTTAGAAATCAGACGAAAGAAAAATGCAAGCCAAAGATGAGAAAATGGTGATTTCTTTTTCATTTTTTTGTCGTTTTGTAATTTTTGCCAAGTGGTCGAGCTCGCTCAGCAAGGGCCTTGCTGCAAGGCTATCAACGTAAGATCGCTAGTGGAATCTCTATTGCACGTAGGTGTTCCCGAATGGCATCTCAGGCGCGGATTTTTCGTTGACAATGGTTTTTGCGCTCAACTCACGACTCGTGAGTCACGAGTCTTGTAGAGTAGTTTCGCAAATTTTACTGAGATGCTGAGACAGGGTGGACCCGTTCACTGTGGGCGTTGCCTTGATCCGGTTTCACAGCCTACAGCGGATGCTTCGCAATTGGCAATTTAGGAGTGTTTTTTTTGATGTTTTTAATTTTTTAGCTCTGTAAATATAAAATCAAGATAAATTGTAGGATTGAGTGATAGATTGCAAGTCAGGAATCGCATATCAGAAATTCAGTGTGGAGAATGGTGAGGATCGAAATTCGCATTTTAGTATTATATTCCGTAGCTTCAAGCTACTAGCTTATCAGATTATCGCAGATCTACATTACCTGTTTTGCAGGCGTGGTTTATTCCTTCCACAGCACAAGTATGCCGCGGAACGTGCCATGGTACACCATATGCTCCAATATACCAACCAGCCTTCGATAACACCCAGGTAGGAATGATATACTCCACTAGGCGGGGATGTGTTCTACCCCACCGCTTGACGAAGCGTTTCACCCCGTCTTCGAACAATCTGTCGCTAGCTGCGCAGTGGAGCGCCTTCAGGTCCCGGAAGAGCTCGGATTTCTTCGCCGCAGCGGCCTCCTTTGAGCCCTCGGTGGTCGTATTTATGTAGCTTGTCTTCTGGAGGACTTGGCGGTACATGTGCACCCAGCAGTACAATCTGGAATGTTGCGAAGGCATAGGCGGCCACTGTAAGTTGGGCGCAAGCCCTATCGGGTTCAGCACGCCGTAGACCTGGGTAGAATGATCACTGCGATAGCCATCGATGCTACTACTGCTATTGCTATCACTGCTACTACTGCTATTGCTATCACTGCTACTACTGCTATTGCTATCACTGCTACTACTGCTATTGCTATCACTGCTACTACTGCTATTGCTACCACTGCTATTGCTACCACTGCTACAACTGCTATTGCTACCACTGCTACAACTGCTATTGCTATCACTGCTACTACTGCTATTGCTATCACTGCTACTACTGCTATTGCTATCACTGCTACTACTGCTATTGCTATCACTGCTACTACTGCTATTGGTATCACTGCTATCAAGCTGCTATTGCTATCACTGCTACTACTGCTATTGCTATCACTGCTACTACTGCTATTGCTATCACTGCTACTACTGCTATTGCTATCACTGCTACTACTGCTATTGCTATCACTGCTACTACTGCTATTGCTACCACTGCTATTGCTACCACTGCTACAACTGCTATTGCTACCACTGCTACAACTGCTATTGCTATCACTGCTACTACTGCTATTGCTATCACTGCTATCAAGCTGCTATCCTACTTTCATTACTATCTTTGCCATTGCTGCTAGTGCTATTACTACTACTGCTATCACTATCTATGCTATTGCTGCCACTGCTATCACTATCTTCGCTGCGACTACTACTACTGCTATTTTTATCGTTGCTATTGGTTTTTGTACTATCCCTGCTAGTATTGTCTATGCTACTGCTGCCATTACTGTCACTCCTATTGCTATGACTATCATTGCTACTGCTGTGTCTAATAGTCACTGGCTATCACCGCTATTATTACTACTGCTAATAGGACTACTGCTATAATTGTCACCATCGTTACTGCTGCTGCTACAACCACTACTACCTCTACTGCTATTGCTACATGTGCTATTTGCTATTGCTACTACTGCTATTGCTACTACTGCTATTTTTATTGCTACTACTGCTATTGCTATTGCTACTACTGCTATTGCTACTACTGCTATTGCTACTACTGCTATTTTTATTGCTACTACTGCTATTGCTACTACTGCTATTTTTATTGCTACTACTGCTATTGCTATTGCTACTACTGCTATTGCTACTACTGCTATTTTTATTGCTACTACTGCTATTGCTACTACTGCTATTTTTATTGCTACTACTGCTATTGCTACTACTGCTATTTTTATTGCTACTACTGCTATTGCTATTGCTACTACTGCTATTGCCACTACTGCTATTGCTACTACTGCTATTTTTATTGCTACTACTGCTATTGCTACTACTGCTATTGCTACTACTGCTATTGCTATTGCTACTACTGCTATTGCTATTGCTACTACTGCTATTGCTATTGCTACTACTGCTATTGCTACTACTGCTATTGCTACTACTGCTATTGCTACTACTGCTATTGCTACTACTGCTATTGCTATTGCTGCTATTGCTATTGCTACTACTGCTATTGCTACTACTGCTATTGCTACTACTGCTATTGCTACTATTGCTACTACTGCTATTGCTACTATTGCTATTGCTACTACTGCTATTGCTACTACTGCTATTGCTACTACTGCTATTGCTATTGCTATTGCTACTACTGCTATTGCTACTACTGCTATTGCTATTTGCTATTGCTACTACTGCTATTTCTACTACTGCTATTGCTATTGCTACTACTGCTATTTCTATTGCTATTGCTACTATTGCTATTGCTACTACTGCTATTGCTAGTGCTATTGCTATTGCTACTACTGCTATTGCTGTTACTACTGTCGTGAGTCGCACCCCCCTACCTACCTCCCGGTACGCATTACTAAAAACTTCGGCTCCATCCCCAATCAATACATTTGGCCTGTGATGTACTCCCAATTCTTCGCAGTGCCGACGGAGGGCCGCAAAGAGGGCCGTTACCTCAATTACAGTCTCCTTGCAGGTCAGCGCAAAGGCTAGTAGGCGAAATTTGCCAGATGCGGCAACGGTACCACATACAAGAGTCTTGAAGCCCAACCAGCTCAGGCCATTAGTGAAGTCTATTGTAATATTGGGGATGGGGGCGTTGTTAGACAGTAGACCAGTCGTGGAGAATATGAAGTACGTATTAGTACCCATCATATAGTCGAGGCAGTACGCTTCGTCCGGCTGGGAGGGCGTTGCCAGCCTAGACTCACACCAAGCGCGGATCTCAGCTTTGGTGTTACCGATCCTCTCTTCCTCCGTGTTCGCCGTGCGAGATCGCTTGTTGTATATTGCCTTCATTATCTTGCTCCCTTCTTGGTCAGGCGGCAAGTGGCCCAGTTCCCGCAAGGAGCGGAAACTTTGACTCGCATCCAGCCCTTCCCTAGTATGGCGCTCAACCAGATCCATTGCCGCATTGCTAAGAATAGGCTCCTGCTGGAACACATAATCCGGTAGGCGCTCGTGCTGGTGTGTATTGTATGGAGACTGAGCGAGACGCACTTGAAATGTAGACTTGGACTCCACTATCTGTGCCTTGTAAGCGCAAGGGTGCCAGCCCCTCCGTCGTTGGTAAGTGCATACGAATTTGTGGTATCGGGCCCCGTCCTTTGTTACGTAGGATCCTTTGCCTGTCACGCCATGACCGCTAACGGAAACCAGTCTCTCCTTCGCACTCTCAAAGCAGTCGAAGACTTCGCCTCCTGGGACGTATGTGACATCCCGGTGTGGTAGGCGTTGCCCATCATCGTCATGCATATGACGGGATCCTTCATTTTCAGATACACTGCGGGCAACTGGGTCTTGGTTGCTCATAGGAGAACCGCGGGGTTCCTCATCGAGCCATGATGAGAGCCAGGCCATGAACTCGGTTGTTGACGGCTCCGCTGGTAAGGATGGTGACCTGGTACCTGAGACCGTTCATGCGTGCTATCTCTTGCGTGAGCGTCGGCATCTAACCTCCTAGACTGGAGCTGCTGTTCGCTGACGATGAACTTCGTGGTGGAGTTGAGTTAGACATGGGAATGAATGATAATCCTGTCGCTATAACTCTTACTACTATTACTTTCGGTGTTATTATTATCAGGGCTATTTCTGCTACGGCCATCGCTACGGCTCCTATTGCGACTATTACTATCGACGACTACCACCACCACTACGGCTCCTATTGCGACTATTACTATCGACGACTACCACCACCACTACGGCTCCTATTGTGACTATTACTATCGACGACTACCACCACCACTACGGCTCCTATTGCGACTATTACTATCGACGACTACCACCACCACTACGGCTCCTATTGCGACTATTACTATCGACGACTACCACCACCACTACGACTCCTATTGCGACTATTACTATCGACGACTACCACCACCACTACGGCTCCTATTGCGACTATTACTATCGACGACTACCACCACCACTACGGCTCCTATTGCGACTATTACTATCGACGACTACCACCACCACTACGGCTCCTATTGCGACTATTACTATCGACGACTACCACCACCACTACGGCTCCTATTGCGACTATTACTATCGACGACTACCACCACCACTACGACTCCTATCTCAAGTTAGTTGGCTTCCCCATTGTAACAATGACCGGGGGGAATCAAACCCCCACCCCCAGGGGCACTCCTGCCTCTGGGTCGTCCATGCTGTCCCCTACTCTTCTTCCTGACGAGGCGTCACCTTCCGACTCCGGCACCAGGGAGGCTGGCCGTCACAAGAAGAAGAGCAAGGAAAAGAGCAAGGATGCGGTGTCTGGGCTACACGAAGGGTGGAGGAGAAGCTTAGGTCTGTAGACCTGGAAGCGGAGGACGCTTTCAAAGACGTAATTGGGATATACACAAGCGCGCTGTACGAGGGCAGATACTACAAGACAAGTATCTCGTTCTTAAAGAACGTGGGACTGTACATGGCGCAGCTGTTCGCCTTTAAATCCGAGGAAGTGGCGAACAGGCGGGCTCAGAGAATTAAGCTGCTACAGGAGCTTGCGGAGAGCAAAGCGCAGAGGGAGAGAGAGAGAACGCGGTCGGTAGTGTTGCTGAAGAGCATGGACATGCCGATCAGGCGTGCGGCAGTGGAGGAAGGGAGCTCGGTGTGCGTCGTGGCACCGGCAACAGGCCGGAGAGGGTAGCATCGGGGCATACTGCTGGTATGGTACCCAACCCACCGCGCGCTGCATCGGCGGGTCGGCAGAGAGGAACTCGCAGCGAGGAGGTAGTGACGGAAGGCTAGTTCTCGCTGGTGGGGCACCAAGGAGGGCGCCCGGACAACCCAGTCAGAGAAGGGCCGAGTCGAGGGCAGTGAATCGCGAAGCGTCGCAGGGAGAGGAAGCTGGATGGACACAAGTGGGTCGAAATAACCGGAGCAGACAGAGGAAGCGCTCAGGCGCTTCTCAGAGGAGCAACCCTAAACATCTGCTGGTCACCACCCTTTCCAGCAGGCTTCAGGGGGTGCCAGAGGGGAGAAGGTGGCCGAACCTCAGCAACGAGGATTATGATACCTGCCTAAAGAAGATGCAGGAAGCGGCTCTCATGGAGGAAGGAGCACAGTGGAGGATCCTTGGGATGTGGAGAACCTCGTTTGGGCTGGCCATCGAGCTAGGGGATCGCGGGACTCTTCAAGACATTCTTAGGGCCCCACCACCAGGGCTGTCGGTAAAGGAGCTGGCCCAAAAGTCATGCGAGCTCTCCATCTCGGACATTCCGCTCGCTCTCGCCAATGAGCAAGGCTTGAGGAGGAGATCGTTAGAAGGAATGGGATTCCAGAGGATGTCCCATGGGAAATCGTGAAAATATGCACGAAGAAAGATGCGCAAGGGGAGCCGAGCAGCGCCACGGCCATCGTCAAAATGGAAGAAGCGGTGGCCAATAGGTTCCTGGGGAAGGGGAGGTGGGAAGGACGCCCTGTACATCGGGGCCACCAGGGTGAGGGTGAGACCCCATCACTACACCAGGGTGTGCTTCGTCTGTGCTGGAAGGCACCCAGAGAGTGAGGGTTGTGGGGACAGACCAGAGAGATGCGCTTGGTGTGGCCAGGTTGGGCATCAACAGAGGGACTGCACACTGAGGAACCTGCCGGCTTCGCAGAGGACCTGTGGGCACTGCGAATGCAAAGGGCATGGCTCCATGGAGTACATGAAATGTGACGCGGCAAGAGCTCTTCGTGAGGCCGGCGCGCCGGCGAACGAACCTGAGCAACCGGGCAGGGTACCAGGGATCAATGTCCGAGCCTGATTCAGGGCAAGGGCAGGCAGGTGGCCCGCAAGGGAGCCAGGCGAAACAGGAGCTTTTCGAGGGAGGATGATGAGGGTGGGCTGCATAAACATAATGAGGTCGCCAGGAGTCCTGGCAATCGCCGTGGAGGAGTTCCAGAGAGCCGGCGTGTTAGCGGTGCTTATACAGGAACCGCCGGCCGGGACTCCAGTGCGGTGCGGGGCCTACGACATAGTGAGAGATCTCAACGCCAGAAGGCCGCGGTCGGCTTTACTGATTGCACAGGGAGTCCCCTACAAGGTTGACACAGCAGCGGAGGACTACGTCACAGTGGAGGTTAGACCACCGGGTTGGGGACGATGGATTAAGCTCACATCCCTTTACTTGGGAAGGGACAAGGCACTCGAACAGGTACTGGGCAGAGTGAAAGGCGGAGCCCCTGGTCACTAGTGGGAGGGGATCTTAACGCTCAGTCCTGCAGCTGGTGCTCCAGGGCGCCGAGCAGACAGCACCAGAACCAGTACGACAGAGAGTCCTGGAGAAGGGGCGCCGAGATAGACAGGTGGGCTGACTCGGAGAACCTGAGATGTGTGAACGTCAACGTGGGTCGGGACACCTTCCGCAATACTAGATGGGGCTCCGCCATAGATGGCATCTTCTTGGGGGAAGGCCTCGCGGAATGCTGCGCAAAAGGGGCGGATGTCATGGACCTGGCCGTTCCCAGCGACCATGAAGCCCTTGGGCTCAGTCTCGCGCCACCAGGGGACGAAAGGGGGAGACGGGCAGGAGGCGGGCACGGTGAAAGGAAGGCGAAACCCGAAGAGAACGAACTGGGAGAAGTTCATAGAGCACATAGACAAGTGCATCTCGGGAACGGAGATAAGGGACGCGGAGGAGTTGGAAAGAAGGGCAGGACAGCTACAGAGGCGTCTAAAGGACGCGGTGCGCTTATCCACTCGAAGAAAGACGGCTGGGCGCCCGGGTTCCAAGAACTGGTGGAATGAAGACCTGGAAAAGCTGAGGCGGACATATCCAGAGGGGAGAGAGGCAAGGCACGCAAGAACCCCGGGGTGCCAGCCTTGGCAGAGAGCCGAAGTAGAAGCAAGAAGGGCCCTGCTCAAGGGAATTAAGCAACGCAAACGGGATGCAGCAAGGAAGGCCATAGAGGCCATGGATGAGGGAGCGGTAAAAAGGTGGGCGAAGCCTAGGGCGCTACAGGAATGGTTCGATGCCGAGCAGGCCATGGACTACTTCGTGGGTCCAGCAACAGCGGGTGTTGACAGAAGGGAAGGATCTGCGAATCACCACGGGGAGGAGGCGAACCATGGACCAACCTTCGAGATGGAGATGGAGACTTTCCGCCGCCTACTGGCTGCCACGCCAAGAGGGCGGGCCCCGGGAGATGATGAATGTGCATACGAACATGTTCGATACGCTGCGGAGAACTCCAGCAATTTTCGTGGGGAAATCTGGGAGGTGATGAAGGCATCCGTGCAACTAGGGGTCTTTCCCCGAGCCTTCAAACCTGTACGACTCGTGTTGATACCCAAACCCTCCAAAGGGAGTGGACCCGGGGAACGGCCAAGCAGAGAGCCCGTGGAAGAGATGGCGTCCGATATCGCTGCTCAGGGTTTTGGGCAAGGTTCTGGAGAAGGTGATACTGTGGCACTGGCGCACTCAGGAGGTGCCGGACGGGGTGCACGGATACGTGCCAGGCCGTTCGACGGTCACCGGAATCAAAGCGATGAGGGACTGGATAGAGGAAGGGCCGAAGCGATGCCGCCAAGGCTTTACAGGCATGCTATTGGAAGACGTCACGGGAGCTTTCGACCACTGCCGCTGGCAGAATGTTGAAGCAGCGGTGGCCACGCGCGTTGGGGCTCAATGGACTCAGTTGGTTACATCCTTCCTACAGGGAAGGGTTGTCACCCTGGCGAACAGCAGCGGAGAGCACGCCACTCGCCTGAGGACGAAAGGGGTGAGCCAGGGGTCGGGGCTATCGCCAAGATTGTTCGTGCTGGATTCGTGTGGGATGGTAGACGAGATCAAGAAGGCCCATCAGGAAGACGAGAATAACCCAGATGCTCCGAAGTACGACATCAACGTCATCATGTATGCAGACGACTTGTGCGTCGGGGTCAAAAGCAGCAGCATCGAGGGACTGGTGTATGGCATTACGAGGGGCAAGGCAGGCTGCGAAGGCATGGGCGGAAAGAGAAGGTTTCAGCCTGGCGGAGGCCAAGGAAGAGCTCTGGGTGGGCGGAGGGGACCTCACGAGAGCCCTTATCGGCGATCGATTGCCCGAACTGCGAGGCAAGATTAAGGAGGAGGTTAAATGGCTAGGGCTGACCATGAGGAGCTCGCCGAAAGGGGGATCTGTTTCAGGAGACAGGCCGAAAGGTCACTAGAGGAAGCTGGTAAGGCGCTGAAGAGGTACACACCGCTCTGTCGGCGGCAGTTCGGCTTGTCCGAGGCTGTGCTGGAGGGGCTCTGGCACAGGGTGATTATCCCGAAAGCCTGCTATGGAGCAGAACTATGGGGGCATCAGGCACGGTACGCCTGGTACACGAAGAAGGCAGAAAGCCTCAGGCATGCAGCGGGCAGACTGATGTGGCGGGCGCTCGGTTCAACGCCGGGAATACTGATGGCACGGGTGATGGAGTGGAAGAGGGTGGATCACGCGGTGGTGGAGAGACTCGCAAAGGCGACCCTGTACAAAAGGCGGTGGCGACTGGAAGACAAGGATGCTAAATGGCTCTCGCAGTATGCGGGCGACGTGCTCAGGAACCAACAGCCGGACAGGGGAGCAGGTGGCACCAGAGGGCAGGGTTCTTGAGATAGACGGAGGAGGCAGCCCGATGCCAGAGGAGGGATGCGTGCAGTACTACACGGACGGGAGCCGTAAGGAGTGCACCAAGGGCCGGCCAAGGGGCGGACGCATTGCGACATGCGCCCGAGTAGGATGCGGGGTGGCAGAGATTGGACCGCAGGGAGAGTTGGCGTGGGCAGGTTCCCATAGACTGCCGGACTGGTGTACCGTCCATCAAAGCGAGTTGAAGGGGATTGAAAGAGCCTGCATCAGGGCGGAGACAACGCTGCCAAAGGTGAGGGAAGGAAAGATAAGGAAGGTGGATATCTGTGTGGACAACATATCGGCCCTACGTGCAGCGGGCGGGCACATACAGCTGTTGGGGAGGACAGGGGGCCAGCGCGCGAGCGGCAGTCATACGGTTGACGGAGAAACTCGAGGAGGCTGGTGGGGAGCTCAGACTCAAGTGGGTTAAATCCCACGTTGGGCATCGGCACAATGCCGTTGCCGACCTGCTGGCAGCGGACGGAGCGCACAGAGGAAGACTGCTGACAGTACCAGTCCCGTGGGTGCACACAAGGGAGCAGATACAAAGGAGGTACGCGTCGAGAGGAGACAAGGACTGGGCAAGGAAGAGTAGTGGTCTGAGGGGCTAGCTGGGCGGGCGTCAACCTTGGACCGAGGCAGCGGAGGGTGATTAAGGCAGCGCATCTCTCGCCGATTGACAGGCGGAGACTCATGGAGGTTATCAGCGGCCATTCGGTCACCAGAAGGCACTGGTGCAAGATAGATCGGAATTTGGGTCCTGAGTGCCGGTTCTGTGGGGCGGAGATAGAGGATGAGAGGCACATCATCTTCGAATGCAGGCGCTTCGCGTTGGAGAGAATCAGGCTGAAGCGCAGGCTCGGCTGGAGAAGCCTGCCATATCACATAGGGAACTTCCTATATTCACCCTCGAGGCTGCGGGTGCTGATGGGCTTCTTGAGGAGGGTCTGGCCGGCCTTGGAGGGGCAAGATGCGGCTGCAACTCCAGCAGCAGCCAGGGGAGACTCCATGCATTGATGGTGTTTAAAAAAAAAAAAAAAAGAAAAAAAAAGAAAAGAAAAAAAAAGAAAAAAAAAAAAAAGAAAAGAAAAAAAAGAAAAAAAAATCCTGTATCATTTTGCATTATTTGCCTGTACAATTCTTCTATTTCTTGTACCGTTTTTCCCTCTCTACATTTAATTAACTACCTCGGTACAGCCCCAGCCGGAAGGGGGCTCACCAGGGGGACGAGCCATCTACAGGCCCTGACGCCTGTGTGCCGCCAAGGCCGTATACTGCGCTCAGCGCGGTCGGCATAAGGGCACCCAACAACAACAACAACAACGACTCCTATTGCGACTATTACTATCGACGACTACCACCACCACTACGACTCCTATTGCGACTATTACTATCGACGACTACCACCACCACTACGGCTCCTATTGCGACTATTACTATCGACGACTACCACCACCACTACGGCTCCTATTGCGACTATTACTATCGACGACTACCACCACCACTACGGCTCCTATTGCGACTATTACTATCGACGACTACCACCACCACAACGGCTCCTATTGCGACTTTTACTATCGACGACTAACACCACCACTACGGCTCCTATTGTGACTATTACTATCGACGACTACCACCATCACTACGGCTCCTATTGCGACTATTACTATCGACGACTAACACCACCACTACGGCTCCTATCGTGACTATTACTATCGATGACTACCACCACCACTACGGCTCCTATTGCGACTATTACTATCGACGACTACCACCACCACTACGGCTCCTATTGCGACTATTACTACCGACGACTACCACCATCACTACGGCTCCTATTGCGACTATTACTATCGACGACTAACACCACCACTACGGCTCCTATTGTGACTATTACTACCGAGGACTACCACCACCACTACGGCTCCTATTGCGACTATTACTATCGACGACTAACACCACCACTACGGCTCCTATTGCGACTATTACTATCGACGACTACCACCATCACTACGGCCGGCTCCTATTGCGACTATTAGTACCGACGACTACCACCACCACAACGGCTCCTATTGCGACTTTTACTATCGACGACTACCACCACCACAACGGCTCCTATTGCGACTTTTACTATCGACGACTAACACCACCACTACGGCTCCTATTGTGACTATTACTACCGACGACTACCACCACCACTACGGCTCCTATTGCGACTATTACTATCGCCGACTAACACCACCACTACGGCTCCTATTGCGACTATTACTACCGACGACTACCACCATCACTACGGCTCCTATTGCGACTATTAGTACCGACGACCACCACCACAACGGCTCCTATTGTGACTATTACTACCGAGGACTACCACCACCACTGCGGCTCCTATTGCGACTATTACTATCGACGACTAACACCACCACTACGGCTCCTATTGCGACTATTACTATCGACGACTACCACCATCACTACGGCTCCTATTGCGACTATTAGTACCGACGACTACCACCACCACAACGGCTCCTATTGCGACTTTTACTATCGACGACTAACACCACCACTACGGAACCTATTGTGACTATTACTACCGACGACTACCACCACCACTACGGCTCCTATTGCGACTATTACTATCGACGACTACCACCATCACTACGGCTCCTATTGCGACTATTAGTACCGACGACTACCACCACCACAACGGCTCCTATTGCGACTTTTACTATCGACGACTAACACCACCACTACGGAACCTATTGTGACTATTACTACCGACGACTACCACCACCACTACGGCTCCTATTGCGACTAACTGCTACCGCTAGGACTACAACTGCTAATAGCAGTCTGCTATCAGTATCACTAGTATTGCCGCATCACTCATCAGTTCATATTATTAACAACACTACCAACACGGAAAATATCAAGGGTTCATCTAATTGATACCTATGCAAGTGACATCCTCGAGGTTCCTACGACTCTGCGTTCTCGTCGTGTGTTGAATTGGAGCTGGAGTCGCTCTGCGAGTCCTCCAGTTCCTGACGATCGCACAGAGACGGGTTCAGTAGATATGACTGAGTTGCTGGCTGTGCGAGCTGGGAGGAACAAGGCAGCTGGATCTCACCTCCACTCTGGCCCTGTTTTGCCTCTCATCTGCTAGCCTTTGGGAAAATTCCAACATCCTGTGGGATATATACCTGTCCCATCGTGTTCTCAGACTCTGAGCCGGGTGTGGAGCAGCGACACCTGGAATCGATAGAGGGGCAATGGAAGGTCTCTACTAGAAGTTATGGTAATCGTATGTTCTACCTCTTTCCACTGCTCTCTCCCAGACTTTATTCCCACGAGGATGTACTTGCCGACCCTCAGATATCGCCTTGGTAGCTTCGTCCGACATGAAGCGGAAGATATCCAAGTCTTGCTCATCCGTGTACCGGCTGCTGTTGGAGGAGGATGAGGAGGAGGAAGAGGACTGAGCGTAGCATGGTGATTGTCAGCGGAAAACAGTGACGGTAAGAAAGCTCCATCCAGTTCATCCGATGGGTCACACCTTCGGCTTCGCCTGTTCCGTGTTCTTGGCGTATGGATGGGCTCTCGCCTGGCCGAGGCGCCAGGCTCTGAGCTGGCTCACGCGCGGGATAATGGGGCTAGGATAAATCTGCGGCGAAGATGATTTCGTACCCCTCCTGTCTCAGGTGAGATACGTATTTTCACCGGGAGACCTACCTGGATGACTGTGGAGCTGTCAACGCCGAGACTGCTCTCCTCGGCATTGTCGACTCTCGCCTACATCACGGATCCAATCGACGGATACCAGTGAGTTATACGATACATCGGTAAGTAGCACAACTGCATTGTCCCTCACAGTGTCCTCGGTGATGCCGTTTTCGCTGCTCCTGAGATCACAAGCGGCACTGGTTGGCTGGCTGGCACGATCACCGCGAGGTACGAAACATCTATCCTCTGATGGATGTACAAAACTACTACGCGTTCAGGCTCACAGCACCATGCTCGTCGACCAGGACGAAAGTTTCGCCCTCGCTGTGATGGGGACTCGAATTCGTGACCTGGCATGGTGAATTGCTGATTTTACGGACGCTGGCTCTGGTGGCGTCGTTCTCAGAGTCGTTCCTTACCTCCGCTGCGATGCAGACTCCTGCCAGACTGACGCGGGAGCCCACTCGGGAGCTCTTCACATCGTCGCTCGTGATGAGTGTAGGTAGATGGCAACGAGCCGCTCTCTGACACGCAGAGTGCTCGTCAGGAACTGGCATTGTGCAGTGATCTTGGGCTTCCTCAACGGAGGTGTTCATCGAGTTGAACCTCAGCTGACAAAAGCGAGTCTGTCGGAGGCACCGGTTTTTTGTGATCTCACGGTAAGATAAGCGGATCGCTTGGCCTCTAAGATTCTTACCTCGTGCGTAGAGTTGGGATTGAACTCCTCGTGTGCAGGCTTGATTGCACCCCCGCTGAAGATGTACACATGATTTTTTTTCAGAATTGACTCATAACGGAGCGCAGCCTGCACAATATCATTGTATTGCGACCCTCAGATCCCGACATGTGGGCTACTCACCTTGTTGAAGAAGATGGCCTTGATACTCTCTTGTCCATCGTGGAGGTGAACAGAGAAGTAGGTGCCCTCGAAATTTCCCTTCTTGAATTCTTTGATGACAGGTGTCGCAGTTACCCGCGCCTTCAAGGTCCACCTACGAGAAGGATACTCACTGTTATGTTCCAGAGCATCCTTGGTTAACTTACGCCTTCGGAGGGGGGGTACTTTTCAAGCTGGCGATGGAGCATGGTGAACTTCTGGAGCTGGCACTAGGTGGAGTATCGTTGGAGCCAGCTCTGGGTGGGGTCTGCCAGGAAGCATCGTGAAGGAGCGCCTTCCCCCACCTGTGCGCCTCACCTGTAGCCCGACGGTGCTCTCCACGAAGAACTCAAAGCATTTGGATCCCCTCTCGGCAACCAGCGCGGTCGCATCCGCGAAAGACCGCTCGTCGAGCATACACTTGTCCCTTTCCTCGTCGACATAGTAGATAGTGAATTTTTGGCCACTCAATTGTGGCCAGGCCTCGGTCACGTGGTTTAGGACTTGCGGGTAGGACATGCACTCCGAGGCCTCCACTCTCCTGCGGACGACTTGGTCGCGGTGGCGCAGCTTGAGGACTACGCGGTCGGACATAACGTTGATAATTACCAACTGCGAGGTGTTGCGCGTACACATTGTATTGACCTGTACTGAACTATGGCCAGCCCCTCTACGTTGGCAACAACGACTGCGGCCAGCCCTTCTACGTCTACAACAGCGACTACGGCCAGCCCCTCTACGTCGGCACCAACGACTACGGCCAGCCCCTCTACGTCGGCAACAACGACTACGGCCAGCCCCTCTACGTCGGCAACAACGACTACGGCCAGCCCCCTTACATCGGCAACGACGGCTAAGGCCCGCCCCTCTACGTCGGCAACAACGACTACCGCCAGCCCCTCTACGTCTACAACAACGACTACGGCCAGCCCTTCTACGTCGGCAACAGCGACTAAGGCCAGCCTCTCTACGTCGGCAACAACTACTACCGCCAGCCCCTCTACGTCGGCAACAACGACTGAGGCCAGCCCCTCTACGTTGGGAACCACGACTATGGCCAGCCCCTCTACGTCGGAAACAACGACTATGGCCAGCCCAGCTACGTCTACAACAACGACTACGGCCAGCCCCCTTACATCGGCAACGACGGCTAAGGCCCGCCCCTCTACGTCGGCAACAACGACTACCGCCAGCCCCTCTACGTCTACAACAACGACTACGGCCAGCCCCTCTACGTCTACAACAACGACTACGGCCAGCCCCTCTACGTCTACAACAACGACTACGGCCAGCCCTTCTACGTCGGCAACAGCGACTAAGGCCAGCCTTTCTACGTCGGCAACAACGACTGCGGCCAGCCCCTCTACGTCGGCAACAACGACTGAGGCCAGCCCCTCTACGTTGGGAACCACGACTATGGCCAGCCCCTCTACGTCGGAAACAACGACTATGGCCAGCCCAGCTACGTCTACAACAACGACTACGGCCAGCCCCTCTACGTCGGCAACAGCGACTGAGGCCAGCCCCTCTACGAAATCTGAATCCCCGTTATCTCTGTGACAAACTCGACACGTTCGCCACAAGGTACACCGACATGCATGTGAATGATATCTTAAATCCGTGATATCTATACGCCCGGCAATACCTGAAAGATCATCGTGCGCTCACTTGCTCCCTACCCCGTATCTTCAGTTTAGCCATGCTCATGCCGGATCAATAGCAGTAAACCAATATCATGATATGTGAAACAGTGCTGCTCCAAAGCACGGCCGCTCGGTCTCACGCAGGAGTGAAACGGTTCTTGCGCGCATACGTCACGCATGCTGTTTGCTAATCAGGACAGTAGAGTTCTAGGAAAATTGTCCTATGTTCTCTCTGTTTTTATCCGGAGGTGCGTCATCATGTAACATGATTCACACAACATGATTCATGTTGTGTTCGTGGGGCCGTCAAAGCATTCACACAATGGGCAATGGCGTCTATCAGACTTCGTGATGCTTGCACGCATGCACATGGCGTCTTGGTTGGACCTTATCGGATTGATGATACCGACAAGTTGTCCACGACAACCCCCAGGCAGCGTTGAGATGGCAACAAGAACCCCCTTTGCAGGTTGCAGACTGTAACAAATAGCAACCGCGTCTGTGGTCTCAACGGCCCCTCTATGGCCACAACGGCTGCCCTTCTGCGACGGCAATAAACAGCAACCGGTTCACGTTAAACTTAATGGTGCGTCATCATGTTGTGCTCGGAGTGTAATAGAGAGCTGCTAAGGCACTCGCACAATGGGCAGTGGGTGTCTATCAGACTATCGCGACGACGGCCACCACTTCCACTATTCTGACGACGGCCTATTTTGACTACGACGACACTACTGCTACTACTAATGCTCCTATGATCACGACGGCTACTACTAATGCTCCTATGATCACGACGGCTACTACTAATGCTCCTATGATCACGCCGGCTACTACTAATGCTCCTATGATCACGACGGCTACTACTAATGCTCCTATGATCACGACGGCTACTACTAATGCTCCTATGATCACGACGGCTACTACTAATGCTCCTATGATCACGACGGCTACTACTAATGCTCCTATGATCACGACGGCTACTACTAATGCTCCTATGATCACGACGGCTACTACTAATGCTCCTATGATCACGCCGGCTACTACTAATGCTCCTATGATCACGACGGCTACTACTAATGCTCCTATGATCACGACGGCTACTACTAATGCTCCTATGATCACGACGGCTACTACTAATGCTCCTATGATCACGACGGCTACTACTAATGCTCCTATGATCACGACGGCTACTACTAATGCTCCTATGATCACGACGGCTACTACTAATGCTCCTATGATCACGACGGCTACTACTAATGCTCCTATGATCACGACGGCTACTACTAATGCTCCTATGATCACGACGGCTACTACTAATGCTCCTATGATCACGACGGCTACTAGTAATGCTCCTATGATCACGACGGCTACTAGTAATGCTCCTATGATCACGACGGCTACTACTAATGCTCCTATGATCACGACGGCTACTACTAATGCTCCTATGATCACGACGGCTACTACTAATGCTCCTATGATCACGACGGCTACTACTAATGCTCCTATGATCACGACGGCTACTACTAATGCTCCTATGATCACGACGGCTACTACTAATGCTCCTATGATCACGACGGCTACTACTAATGCTCCTATGATCACGACGGCTACTACTAATGCTCCTATGATCACGACGGCTACTACTAATGCTCCTATGATCACGACGGCTACTACTAATGCTCCTATGATCACGACGGCTACTACTAATGCTCCTATGATCACGACGGCTACTACTAATGCTCCTATGATCACGATGGCTACTACTAATGCTCCTATGATCACGATGGCTACTACTAATGCTCCTATGATCACGATGGCTACTACTAATCCTCCTATGATCACGACGGCTACTACTAATGCTCCTATGATCACGACGGCTACTACTAATGCTCCTATGATCACGACGGCTACTACTAATGCTCCTATGATCACGACGGCTACTACTAATGCTCCTATGATCACGACGGCTACTACTAATGCTCCTATGATCACGACGGCTACTACTAATGCTCCTATGATCACGACGGCTACTACTAATGCTCCTATGATCACGACGGCTACTACTAATGCTCCTATGATCACGACGGCTACTACTAATGCTCCTATGATCACGACGGCTACTACTAATGCTCCTATGATCACGACGGCTACTACTAATGCTCCTATGATCACGACGGCTACTACTAATGCTCCTATGATCACGACGGCTACTACTAATGCTCCTATGATCACGACGGCTACTACTAATGCTCCTATGATCACGACGGCTACTACTAATGCTCCTATGATCACGACGGCTACTACTAATGCTCCTATGATCACGACGGCTACTACTAATGCTCCTATGATCACGACGGCTACTACTAATGCTCCTATGATCACGACGGCTACTACTAATGCTCCTATGATCACGACGGCTACTACTAATGCTCCTATGATCACGACGGCTACTACTAATGCTCCTATGATCACGACGGCTACTACTAATGCTCCTATGATCACGACGGCTACTACTAATGCTCCTATGATCACGACGGCTACTACTAATGCTCCTATGATCACGACGGCTACTACTAATGCTCCTATGATCACGACGGCTACTACTAATGCTCCTATTGTCTACTAATGTCTAATTACGCGGCTACGACAGCCATGCTATGACTGTCAGTCTTCGAAGGCTGACAGTCTTCGTCATGACCAACTGGTGAGTGGTGGTCTCTAACTTATGCACTGTCGCATTCTACTCGCCCCAACACAACGTTGTTGACGCAACCGAGTTGCCTCTAGTATTCCTCTACGAATCGTGATTCACGGCATGGTAGCGTTGGTGTGGCTTCCACTGCGTGAGCACTACTGAGTTTCTCATATAGAGGGGAATATAGTAAACATTGTTCACTGACCAATATACGGTCATACGTTACTCATCCAACATTAAGGATTGAGAACTCAAGAACAAACCATCTGGCCGCTGAACCGAAGAATGAATTCGACTCCCCATAATGGGGACCCAATTACACAATACATGGGTAACCCTTGTATGTCTTCGTGTATTGTCATTCTGACTTCGTAGGAATTCCGAACGAGCGAGACATAAGATTCGTTGCTAACAGTCACATGACGACTATCTCGCCCGAGTGAGGATACGTTTGGATCATCAGCGTCACTGGTAATCTACCAGTGGCAAACGCGAAGACTGATGTCGAACCTTTTGTCCGTCGACTCCCACGCGACATGAGTTTCCACCGAACATGAATGCGATACAGGGCATTCCGAGGCTATGTCATGCGATTAAAGAAAAGGTTAGATCATCAGCCTCATTGGTAGCAGCAGAGATTCATGTCAACCTGTCTCTCGGTCAACTCCCAACCGATATGAGTTTCCACAGCATACGGGAGAGATACAGACCACTTCACGGCTGTGCCACCCGAATAGGGATATATTCAGATCATCAGCGTCATTGGTAGACGTAAAGATCCAGATCCCCCCTCCCCGAGTGATCGTCACCCCCAAAGATTCCCCCCCAGCGGAACTGACTACTCAACAGCGGATTATGGTAACCATGATGGTGGTTGTGTTGACAATGGTCTATCGTCCATGGACAGTGCGGTGAAGGTCAATTCGACTAATAACAGCGATGATCCCTCAATGATATTCGATGACGAATAGCTTCGATGAATGATACTCCCTGCAGCCCACCAGTCGAAGTAAGCAGTCGTCTCACGCGTGATAGCCCGCCCCCGCCGGAACAACGGATACAAAGGCACAGCGCTTTAAGCACTCATGATAATGCTGACAAGTTGTCACTGACAACCATGATTAAAGGTCACTATGATGGTAGTTATGATAACGAAGACTGTGGCGGAGCGCCGAATGTGCTAATGCCCAGCGAGCATAGCATATTTTGGTGCGACTGGCAAGTTCGCTTCGCAGTACGAGTCTGTACGACTGTACGACCATGATGGCCCAGCTTAAGACACACATAGTGTTACGCGGTGTAACTCACACCATCGAGGTCGGTTCCATTCTACGCATCGCTGATCCCTTGTTTTGGCGATTGAACAACTGAGGACAGTTGGGAAGCCTCGGCTCGTGCGACTCTGTCGGAACCAAAGCGAGGATTTTTTTCACAAGTAGCATGAGAACGGTTCAGTGGACTAACTAAGTTATTTTACTAGGTTCATTGCAGTTGTGACAACTGAGTTGTCAGTGACGGCTGGCCTAGGTCACTCTCCTCGTCTTCAAAAGTCTCGCTTTGATTTCTTTCCTTGGTAGTCCCGATAAGTGCGTACCTATCACACGGTTCAGTTGGACTTCCCGACATAAGGGAGGCAAAGCTGAGCCACACCGTATAGCCACACGAACTTTGTGTCACAAAGACAGCAGCAACACAACATGATTGCTTACGGTTAGATACTACTACAGTAATAGGCAAACCGACCGTTGGAACAGTCGTCTCGTGCTGTTCGTAAATCACAGTCGAGATATCGACTCCAGCGAACCAGCTGTACACATGCATGAGCTTCATTGGGGAGTCACCTCCGAGGAGAGGCCAAGCCGTACAGCACCCCCGGATGTTAATTGGTAATCAGCTAGACTAGACCGACTGGACATTGGACTCGTTCAAGTAGAAGTGATCGGACCGACCATCTGACGCGGGTGACCCGATGAATGTGCAGATGCGTTTAACGACCCACCTCAGAGTCCGGGAATATTAGTTTGTCCTCGTACTTAGGAACTTGGGGAAACAATTCGAGTCGGGGAAATGCTCCCCCGAAGCCATCCGTCGCGTCGGCATGTTCTGGCTCGAGATTGCTCTGAAAGCACTGGCAGAGAGCAGTGCGTTCTACCTGCAAGAGATAGATCCAACTTGATTCGATCAACTCGATTGACGCCCCTCAGAGGAAGTCTCTACCACCGTGGTAGTACTAGTGCTGGCTCACCTGCGCCGGAGACGATCGCTTCCCGCGCCACCTATCTGTGTGAGTCACGTTTAGAAGTTCTTCTAGTCGAGACTGTAAAATCTGTGTTACGGGTTCGATGGTGTCCGAGACGGGTATTCTTGCTTCGTCTGTCACCAAGTTCATATCCTGCAATAGGAACGACTGGCGCGTGGTGATTTTGCCCAAGGCGTGGATCGAACGCTTCAAGATGGCATTCTCTCAGAGAAATTCCCTACCACAGAGACTCCATGACTGCCGACTTACGAATGCAAAATTTTCCCGCTCGCATCTCCGTCGCGCTATGGTCGTCGGAGTCCCAGGAACCAATATTCTGACTTTTGGGGGTGGTGTTTCAAATATCGAGTCATCGATCTCAGCCGCGATAGAAGGCTCCTGCTCGACATGGGATGCTGCGCCTTCGGTCGACGGCATCGGCTGATCTGAGGAAGACATTATCCAAGGAAATGTGGACAAATGGGAACTCTCAATTGGAGAGGTTTCCGTACTTCTCATATATTCTAGTAGTTCTTTCATGTCTTCTTGAACCGGGGTCACAGGGTACCTGATATACACTACCTCTGTGATACATCTAGGGGGCTGACCAGGCCAGGCGGCACTAGAGTCGGATTACTCTATAGCATACACGACATGGTCTATTCGTGCTCCCCAGGGCATCTGAGAATCTTTCCGCGTGAACTTTCGACGAAAGTTCGCGAAGAAGATTTGCCGAAATTTCCTGGAGCAAAACTTTTCCGAGACCTTTCGAAGAATAGCGGAATAACAGCATAGAACACTTGTCTCTCGAGCTGGCTTACGGGAGCCAGGTCATGCATCCCTACGCATAAGTAAGCATGATGATGCTTACTATAGTAGTAATACGTCGTGCTTTGGATTGGAGCGCAGCGATGACTTGCGGGTAGTCTGCATATTTCAATGCAGTACAGAACGGAGTCCACTCTATGCCCACTCCATGTCCTCGCAAAACCATTGCGCGTCGCATGATACAGTTTGCCCTCTTCCCACCGAGGACTACCGAATTCGAGCAATATCTGCCACCGAACTGGCCTCGACTGCCACTAGAAACCAAATTTTTCTATTTCTTGGCAAGTTCCGGAAATTTCAGGAAAAATTTCAGGAAAGTATCTGGAAAAATTGCGATCGTCTCCAAAGCATGTTTTCAAACACCCTGGTGCTCCCACATCACCTATTTTTCAGCATACCACGACGTAGTTTCGGAGGTGGACTAGTAAGAAAATTTCTTAGTTCGGGAACCGGCTGATTCACTGGCCCTTCTTCGGGTCTCGAGGCTGACGACGGCTAAAAAGGATTTTCGATCACAACCAAAATCTGACTGACTGTTGGCTCACCTTCGATAGATCACACCCATCCTTGTGCTGAGCCTTAGAGTGCTCGGCAGCTCCGAGGCGTGTTTCAAGGAGAAGATACCTTCGGTCCTCTCGCTGAGAGAAGTACGAGAATATCTCGACGGAACACTGTGAGTCTCACACGAAATGTACGTAACAGCTTACCTCCCGAGGCCGGGTCAGTCGCGCCCTCGACTGAAGTTCCTCGAAGTCATCACTGTCAAGATGCAGGTCGAGGTACTTAAGGCATCGGTCTTGCAGCTCATTGAAAGGGATCTCTTGCAAGGCACGGGAAAGCACGAACCAGCGCCAAAAATCCCAGGGTAACAAGGGAATGTCTGGATCTGGTGCGCCCTCGATCTCGGCCGCTTCGAGGTCTCCATCAGTCTGATCAAGATAACAGCGAGGATGTGCGATGCCGATTGGTATACCAGCATACACTCATGACATTATAAGTTGGAGGTTCTGGACTTACCCTTATCCCCATCGCAATCCTCTGTGCCGCTATCACATGATGTAACGAGTCCAACTCATGAGCTACTGCATGGTACATTTCAGCCGCAGCTTCCCATTGGATTGTGCATTTTTCATTGAGCTCCGTGCTTCTCCGAGGCAGTGTTGAATGCAAAAGACGGCAGATGTCTAGATGGATACAGACGCGGTTAAGTGCGGTGCATATCTGAGAGTCTCAGACTGAGACCGCAAACTGAGGTTTCCAGGCGAGGTCCAGTCCCTCCTCACCGCTTTGTGCTTCCTCTTGTTGCCTCTACTCAACCCTCTTCTGACAGCAGCTCTAGCGCGTTCCTCTCCCTCGTGATCCAGAATATCTTGTAAAGCCGCAATGAGCTTGCAGTGTGGTGCTCCATCGCTTATCAGAGGCTCGACAACAGCATGGGAGAAAAAGGAATATCGTTCGACCACCGAACCATGGTAGTCCTCCTTCATATTTTTGTAATGTCGTGCAAGGTAGGATTCCAAAGTTTCCTGGAAAAATAAAAAAACTACGGCAGCACTAATGCTTGAGTGAGTACTAGTCTAGACTCTAATTCTGACAAATGTTTCTGTAACTCACCACTTCTAGCGTTTCTCCACCTGCAAGTACCGAACCATCCCGCGAACAGCTGCCTCCCGGTATATTCGTTACAATTGTTTGTGAGAGGGGCTCAATGGGGCCGTCGTCATGTACATCAACCTGCACAATACTTGAAATGTTGCATGGCGCGCTCGAGGCTTCACCTATGAGCGTTCATACTCACCTCAACCTCGACTTCTCGTTCCATCTGTCGGGGAGTTCGGATCGAGCTACAAAGCCTGAGGTTCGCTTCACACCAGAGTGCATAATAGCGGCCCATCCTCGAGCAATGAATCTTCACTCGGGAAAGATCGGCCTTCCTCACTGCGAGACCCAAGAGGTACGGCCCAGAGGAGCCCACCGCAGAGAGAAGATTGCGCCATCGTTCCGAAAGCGCCACGACTTTATCGTTTGGTAAATGAGACATGATTTCATACTCAGTCTCACAGAATGCATACCCACAATGTGAGGCGTCCCTCTTTAAGGCTCGCAGGGCATCGCGTTTGCGCCAGCTAGGCATGCTACTAGACTTTGGCATGATAGAGACGAGAGTGTCCAAAGCCTGAGACACGTATTTGCTACGCGAGCCAGCTCGTAGACGTCTCACCCGCTCTTTCCCCACTCCCCAAGTCAAGCTCAATTCTAGAACCCAGCCCATTATCAACGATGAGATAATGATCGAACAATTTAGCATTGAACCTCCGACTGACGAACACAATAATGAGCCCCGAGTCGAATGAGAAGCATGCATACCCTTCTGTTTTGAATATCAAGACTCGCCGAAGCGTGGAGAGGTGTCCACTACTTATTATATTGAAGAGCTCGATAACGATGCCTAACAATCCTCATGAAGACTTGCCCGCATAACCAGCACTGCAGGAGCTGTGATCTTGCAGACAGCATGATACTCTCCAACACCCTTGAATATTAGTTGGTAATCAGCTAGACTGGACAGATTGGACATTGGAATCGTTTGAGTAAACTGGCCGAAATGACCGAACTGGCCCCCAGGCTCCTATAGAAGACTCAGCTCTCCAACACGTCTAACACCCCCGGATGTTAATTGGTAATCAGCTAGACTAAACCGACTGGACATTGGACTCGTTCAAGTAGAAGTGATCGGACCGATCATCAACCTCCGACCTAAGGCTAGGCGTTGACATCGGAATCTAGATCGACTACTTCGGCCTGCGCGGTAGTTTTCCGATCATCAGGAACGACGTTCGAGGCCACCTAATCGCATGAGGGCGCTGTAACGCACGCGACTTGACAAAAGGCTCGGCGCAAAACTCACCTTTTTTGCAGTGCGGGCCTGGGACAGACCCTCTCCATCATTCTTTTTCCCTCTCTTGAACGGGAGACCTCGGAACTGGATGAACTCACCCAGGGCAACCAGAAACCGGAATTGTTACCGTGGACAACAAGATCCTAGGAAAGTGCTTCCTTGGATTTTGTACCTTTCCCTTGGATTTGGGGAATTACCCGTACACAACACGGTTTGTGTGTGTGCGTACACTGAAGGAGCCGCACGCGTGTGCATGAGGGTCGACCGGAGTCCGGCCGCCGGACCCTCAGAGGCTAGAGTAGATGAAGTGCGAGGAAGGAAGCTCGCCTTTCAAATTTAAGCCCTCCCTCCCATCCCACAGTAAACAATTCCAGAAATCACGAGCCTCCTTGGTAGCAGCGAAGAGTTATGCCTAACCTGGGAACATGAGTTTCCACCGAACATGAATGCGATACAGGGCATTCCGAGGCTATGTCATGCGAGTAAAGAAAAGGTTAGATCATCAGCCTCATTGGTAGCAGCAGTGTAGGTCCAGGGTAGCACAACAGCCAAGCGGATAGTAGAGAAATTATACGTACTATCTACAATGCTTTATTGCAATTGAAGTATGGCTAGAGGATATTCGCGCTAAGGGGACAGCGCTGATACACAACAGCTTAGCACACAGTCTACAATTATCCCCCCCTCTAATAGTAAACAGTCATCTATCACTTTTCTCCATATGACTTCGAATTCTCTAGACCAAACGTCAGTCTTCTCACCGGTCGGCGGGAGCGTAGCCCTTTAGCCGGAAGAAATGTCGGACTATGTAACATTCTACCACTTTCCAACCCGTCGTCTTCGTCACAACCCTTCTTCTTCTCAACATCATCAAGCTCCACAATCTCTATCTCTACATTAGGTCTTCTCTTTGGTAGTGGTAATGGTGCTTGAAGCTTCTTGTCATACTGAGTCCAAACCTCTTCCCCATCATCCAATTTGATATAACATAAATTAACTATCTTGCTCTGTCGATCTTTCATAATCACCGCTGTCACCGGATGTCGGCTAGTCGGGCCCCGAACAATCACCCAACCAGGCTCCCATAAGTCTCCCAGCTTATGCTGAACCCCCATAGTGGTCCTTCTCTTACAATATAATAGAACTTTCTGGCCTTCTGCATACCGCTGAAGTTCTCGTTCTTGAGCATGGTGCCGCTTATCATAATATATCTTATTCATCCGAAACTTTTCTGCTTGCACTACTCGTACTTCATCCCACAACTGATACAGCTCACTCAAATCATATTGGCTTCCCTCATAGTTAACATGCGGATGACGCCCAAAAAGGACCTGGAAGGGACTTCTATTCCCAAGTGCATTGTGAGGTTTACAATTATAGACATAGACCAACCGGTGAAACTCTCGACGAATGTCTGCTGGCGACCTTAGACCATATGAGCGCGCCATAGCATGTAATGTACGATGCACTCTTTCCACAACGGAGTTACCCCTAGGGTAGTACTCCGTTGACTTCTCCAACTTGATAGCATACGATCCAAGCAGTTGTAACACAGCAGGAGCGCTCATATTTCGCGCGTTGTCCACAATGATAGTACTTGGCGATCCCAGTTTAACTATAGACCTCTGTAGGGCTGCCGCGATACAGCCCCCAGACATCTCCCTCAAATCTTCCCAGCAGAGATATTTGCTGAAAGAATCAATGAGTGTAAGCATATGTAACGAACCATACGATACAATATCCATATGCAACACTTGCCACGGGAAACTGGAGCGTACTGTAGAGCGCATAGGGAGTACCGGCTTGGGGAGACTGTTCACGTAACACCGCGGACACTTCTTGATCTCATCATATGATCTTTTCCACATATACGGGAAGAAACAAACACTTCGCAACACCTCAGTAGTTTGTTGGGCATCCGTGTGACCCAACTCGTGAGCTTCACGGATCTTCTTCGGGATAAGCTCTTCCGGTAGCACAGGCACCAGCAAAGGCTCCCCTGGACCAACCGAACCACGATACCAGTATATGACATCCCCGCGAAGCCTCAGTTCGTGTGAAATTCTCGAATAGAATGTCGAAGTCTTACTGATACGAGGGATAACCTTTGCTTTGATAAGCGCACTCTTCACAATCCGCAAATCACCATCTCGTTTCTGAACCTCGGAGACGAGGTCAATGGGAATCGTCAACTTCGTCGGTATTTTCGTCGGTACTACCGGTACACATGTAGAGCAACAATGGTCTTGTACGGAGGCTAGATGCACATAACCCGGTTCCTCATTTTCCAGCCGCTTATCATCACCAAGCTTAGACCGATAAGTAATGAGCTTGGTCAGGAAGGGATGACGTGTCAGGCGGTCGGCTTCGTTGTGGTCAGTGCTCACAAGTTTAATATCCAGTCGAACCCATTCGCTGACTGGAAAAAGTTCCTGCAATAGCATCAAGTACTTTCTGAGTACTGGACAGTTCTCTCTCTTAGATATAGCCGATACTCGCTTGGTCTTCAGGATAGTAGCTACAACTGCATTATCAGTATTGACCACAATCTTAGCGAACTTATGACCCGAAGCCTTCTCTATCTCATAGACTGACGCTAGACCCAAGTAGAGCGCCTTCATTTCCTTGATCACAATGGCGACGTTATCCGCACCAGGTAGAAATAGAGCTGAAGATTCTTCCATCAAAGTATCCTCTTGCTTTATCACATAACCGCAACAGTACTTGCTGGCGTCAACCGATAAAACCACCGGCTTGGTGAAGTTGTATAGACGGGGCAGATATAAAGTACCATTCTTCAGCGTGATCTCATGCCATTCTTTCAATAGATCAAATAAAGCATTGTCGACTGAAGTACTCCAAGAAACTTTTCGTTTATGAACTTCTTTACTAACGATACTCTGTAACAAATGTTTAAAAAGACAATTCCAAGCTCCGGTTACTATGAGATCAGGTAACTTTCCCAGGATCGAAAGTGAACCACTATAGCTCAACTTTGTCAGGTGGGTCGGAAACGCGTCCCTGAACCGAATAAATTGCTTGGGCGGAAACTTCAAAAAACGACCAAAATCAGTATACACAATCCCCAACGCATCCACATCACCCTCAATGGTGTTTAGCTGTTGGCGTTTAGATACATTAAAATAAAAATCATGATCATTCGCAGTACGGTCAAGATATATTTCTGACTCGAATGGAGCATCATCATCTTCCTCATTATCCATATGCGACACATCATCCATGAAAGTAGCAACATGCGAGTCGGGCACGCGAGTAGTATTCAGTGTGTCCAAAATACGAACTCTACTACTATCATATTTACGCATCAAATGACCGACACAAAGCTCCAATGACTGTGGCGCATGTGACGGTCCGAACGATAATGCAGTAAAGTAATAGAAATCATTAACAATACGAACGGCATTCAGTCGGTAGTTAGATACATACAAAGCTACACTAAAGTAAGCTTCGCTTAGATCAGTGAACAGTATGCGACGATAAAACCGGGTATATAGAATGATATCTCTCAACTTCTTCTGCTCAAAGTCCATCAGAACTTTCGACTTCCGTTCAGCTTGGTTCAGCAGACTATAAGTAAAAACGGGGCGAGACTTACGAGAACCTTTGACCAAATACCACTGTGTAGGCACACAGTGAAGATCTACAATGTCGTTGATGTTATTTTGGTCGACCCCAGCAACACGTACCAGCTTGCCTGTGTCGCACCATCGTTGAAAATAAGGGATAGCATCATCAGGAAGAAGGTCACCTTGTAGCCGGCGGTGTGGTTGAAATTGGGATCTCACAGCACTTGTTGAACATATCGGTACAGTATTCGGGTTAATACCCGTGAAAAATTTCTTCTTCGACGGGTCATCTCTTCTTGCTGCGACCGTTACCGCAAAATAATCATTACGGAATACCGTTTCTGTATGTACCCACGGTTCCGGATAACAAACCCAGTCTTCATTAGCATAGGTCTTAGAACATAGCGTCCGGAACTCACGAATATCGACCGATGAAGAATTACGAGCAAAAAATGGTACGTTAGCATATGAGAACGGTAAGGGTTTATTTATTATAAACTTAAATGGCTTACTACTGTAATCAAGAATTACATTATTATGTGCTAAGAAATCGACTCCGAGCAAAACATACTGCAAATCATCGTTCGGAAGCACAAAAAACTTATGAGTGAATCTCGACTCTTCGATAGTACAACTTAATTGAACAGTGCAGGATAACGATACACACCCAGAGACGGTATTTATCCAACGAATGGAGGGTAAAGATTCCCGTTCGGGTGAAAACTTCAATCGAGAAAGTAGGTGAGCCGGAATAAGTGACAAAGACGAGCCACTATCCAGCATAAAATCTAAAGCAACACCATCTACATACATAAGACCATTACTGGATGAACTCATAGCACCCTGGAGCATGTCTAATCCAGTATAAACATGCCCCATAATTAGTTTCCCTGCTCGTCAATACTTTCCATGACCCCTTGTGTATCATCAGTGGTAATGTCGGGAATCGCAGCGTTAGCTTGTGGGTTTTGCACTGGTTGCATAGAGCAGTTTCGCGCAAGGTGGCCAAGGACTCCACAATTGTAACATCGATTAAACCAGAACTTATCTTCTTGAGAACGTCCTCGCTCAAAACCTTTACCACCCTGATAACGTGTTCCAAAGCCTTTACCATAGCCACCTTTACCACCTTTACCACCACGATAACCTTTTCCTTTTCCGAAACCTCGTTGACCATAGTTAGAGTAAAAGGCATTACCCTGTACAGGCTCATCATCGCTCTTGCTATTAGCAACGATCTCAGCACGTTGGACCAACTCCTCTAAAGTGCCGAGTTGTAAAACTCTGAGCTTGTCAGCTACATCAACAGGTATTCCAGAGAGAAATTGAGCTCGGGCAAGACCATCGATGACACTACTAGATACCACATCACCATTACTACTAATCATACGGTTTGCTAGATGAACCAGGTCTGCACCATAATCTCGAAAGGTCTCGCTGGGTACCAATACTCTAGATCGAAATGCCTCATAAGGGTCTGTAGTAAGAAGACTCTTAATCAAGTTGGCCTTTATCGAGTCCAAGTCCGTTCTTGATTTCTCTGGAATACAATCATACGCAGTCGATACCGAACCTTCAAAAAATAAGGAAAGATAGTTCACACTCGTAGGCGTGTCCCACTGATAGAAGGCTGAGATGGTCTTATACTTCCGAAACCAAGCTTCAATCTTGCCGATCGTGAGGTTCTCGCCATCCAGAATAGTTGGAGTCACACGTAGCGTTGAACCATTAACCATATTGTGTAAATCTTGTAGAATTCGGGGTTGTCGTTTGTAGAAAAGGAGCTGCTACCACTTGTAGGTCCAGGGTAGCACAACAGCCAAGCGGATAGTAGAGAAATTATACGTACTATCTACAATGCTTTATTGCAATTGAAGTATGGCTAGAGGATATTCGCGCTAAGGGGACAGCGCTGATACACAACAGCTTAGCACACAGTCTACAGCAGAGATTCATGTCAACCTGTCTCTCGGTCAACTCCCACTCGATATAAGTTTCCACAGCATACGGGGGAGATACAGACCACTTCACGACTGTGCCACCCGAATAGGGATATATCCAGATCACCAGCCTCATTGATGGCAGCAAGGGGTGATGTCAATTTTTCTGTCAGTCGACTCCCACTCCATATGAGTTCCCACAGCACACAAAGGTAATAAAGACCACTTCACGACAACGTCACTCGAGAAAGGAAAAGAGCAGATCATCAGCCTCATTGGTAGCGAAAGAGTCTATCACGATATATAATCATCTATTGAGTAGATGATAACCAATCAATATTATCTCATTCATCATCCGTGCGCTCTTGGTGACCAGCCGGTACGGGAAAGTTCGTCAAAATGCGTCCTGCAGGGAGGTGTGTGGCGACTGGGGCAGCAGGTACCACTGATCGAGAAAGAGCTCGGAGACGTCAAGTTCCTTTTCGTCGATCCATCAACACTGCGGCTGTAAGTCATACGCTCTACCTTTGTGTGAACTCCGTCGGGTGGCAGATGTGAGAGTTCGGGTGAGGAGGTCAGCTCGCTGGACTTCGACCCTTTTGATGAGAGGCTCACCCGCAAGCTCGGATTCTCAGTGGTCGAACTTGGCTGCTGCAGGGCCTTGGCGGTAGCTCGGTATGGTACCAGTGACCCATCATTCCCTCTTCCCAGTCCCCTGGCTTCGGAGCTCGTCTGCAGGTGGCCTACTTCTTACTATATGGTCACCCGATTGAGACCCGTCATATAGTTCCGATTCTAAGGCGGGCCTTCGAGCCTCCTCCGGGATTCAGTTTTTGAGCTATTCCGAGCGGGCTTTGGGTTGAGTGCTGCCTTGCAGCGGTAACCTCCCGTCCGCTGTTCGGATGTGCTTCGCTGAGTCGCAGCGCTCTGCATCACAGGGTGCTGTAGTAAACCTGTCCGAACGTAAAAAGACTTGTGGAAGTCAAACGTGCCAACAATCATTGTGTGTGATTTTGAAGTCCAACGTCGACATTCAGCTAAGTTGGACGATCATTGGGTGATGTTGGCTAGAGCCAAGCTCAGTGGGGGTTAGGCTCCCGTTGAGAGGAGATCGATCGACTTTGTGACCGACAAGAGGTGGATATCGACCCCAGTGGGGTTCCCCTAATCATATGAGGACCATATGAGTTATGACAGGAATTGCATGCAGATCTAGGATTTTTGATGAGTAGAATTTCTTGGGGTTCTTTCTTGGTTCTTTCTCCATCAAATCGCGAGAGACAAACTTATTTCTCTTCCAAGGCAGATGCTCCTTCTTGCATAGGTTGCAAGGAATGCATTCCCAAAACTCCGGGGAAATTGGCGTGTAGGAAGCCGCTGCTTCCCTTGTGTACCCGTGGATAGGAAGTCTCGGGAATCTACCATGTGCAATGAGTTCAGTCTCCCGCAGCACAAGTGTAAGGACTCTGGTGAAACCAGACAAACTGGTGTTGGCTGATGACGAATCACTTTAGCCAGTGTCTTATTGCTATGACGAATTATTGTTTTGATATGAATGTCATAGTAAGCATACCAATTGACTGTCGATGGCATCGACTCGATGCACTCACAGTTCTCTGAGTCTGCTCGAACCTCAGAGCTCTCAAAAAACACAGAGCTTAGATGAGTTTCACCTTTGTAATGTCGAGATCGCCCTGTTGTGGTAGCACTACCGAAGCTGCAAAGAAACAAAGAGCAAAACGTTCATGAGACAGGCCGTTGCCGCGCACTCAACAATTGAGCTGCCGCAGTGGCACAGCATGCTCACGTTACAGTGAGGTCGATGTATTCACCCTCGAGCGTAGTTGCGACCTTGTTATGGGTAGCATGAAGCATGTACAAGAAGTCGTCCGGGTGCAGATCTTTGCCGCACACTTGTCCCACTTTGTAGATGAAGGATTGCCAGTATGCCAGCTCCCAGTCCTCACCAACGATGTACTCCACAAACGGGAAGTCGGATTTCTCACGGAGCAGCTCCAGGGAACCAAATCTCATAGTTGTTCCCTTGCAAGTGAAGATAGGCTGGATATTCCCATAATAAGACAAAGGGGAGTACTCCTCGTCGGACCACGTCTTACTAGGACCTGGCTTCGGCGTGCGATCAAAAGTAAACTGAATTATGTCGACATCCATGTCATCAGAACGATAACGAAATGCGGAGGCAAAGTTGGCGTCAACCCTCTCCTCGCTTGTTCTCTACACGAGTGCTCAGAGTACCATCCGAGTTTTTCTTGAGTGTGAGAAGGTCACCATCGGCGAGAGCCACCGAGTTTGAACATAAGTCTCGGATCTCAGTATGCAAGCTAGCGGCGCTGCCGACGCCGATGATGTACTCGTTTGAGTCAGAGCCAGGCCTCATAGGAAATGGTCCCGCGACTCCGCCATAATCTTGGTCGCAGCGGTATATCACATCCACAGTTTGAGCCCCGTTCAACCTGTTCACAATGAACACCACCATGAAGTCCTCAGAGTCAATATCAGATGCATATTTGCCATCCAAGATACGTTTTGAGAATACTGAAGAGACGAGTAGGGCCGAAATCAGGAACTTGAGGATGAAAGCCATAGTGCAAAGAATAGACTAACCACGACATGACACATGAGTCAACCCGATCCTTGCACTCGATAAAAGGCAAAGAAAGAGTCCAGCTCAAGTTTTGCCGGCTTGCTCTCTCGCTGCCCTTCAGAGTGAACCCATTACCATCTGCTGCTGAGCGCAGCTTGAAGGGAGTAGGCTGTGCCCGGCGTGCACGGCACGCGCGCATGGAAGATGCTATCGGTAGATGATGAGTTCTCTCTCATTCGCTGATTTACACCGTCACATCTCCTCGGCCGTTGGTGTGATGATATCATTATCGATCGATAAATTCTATACCCGGAGAGGAAGGTGCTGCTGATCACGCGGGCCATCGGCGCCTCTACCGCAACATGCCTGCGTGTTGGCTAGTGTTTACAGCTTTACGCTGTCACAGCGTACAGAGTCAACCGAGTTCATACGTGCGAGTTGGCGGCTATCCCCTCTACAAGCCCTTCGAGAAAGCATACAAGTGCACACGATGTGCCCGAAGCAATGAGCCTGGATTTCGGTTTGCTTGTGTCCCAACAAGGTAAGAGGTGCCTCTGTCAGCGGGAGACAGCCGGGAGGCAGGAAAAGACAGCCCATCAGGGTCTAGAATGATGATTATATTCCGATTCCTCTTCAGGAGGAGTTTCCAGACCATATCTAGGTTTCCCAGGATATCCTACTCCCCTGTCGAGCTTCATCGCTAGTCTAGCTCGATGGTGTATCCCCCTCCTCATCGCTAGAAAAGACTTCACCCACTGAGTGACACCCAGTGTTGGTGTACTAACTCGAGACTCTCAGAGTCATGAGTTAGCACACCACTGAAGTGAATTCACCTTGCGAGGATTACCGAGACGGCCAGGTTAAGAATTTTTCTCCGTTACAGAGTGCGAGGGATCGCCTAAGCTTGCCCGCGCAACTATCAGGCCCATGATGGCCAGACACTCGAGGCCAGCCGTGTTCTTGACAAACGTGATGATTGTTGGGAGCTTCCGGTTTATTTCCAGTGGTTTTTCGTTGAGTGCCGTGGAGCAGCTGTATTCAGGGCAGCGTAAGTTCCCTTAATGATTGTATTGCGTCGCTGCGGGATCTTCTGCTTTGTGGCCAGCGTCGGTTCGCTAGGGCCGGACATCTCCGCCGTTGAGTGCTGGGTCGGCGGCTTCACTGCTGATCACTGCTGCCGAGCTGACGTGTCTGATAGGCCCGAGTGTTGGAGTGGTGGTATCAACTACGATGACTGCTGCCCCAATGCCGAATGCTGGTCATCCGGTTACACCTACAGTACGTGCTGCAACGAGACCCTCTACGGGCGGCAAGGCAACCCTCTTTGTTGGGATGGCGACCTCTTCACCCCAGAGAGCTGCTGTGAGATGAAGGAAGCTCCTCTTTCGTGGTATGAGGCGCTGTTCTTGCCTCTTCCCATGGATGAGATCTACAGCCTGTCAGAGTTCTACACCGACTCCCAGTACGGACCTGACTTCGGGTATTACTCTCGAGGAAGGGTCATCTCGCAGGCCAAGATCGACCTCAATGGTTCGACCACGGAAGAGTTCTCCCACTTTACCACCTACCCCATGGCCCTCTCGCCCCACTTCGCCTTTGTCATCTGCCGCAAGCTGTTCGTGATGTGGATGGTCTCTGGTATGCCCGACTATTTCCCCATAATAGAGTTCGGTGCCGGCAGCGGCCAGCTTGCATCTGACATACTCAGATGCTTAGCCGACCCGCCGTTCGACACTGATGGCCTGGCGTCCCGATGGGCTTCGTCCAGTCAGTACTTCACCGTGGAGCGCTCGCCAGCATTGGCAGCACGACAGAGGAAGCGAGGGCTAAGCGTGGTGGAGGCCGATGCTCAGTCAGCTCAGACTGCTTGCCCTCGGGTTCGAGACCATCTACGCCACCAGAGGTTCGGTGCTGGCGTGGCCCTCAGCAACGAGCTGCTAGATGCCTTCGCCCCGGCCAAGTTGCGACTTTCTGTCTTCGCGACCAACGTAACAGCATGTTCGTCATGGCAGGAGGTCCGAATAGCCCACGTCATCAGCTACGATGATTTGCTCAACACTTACAGCATGCTCGGGGTCAGCCCGGCAGCCGCACAGGAGTACGTCGCACAGCTAGATGGACAGAGCCGGGTTTCCTCGTGCTCGATAGTTGAGTCATCTATTGGTCGTGCTGCCGTGGAGGCTCTGAATAAGACAGATTGTTCAGAGGAGGCCAAGAACGACTGTATTGCCGTCGTTTTCGCGCTCTCAAGGCTGATAGATTACACCGACCTCCAACTACCACATGCAGCTCACAACATGCGTATTCGCCTTCGTAACGACCCCCAGCTCCGCAGTCGTCTCATGACCCTCGTCGAAGAAGAGCATCAGCTACTCACTGCCAAGGGCCCTAGACCGGTGCTGGTCGGCAAGCATGTCTATAGGGAGCTGAGGCATTTGATGCGGGACCATGAGGCCGCCGAGATTCAGCTGGTCCATCTCATGACCACAAGACGCTTGAGCGTTGCCATGAACACGCGGACCTGTCTGATGTTCACTCCCTGGATGAAGCGCAACTCGAAGTCGATCATGAACATCGCTACTCGGTATCGCCAAATGGGCCATGTGTCAGTCGCTTTCTCAGTGCGGCATGGCGAGGAGGAGTACATAAAACTAGTCGACTGCATCCTGGGCGGTCGCGGCTTCATTCTATCAATCGACTACGGTGCCCCGTTCGAGCCTTTAGCGCACAGTGTGTCTTCCAGTCCCTTCGAGGATGGTGTCGCGGTACCTCCCATTCCCCCTTCTAGCATAGCGGCGGGCCTGCCTGAGGACTGTCAGGCTAACTGGATGAGGTGTCCCGGCTTTGTGGACCTGACCAGCTTCGTCGACTTCACCAACGTTGCTCGAACAGGCGAGGAGCTTGGGTGGGATACGATTCTGTATGGACCGCAGAATCTGCTGGAAAAACTAA
Source organism: Perkinsus olseni (assembly GCA_013115135.1). Taxonomy (NCBI): domain Eukaryota; phylum Perkinsozoa; order Perkinsida; family Perkinsidae; genus Perkinsus; species Perkinsus olseni. The sequence goes on from JABANP010000004.1 coordinate 126,983, forward strand.
CACCATCGCCACGGTCATCATCATCCAGCGGTAGCGTCTTCCCTGGCGTGTACGCCATCCACGAGCATATGCCGCACGAGCATCCAGCAGCTCGCCATATGCGGTCATGGTATGGACATGATGACCTCGAGGGGGTCCAGCGATGGACGGGATTTAAAGTGTTAGTGCAGAGTAGAGGCATCGCGGCCGAGTATGAGGAGATGGTCAGGGAAGGGGCAGTCAGCTGGCACCTGAGCAGCGAAGAGAAGGACAAATGCTGGAGAGTTGACATCACCGAAGTGAGACTAGCTCTGGGAGTCATTATAATGACAAACGATCTAGGACGTTTTCATTCTCTTTCCTCCTGCCATGGCGAGCATACGCACAGCAGTTGTCGTTGTTTCGGCTGCGAGTGTGGCTCCTCGTGAAATGGCTCCTCGTGTAGCCCATGGTGGGTCTCAGCGGAGACCACACGAGGCTGAGGTTCCAGCTGAGCAGCCAAGGTGGTATTGCATTGATGGTCAGGTCCCACAAGCTGACGTTGTCGATCGTCTAGGGATACTCACTCTGTTTGAACACGATCACGATGCCACTGCTAGGGAATACGCCAGAGGCTATGAAAACTCACAGCTGAGCGTGCAGCTCGTCGACATAGTGGAATCCGGCAATAGCAGCGAACATTTCAGAACGTGGGAGCGCATGTGGGGAGTGCAGAGAGTTTCGACTGTTCTTCGGAAGACCTTGGAAGTGATGGGCATGACGCCTCCGATGAACAGAAGTTTAGAACCCTTCCAGTGTTTGGCAATTCGAAAGGCTATGCAGTGGCATTCATCATGATCTACGTAATGTACAGTGATTAATGATGCTCGTGTGTCGAGTCGTACTCAGTAGGAAGGTCTGTGTTCTCGCTGGCTTCAAGGGAACGCCTGAAGTGCTATTCACACAGTATGAGACAGTCCCAGTAGCCCTCAGTGACTCAACCCAAGGCCCTATTAAGCGAATTATGATGGGATGAATACCCGTCATAGACTGATGATCTTCGAGGTGAGGAGTCCTCACTGTGTGAGGTAGTCTATGTCTTCTTAGTACTTTCGGCATATCTAATATAGGACGGGCAGTCGCGATTCTGGACTGCCGATTCGCCAGCCTCAGCGGGTTTTCCCCGGCGTCGAACCGCTCGGGTTTTGGCCTGTACTGAATACAATTTACGCAAGTTAGAAGCCTTAATGAGGAAGCCGCACCCTACCGCAAGCCTTAGAAAGAAGTTCTATGTCCTCACTGAGGACATAGAACTTCTTTCTCTGGGGCTCCTCAGGCAATCGACGAGTGGGATTCTTATTGTAGGTAGCCGCGGCTTCCCCTGTGTGCTCATAACTTCCGAAAAGTCTCGCCGATCCAGCGTAACAAGTAAGTGCATTCTCGTATCCGCGTACACCAAGATCAACACGAACGTCTCTTCTGAGTTGTAGAAACCTAGTTGGACTAGGTGAACTTATAATAGCTGATGCCTCAAGGCGAATCGATAACGCAGCAGTCTAAGACTGCCAGTCTTCTTACTATTGACGAATATATCGTTTGGATATGAATGTCACAGTAAAATCATACCTATTGACTTTTGGTGTGCTTACCATTCTTTGCTTGAGTCGTTGTGGATTTCAAAGTTTGAGAACGAAGCAGAGCTCAACTGTGTTCCGAACAGCGTCGACTGCACCGAAAGTCGTCTATAAAGATCGTCGTACTGATGCAGCTGCATGAGCCTCAAACCGCAGAAAAGACGTAGGAAATGACTAGTGAAAAGTGATGTCGGTGACATCATGTTGCTGTACACTCGACAAGTGCTCAACGGTCATGACGTAGAATTCTCAGGTTACGGTGAGGTCTATGTATTTACCCTCGAGTTCAGTTGTCACCGTCGTATGGGTAGCTTTGAAGAAGTGTAACAAGTCGTCCGGCTGCAGATCCACACCGCATAGGAGTCTCACTAGGTTCTTAAGTGAATACTCCCAATATTCAAGTTCCAATTCGTCACCAATGGTGTATTTCACAATCGGATACTCTGACTCATCACGGTATACCTTTAAATTATGGGTGTAGGGCGTCAGCCTAGCCCCACTGCATTTAAAGATCGGCTCCAGATATCCGTAGGTGGCCTCAGAAGAGTACGTCTCGTCTGACCCAGTCTGGGCACCGTAAGTGTAGAAAATCATGTTGAGCACCATGCCAGGCGATCTATAACGAAGTACAGAGGAGGAATCGGCATCAACCATCGTCAACAACAACATATTGTTTCCGATAGGAGTGCTTAGAGTGCCATCGGGGTTGTGCTTGAGAAGGCGGAAGTCGCCATCAGCAACAGTCACATCCGAACATACCTCCCTGATCTCAGTGACAGGAGAAGCATCCTCGCTACTGTCGTAGTCGATGACGTACTCGTTTGAGTTAGACCCGAGTTCTATAGGGAACGGCCCAACGACTCCTCCATACGCTTGATGACACTTGTATATCACATCCACAGTTTTAAGCCCGTTGATATTCTTCACGATGAATACCACCGCGAGGAATTCAGATGTAGTATCAGAAGCGTATTTGGCAGACCTCAGAGGACTCGCTGAAGAGACGACGAGGAGTGAAATGAGCCACTTCAGGATGGCAGCCATCGTAGAAAAATGAGTTCGGGTTCGAAAAGGCTATCCACGGTGCTGGAGCAATGCCTAAATCCTATGTAACGCAAAGTGCATCTCAGGTCCCGCCTAGTTGGTTTCTCTCTGTGCCACTCTCCTTCGCCGAGTCAACCCGATGCGGGAAGCAATACGAACCTATTCCTTAGCGCAATCTCTAGCTGCGTTCGCTGTACACGGCGTACAGCGCACGCCCACACAATATGCAAGTGGTTCATAATTCACTCTCACTCACCTAATGATTTCGTCGTATTTACTCACCCACCGTTGTGACTTGTCGTTGTGATCATAAACCGTTGAATGTTTGCTCGGAGAGGGATAGCTGCAGAATACGCAGGCAATCGACGCCTTATCGAAAACACACGAGCTTTTTGGTTGCTGTCGATCGCGTCACGCAACTCGCACGCACGAACTCGGCAGTGATCGTCACTGCGACTTGTAGCGTCTTGGGGCTCAAGCACGGTCCTTCCCAGTAACAACCCAGTATCCGTTGGAGAATTAGAGCCCTTCATTAGGAAACGAGGATGGTAATATTCGATGATGACGCCATACTGGTCGATAAGTCCGACCAGTCGGTCGGACCTTCGCATCTAATCGGGGTACGCGAGAATATAGCTGATCCATTGCGTGCGAGCAAGCTTCGGCCAGCAATGCCGCTCGCGGCATCGCGGTTAACGCTGCGAGAACCGCTCTGGCGCGTAGACCCTCCAAAAATCCAGCGGCGTGGCGCTCTAGACCGAGCGAATCCACGAACACTGCACGAGCTCGCCGACGGGGCAAACGAGGCCACGCACAGCACACAAGGCAACAGGTACTTCTGACTCACCACCTGCTATCCCGCCACGCTACTATTTGTAAGGCAATACAAAGAAGAGCAAGTAGACAGCATCAGGAGACAACACAGAGGCAGAATCTCGCTGCGAGGCAGCGAATCGGCCTGATTGAATCAGGTCCCAGAAGGCCACTCTGAGGATGACAGTGATGTTTACACTGCTACCGAAACCCGAACTCAAGCCTTGAGTACCGCGCGATCGTGACACAATGCCATCGAACGTGATGGTTTCACTCTCAGTCATCTTTACGAACCTCCGGTCTTCCTTACCCAAGAAATTTTTCGTTGGTCAAAACACAGCTAGAGATTTGTACGACCCTCCAACTCTCCTCCAATTTCAGTATCTCATTGATTGGAGTCATTGCGGTCCTGCCGAGGCGGCCATGATGGCCGGGCCATCTGGTTTAGCTGTATGACGTTGCCCTTTCCTCCCCATTGTGTTACCAGTCATGGCCAACCCAAGTACTAGGGACTTCTCAAGAGACTGTAATTGAGAGTTCATCATCAATCAAGGGGCAACGCTGGGCTAAGATATGGGGACAGGTATCTTGTGTGCTGAGTGGTCAGGGACACTGGCCACCAATCACACAACATATTGCTGCTAGCAATTTGCTAGTTGAGACCTCGCTGAGTTCAGGTGTAATGAAACTCGTAATGCTGAATTAGTGCGGCCAAACAAGGTCATGGAGTGTTCTAAGTTAGTAGAACCCGTTCTACGTGTAGAAACCTGAAGGCCTCCGTTTTCGTCCTTTACTCCGAGCCGGCTACTCGTTGAGTGCCGGGCAGTAGGTTCATAGTGGAATCCCTTTGCTGGGAGAATCACTTCTTTCACAACGAAAACCTGTTGTGGGATAAGGGAGGCCCCTCTTTTGTGGTACGAGGCGCTGTTCTCGCCTTTTCCCACGGATGAAATACACAGTATATAAAAATTACGTCCCGACTCCTAGTACGGTCCTGATTTCAGGTATTACTCTCGTGGAAAGGACATCGAGGCCAAGATCGACCTCAATGCTTCAACTGCGGAAGTGTTGTCTTACGTCACCACCTACGCCGTGGCAGGCTGACATTGGCAGTCATGGTATGACTGAACCGTGGCCTCGTCCGCCTCATTCCACCTTCAAAGCTCTTCGTGTTGTGGATGGTCTCTGGCATGCCCGATTATTTCCCTATACTAGAGTTCGGTGCCGTCAGCAGTCAGCGTGCATCTGACATACGAGTTCTTAGTCTCACATGCCCAGCAGATCCGTCATTTGGCACTGCATCTGTGTCGCTGACGGTCTCCGCGTTCCCGGTTGGCTCGGTCCAACCTATACCTTATCGTGGATTGCTCACCAGCGTTGGCCGCACCACAGAGGAAGCAAGGTCACAGCGTGGGCGACCCCCACTGGGGGTCGCCGAGGACCAGCCAGCCCAGCTGGAAGTGCTCACCCTCGATTCGTGGCCTATGTGCGCTGGTAAGTTAGTAGCCATCTGTCTTTGCAGTAATTCCCCAATACTTCCCGATCTGCTCTGCTCCTAATTGCTTCTGCGGGTGATCATCCCGTCCGTCGTATCAACTACGACTATCATCAGAGTACAGCTTTGGTTATTCTATCGCTGGTCCAGTTGTTCATCCCCTTACTCAAATATATTATCAGTAGAAGGTATCTGCATCAGATCCGGGAGTGCTACGTTATTGAGTCATCATGGTTGCCAACAATACTACATAGCCCTGTTAGATCCGTAGTTGACAACGCAACCTCCCCTGACTAGATGAATGGAGCTTAATTAGAACGACCGTCTCGGCCTACGGGGCCGGCGGTTTCAGATATACAGGCGAGTATCTTGGCGAGCGATAATGCAACAATAAAGGTTACACAAACAATAGTAGCAATGGTCAAATTATATTACTCATGTACTCGCATCGTCGTACCCAACACCCCCAGCAACAATCGGCTAGATCATCTAGCCTAGATGCCTCCGTTTTAGCCAAACTGCGACTTTCTGTCTTCACGGCGAATGTAGCAGCATGCTTACCGTGGCAGGGGGTGGGGAAAGCTCACGCTATCAGCTACGATTTCTAGCCCAACAGTGTAGGTATTGGGCCAACACCTACAGCATTCTCGTAGTCGGCCCTGCTGTCGCAAACGAGTACGCCACATAGCTAGATAGGAAGATCCGAGGTCTTTCCTGCCCTGTAGTGGAGTAGCCTGTGGGTCGTGTAGCGACTCGTGCTGCATTGGATGCATTAGGCGAGACTTTAGTGTGTGTTTTTGGCGGAATTGAATCTCCACCATCTTCAGGCAGTTGACGAATAGAAAGCCGTGGCTTTCCCTGTGCACTCATGACTGGCGGAAGGTCTCGTTGATTCAGCGTATCAAGTAAGTGTATTTTCTTAGATCCGTATCTTACGACAGGGTGAACACAAACATCTGATGAATTATAGAAACCTTGTTGAGCTGATGGTAGCTGGTGCTTCACAGCGAAGCAATAACGCAGCAGCCTAAGACTGCCAGTCTTCTTACTATCGACGAATATATCGTTTGGATATGAATGTCACAGTAATTATACCTATTGACTTTTGGTGTGCTAACCATTCTTTGCTTGATTCGCATTTTAGAGTTTGAGAACGAAGCAGAGTTTAACTGCATTCCAATCGCTGTCGATTGCATCACGTTGATGGAGCCGAGACCGTCGCGCGGTACGACTTGTACCAACGTAGCAATTCAAAAGCTTCAAACCGCAGAAAAGAAGTGAAAAACTAATGAAAAGTGATGTCGGCTACATCACGTCGCTGTACACGCGACAACCGATCAACGGTCATGTTGTAGCACTCTCTGCCATGGTGAGCTCTATGAAATCACCCTCGAGCTCAGTTATGATCGTCGTATGGGTAGTTCGTAGAAAGTATAACAAGTCATGCGGCTGCAGATTCAAACCGCAGACTTGTCCCACTTCGTGCATGAACGGACCCCAATCTTCAAGTTCCCATTCATCACCAAGGTAATATTGCACTTCTGGGTATCTGGATTCGTCACGGTATATGTCCAAAGTGTCAGTCCACGCTCTCAGCTTAATGCCTCTGCATTCGAAGATGGGCTCCACATTTCCAAATCGAGACACAGTAGAGCTCCTCTTAGACCGTCTATCGGGACCGTAAGCAAGTACGATCATGGTTATGACCACGCCAGGGCGACGATGATAGTATACAGAAGCATAGTTGGAGTCAGCCATCGGCATCGACAACATCCTGTTTTCCATATGAGTGCTTAGAGTGCCATCTGCGTTCTGCTTGAGAAGGCGGAAGTCACCATCAGCCACAGGTATTTCCGGGCATAGCTCCCTCATCTCAGTGACAGGGGAAGCATCCTCGCCACTGTCGTAGTCGATGACGTACTCGTTTGAGTTAGACCCAGGTCTTACAGGAAACGGCCCAACGACTCCTCCATACGATTGATGACACTTGTATATCACGTCCACAGTTGGAAACCCGTCCCCATCTTTCACCATGAATACCGCCAGAAATATGTACGAACCAGTCTCAACATCAGCAACGTATGTACCTGGCCTAAGAGCGTTCGCTGAAGAGACGAAGAGGAGTGAAATGAGCCGCCTCAAGAAGACAGCCATCGTAGAAAGTAATGATAAGTGTCGAGAAGGCTATCCACGGTGCTCAACCAATGCCTAAATCCTATGTAACGCAAAGTGCATCTCAGGTCCCGCCTAGTTGGTTTCTCTCTGTGCCACTCTCCTTCGCCGAGTCAACCCGATGCGGGAAGCAATACGAACCTATTCCTTAGCGCACTCCCTAGCTGAATTCGCTGTACACGGCGTACAGCGCACGCCCACACAATATGCAAGTGGTTCATAACTCTCACCCACCGAATAATTTCGTCGTTTTTACTCATCCACCGTTGTGACTTTATTATAAATCATTGAATGTTTGCTCGGGAAGGGATAGCTGCAGAATACGCAGGCAATCGACGCCTTATCGACAACACAGTGTGTTGCCTGATCCAAGGAGCAGGTATGTCGAACACACCTGCATTTTGGCTAATGTCGATCGCGTCACGCAACTCGCACGCACGAACTCGGCAGTGATCGTCACTGCAACTTGTAGCGTCTTGGGGCTCAAGCACGGTCCTTCCCAGTAACAACCCAGTATCCGTTGGAGAATTAGAGCCCTTCATTAGGAAACGAGGATGGTAATATTCGATGATGACGCCATACTGGTCGATAAGTCCGACCAGTCGGTCGGACCTTCGCATCTAATCGGGGTACGCGAGAATATAGCTGATCCATTGCGTGCGAGCAAGCTTCAGCCAGCAATGCCGCTCGCGGCATCGCGGTTAACGCTGTGAGAACCGCTCTGGCGCGTAGAGCCTCCCGAAAGCCAGAGGCGCGGCGCTCTAGACCGATCAAATCTACGAACACTGCACGAGATTTCAAATCAGTGTCCCGAAGAGAATACCAATCAGTCTTGCCGAGAGTCGGAGCGTTCGCATGATGCGTAGAAGGGACTCTCTTCCCTTCGAGGGAGTGATACTGTTTTGCCAGATGTTTTGCACGATCATCGTGCCACGATGACGCTCTCCCTCGAGCCCGATCCCTTCGCAGCGAAGGCTTCGCTTGTTGCTCAGTAAGAAATTCTTACCTCCCTGGTGACCACTAAGAACATTCTCTAGAACCGGCATCGGCAGCAGCCAAGATAGTGCGGCGGCTCACGCCACTTCTAACTGAAGGAGGCTTTGTTGTTCGCCCTGGTGGTGTGGGATTTACGTTTGTTGATGATCCATGGCGACAAGAAGTAGCAGAGCATTGCCTCATTGGGACTGTTCACTTGCGGAGGCCGAATGAACTACGTTCGGTCGTTAGATTCTGTGAGGATAATAACATCGAAATTTTAATCATTGACCTCAAGAGAACCGTGGTGGCACGCTCCCCAGGTATCGATGGCGGTCTGGTCCTTGCATGCTGCGTAGATGGCTTATGTGGACTCCCTAGGCTCTTCACTGATAAGCATGATAGGAGAATACTGCGTGTTGGCATCGCGGCAAAGTGGAGGGACGTTAAGGATATATTGCTCGCCGAGGGTCTCGATGAGGCCGGTATCGAGAGTATTAGTAATCCTTCCGATCGACATCGTCATGACTACCTCCCTCGGTCGTGCTTGGACGGATTATATATGGTACGGGTGGATGAGGATAGCGCTGGATCACTCACCGAGTCATCATTGGTTGAACAGAATCCTGAGCAACTGCGAAGACACCAGCATCATGGTCAGGTGATCGTCACCGCCCCACATGACCACGGTCCGCGTCTTGTTGGGGTCATAACTCTTCGCTATTACGACTTGAGTGCCATCAAAGAAGCGATATGCAATGCGAGAGATGCAGTCTCGCTAGACGGTCGTGATGATATGCCACAGCTCCCTCTGATAAATACTCGACATGGTCCAAGGATCGATGCTAGTACACAGGTGAGAGGTTGCTCGTCCGCAGCTAGAGGTCCACCAGGGCCTTCCTCAGGCTCGTGGGGATAAATCCTATCCTAGCGGTGGAAGTCTCAGCATTCCCCTGCTGGTGAGTCAAAAGCGCACCATCCAACGCTGGATTACTGCTCGCTTCAGACCTGAGCGGAGAATGGTTCCCCGACGCCTCTCTCTAGGTTGTTCATCCGCTTGCTTCGAGTGGGACCGAAAGTTTTTATACCACTATATCGAGGACGGGAGATAAAATAATAATGAATTCAAGGAAGCAGAATGCAGTTGTTGTGTTCACTCCCAGTCACGCTCCTTAAAATACCGTGTCTGAGTTTCGCCGCGAATAGCGAGATGATCGATAGTATGCTGATGATACGAACCTACGCCGAAACCGAACCCAGTGAGGGTGACGAACTCGTGCCACAAGTCTTGTGGAGGCCCCAGACACATGGAGGATCCGCCACTGCCGGAAATCGTTCGATGGACACTAGCTACGGATTCTCGTGCTCCGTTATCGCTACTACCGGATCTACTGCAGGACTTTACAGGATCTACGCTGAGATTTTTTCACGAAGGGCTGCTGCTCTTCGAAGGGGCATTTATCTCATCGACGTTGTTGTGTTGCGAGTCACAGCTCGAATTCCAAGCCGGCAAGGTCGATCACCGCCACTAATGTCTCGTTCGGCGCCGTACCGTAGACTGCCGTCGCCCGCATTCAAGGAAGCTCTAGAGCAAGCACAGACAGTTCGATTTGGCGTCGTCCAGACGATCGGCCCGGCGTGCTTTGTGGGGCCGCAGGGGAGTGAACCACCACTTGTAGGCGAGCTGCCTCAGGTGGTACGAAATCTCGACGAGTCCACGGGGCCGTCAGCGAAGTTCCGGGTTAAGATAAGTAACACACACGCCTGCTCCTGCAGTGGCCAGGGGAGGAAGGGTGACCGAACGAACGAGGAGTACTGCCCACACGTCCTGTGAGTCGTCAAGGCAGTGCTCCCTGAAAACACGACGGTTGCAGGTTCGTCCTGCATAAAGTGCTACGCCTCAGCGCCGAGGACCCGTTGTTGTGGCAGCTTGCACTGTGCGACAGGGAAGTCGAGGATATCCTCTCCGTCCGAAGTGCTCCTTCTGCCTGTTCGTCAAACAGTAAGGACCGTCATAGGCTCGTTGCATCCTCGCTGGCTCAGGCAAGGCCATCAGCGCCCCCACCTCTGTGGGAGATGGCTCAGTGAAGCGAAGAGAGATCGAGACCACAACGGACCTCTGCCCCATCTGTCATGACCTGCTTGGTAGGTCTCTGCCTTCCCGGGTGTTGATACTCTTCCAGTCTTCAGGACCGGACGATGATTTTCTCACTTACTGCCGCTACGCCTGCGGTGGAAACATCCACGTAGTCTCCTGCGCGTTTCGTCGTCAACTGGGTTCAGTGGTAGGTGGACTGCATGAAGGCATGGGCCGACCACAACACCAATACTGCAACACAGGAGGTGTCCTGTCCGCTGTGCCGAGTAGGGTGGCCTCCGGGGACTCGGACGGAGCTCCAAAGTGGGTCTGTTTGCCGGCTGACCACGTCGAGGGCGCCTTCAGGGAAAATGGATCGGTTGCGCGCTACCAAGCTCGCAGCCTTCTCTCGAACGCGCTGTTGGAAATGCAGGACAGCTCCCATTCGCGGCAAGTGGTGACCGTCCGGCTTCGATTGTTTCTCTGATCAGTTACTCAGGTACTTTCAGTGTCTACTGTGCTATCGGAAAGGGGAGTTCTGTCAACACTGTTATCAATGCCATGCCCAAGATACCGGACACCCGTTCGTCGTGCTCAAGAATCCGAGGAAATTCGCTCCTCTTCCTGTGACCCCTGATGGGTGTGCGTGGGCTCAGGATTCCATACAGACGACTGCCGTCCAATCGACAGGCGCCCCGTCCACCTTCCGCGCTCTCGTCGGGAACATCATTGATACCTTCATCGAATCAAATGACGAGCGCCTCTCTCTTTGCAAGTGGCCTTGCGGGCATTCCTTCAATGCTTCCAGGACCGACATACGTGAGTGGTTGGTGCGATTCCGCCCAGCCGAGCGCTCTCTTATAGGATGGAGTATTCCATGTCCGGTTTGTGGAGAGGTTGGATTGCCTGGCTTGGCTAAGCTCTTCGAGTATTACGGTAAATCCGCCTCCCTCGATGAGCAGAGAGATACCGATAAAGTTGAAATGTCTATTGGCCCTGCAGTGAGCTCAGGCGTGCGAATCTCACCATTGTCATAGCCAATGACAGGTCGCGAGGCTTCCAGGGGTCTGCAGGTCTTTGAAGCCCCGGCGTCGCAGCAGCCTACGGTCGAGGACAGTCGGGGCCCGTGACGGTGAGGGACGAAGTGTTGCAGTTGTCATTGCTCATGCGTCAGCTTCGCCACCGCCCGAGACTCTGTCCATCAATGGGGCTGGTATGCATGTCAAGAAACTCTGATGTGCGATAATCACTCATTCGCATCGGATGCGTTGGGTTAGTCAGTATGTGTCACTTGCCAACTTCCATTGACAACGGCGGCAGCAAAGTAGTCTCTTCGCCTTAAACACAGCGTACGAGGACTTCTTGCGGATAGAGAGATCATCCGACTCAACCGATCAATCGTCAACTGGAAATACCATTTTTGTTTAGTTGCAGCGGCGTACACATACCAGAGCACTACATCAACCCCAGTTACGTGGACCCAGCCCCTTCTGGGTCCATTCGGTGGCTGCAAGCGCCTCGTACACCAATGATTCGCGACAAACCAGGGTCTGACTAGCAGACGCCGAAGCTCTGATCGTCGACGAGCTGTGGCTTAAGCCCCTCTCACCCCCCATCTTTAACATCAGGACTGCCGCGGATTCTCCTCTTGACGTCGAAAATTCGTCTCCTCCCGCTGTCTTACTCTTCAATACTTGCAGGTGACCGACGACAGCGTAGGAGTCCCTATTGATGGAAGGGTGAAACACGTTTCACAAATGACATGTGTGCAGGCAATACTACTCCACTAGAACGTCTCCAATAGTGGGCATTCTCTTCAGAGGTACTCTTCACCATGATTCGCAAGTGCATCCACCGCCTTTGAAGAGGCGTCTCGCTTCAAGTTATTCACGAGGTGGACATGTTTCACAAATGGCGAGTGGGCAGGCCATACGGTATGGCCCATACCACTCCATTCCCGATTGCGTTCTGATTGTACTACATGGAACTGTGACGACCGTGAATTATTAGGCCGGGTGTGTAGCGAGCGCCTGTAACCCATGCGGGGGCAAGATCTGAGTGAATGGCGTGTCGTGCCGAGAGTCGGTCGGAGATCAGCAGCCCATCCCAAGGGGCCACTAAGTTCGGGTGGGTAGGCGGAAGTCATCACATCCGAACATCCGAAGTCGCGGGCACTGGCTAAGGCTGGGAACAGAGCAGGCAATACCGCGCGGTGGAACCGGTGAGGGTGGATAACGGCTGAGAGATCGACACTCTCGACAATAACAACGAGATGCCAAACACAAAGATCGTTTTGTCGCTCACCTCTTGTTCTGTTGAAGTACTCGGTAGAGCCTTTCGGAGTGTGCATAGGATAGGTAAACTAGCCACACATGACGTCGAAGCACCTCGAGACCTGCGGAGCATGAAGCTGAAGGGCTTAGGCCGAGAGCTGCTTTCATTTACACTGAACAGAAAGGGTTACTAGGGAATCTTCGAAAGAATGACCGTGTGGGTGCGAGACGAAGGTGGTGAATATCGCATGCGTTTCGGGATGGACCAGACTTGACACCTATGAGGCCCTCATGATGAGCGTCGCAGAGGAAGTCTACCATGTACAGCGAGAGGTTGTGGGTTGGCGAGGCCCATGAACGGGGGTTGAACTAGTTAGGAATCAGTTCAGCTAACAGATTGGACCGACCACGCTATAGCAGCTTCTGATCGGAGTGTTTTGCACCAGATTCGGTTTCTCTCTGAGCCCATCGATCGGCGAAAGTACCGTCGAAGTGTGCCGGATACTGCTGGAAAGCGTGTCTTTCTCCTGCGGCGCGTCATTCATTCTTACTCTTTCGTCTGTTTGACAGCAGTGGATTCTTATCATACCATCGGATATCGCAGGTGAAAAGACCGTTCCTGCCTGAGAGGACCCTTCAAACCAAGCGCAGAGCATCTGCCAATTGCAAACCGCGGCAAGTCTATGCCGAAACAAACGGTCATTGAAATCCGCCACCGTATTGATACTCCGGCCTGCTTGTCAGCCCGGCTGCTCTCAGCTCATGACTATCTAACAGTGGCCGTCATTCCCCTCTAGTGCACCGAAAACGACTCATCGCGGTTATGCCTGTTCCCACCCGATTTTGCTCTGTATCTGGTACCTAGCTGCTCGAACTTCTCCAATGGTGGGGATTTTCTTGAGAGTTACTCTTCATCATGACTCACAAGTACATCCACCGCCTTTTAAGAGCCGTTTCGCTGCAAGTTTTTTATATAACGGTGGGACACGTTTCACGAAACGTTTGTGTGCACACCATACCACTCCATTCCCGATTGCCTTCTGATTGTACTAGGTAGGACTGTAACCACCATATGTTAATAAGCCGGGTGTGTAGCGAGCGCCTGTAACCCATGCGGGGGCAAGATCTGCGTGAATGGCGTGTCGTGCCGAGAGTCGGTCGGAGATCAGCAGCCCATCCCAAGGGGCCACTAAGCTCGGGTGGGTAGGCGGAAGTCATCACATCCGAACATCCGAAGTCGCGGGCACTGGCTAAGGCTGGTAACAGAGCAGGCAATACCGCGCGGTGGAACCGGTGAGGGTGGATAACGGCTGAGAGATCGACTCTCTAGGCAATAACAACGAGATGCCAAACACAAAGATCGTTTTGTCGTTTTGGTGCCCGAGAGGGGTCGGTGAGGTTACTTTCGGTTACTCATCGAATATGATGCTGCTCCCGTCAAACTATCTTAAACATCGAGGAGCCGGCTGTTATAACGTCCGAATGGGGAAAATTCTGGTGGGTATTCATCATCGTAATCGTATCTGCTGCTTTGAAGTGGCGCGGCTCCGATTTCCAGAGCTCTTGTTGGCTCTTTCCAATTGGCCAATTCGAGAACGGCCAGGGCCTCATAATGAACAACTATCGCAGGGGACTCAGATTCCGAAGACCTGATTGGTGGAGGAGCGCTAATGCGTACAGCACAGTCTTTGGCCGGGACGACAGGAAAGATATATCACTTTGGACGGAAAATACCGCAATGTTGACACGCAAGATTGGAGGGTATCTAGTAGGTGTGCCATTATTACGCTACACCACCATTGTGCATTGAATACTGTAAAATTCCTGATTCGTTCCGCCCAGGCTTGGTAACACAACAAACGCAGGTATGAGCATAGATATGGCTTTTACGGCCGGCGTCTTCCCGCGAGGAAGTTGGGTGAGACCGCGCCTATCAGAGTGTAACTCTGAAGGCAGCAAGCTGGTTGCTTAGGTAGCTCGGCTACCAGGTCCCTTTGGACCATGCACTACCAGCCTTCCCCGCAGGAGGAAAAGGAAAAAAAATTGAGGAGAGAGAGTCAAAGGGACGTATACCGTCAACTGATACTTGAACCAAGATGGCTCTAGACGTGAGATACTGAGCTATGAAGACACTGCACTTGGAGCTAACCAGCTTCTCATTAGCCACGTTGGACTACTCGCACTTCCTCATAGCGTCAGCGCAACACAGGGAGACAGAGCAGTTGTGCCAGATTAGTGCTTCGCACTCCCACGACGATTCGGGGCTACACTTAGACGCATTTTACGTCTGTTAATAAATTAACTTCCAGTGAAAAACACTCTGCGGACGTATCTACGTCGTAGAGTCTACGACGTAGACTACGAGTGCCGACTCGGCTCAAGACGATCGCTCGGATGCTCTCTTCGACCTGCAGTTCACTGTGTGACATCGTTGTGTCGACGATACTCCCAACCTACATAAACACAACAGCATTAGAGATAATGATAGTGTAACCTTATTCTTACTGAATGAGATGATGAAATGATAAACAATACCAGTAAGAATTATGCCAGATTGGCTTGCATGCCCGTGCTAGAGTCTAAATTAGCGGCCACCGGAGTAGCAGCAGAGTGCTGCTGAGACCGAGTCAATGGCTCGTTACCGCCTCCTGCTGCTGCCACCGGCGGGGCGAGGACTGTCTGAGCTGAATGGGAGAGATCTCCGCCGCCGAGGTCGGGGTTGAGATTCTCCCGTACTTGCACTCGCTCGACGCCTCCATCTAAATAGATAGTTTGGAGCTGATTGTTGCGCTTCTTGCTTTCACCAGCCACCACTTCAGTCTTATTAACTGCAGCATACACATGTGGCCTATCGAGCCCCTCCTCGGAAACACTCAAGCTGTTCAACCTCCCACTACGAACGCAACGTTTCGATTTGGGGGATACATCAGTAGTAGCACAACGGCCATTATGCATGATTCAAAACTCGTAAGCACAATATGCTACGGCGATCTCCTTCCGTACGTTCATCTTCGCATTGGAATCATCACAGACATAAGTGACCTCCCAGAAGCCTTCAAAGGGAACACATCGGTACCAATCCTGAGGGGGCTCCAACGGCAAAGTAACCTACAAGAGAGTAGGTACGAGAGTACTGATTCCCCTGCGTCCAACGGCTGTACATCTGGCGAAGTTCCAATGCGCGAGTTGATGAAGCGACTGTCTTCCGCTCGTTTCAAACGTAATACGATCTGTGCAAGGACACGACCTTCATGAGTGCCAAAGTGACATTTGAAAACTGAGTTGTCTGCCCGAAGGGGATTGAGAAGATTCAACCTGAGGAATCTCATTTGACCAGCAAGATGGCTCGAGGAAGGGAGTTACATTCCAAGACGTCGTTCTAGTAAACTGACACAAGTCGGTCCGAATTGGGCCGGAAGGCCCAACCGAGGGCGGCAGAAGTGCTCCCGGATACTGACGTAATCTACTATACGATTATACCTGACGACGAGAGCAAAGGCAATGGATGGCCGCCCTGCTGCTGCTGCAGTGGTGGTGGGGGGGCTGCTGCTGTTGACCACCTACAACATTATGAATATGTCCCTTCTAAGCTGCACGTGATGATTGCTTATTGGGAAGAGGGCGAGGAGGTTATCCACTTGGGCACATTTGACGTAGAAATGATGACTGACTCGCCTCAGACACATCATTATCTACACGACGGCCACCATCCAGTCTGGAAGGAGCAGTCGCTACCACTCACCACTTCTGGGCTGAGCCGACCTTCGCTCAGGGCATCCTGGATAGATTGGGTGACCTGAGAAGCGCCTGCACACCACGGACTCTTCCGAAGTCCCTGGTTACCCGGAGCCAAGCCTCAGCTGTGATTGGGACGGCTGTTTTAGGCGCCCTGTGAGGCGATATATAGTCGAACTCTAAAGTTCCCGAACTCGGCAACGACCAATCCTGACCGTATCTGGGAAGGTGCTGAGGAAGACTCTTGTTGTTATCCGGCTCCTCCTCACTTGAAGGGAATGCCATCCATATGCTCATTTCTGAAGCATTGATAGTTGCCGTACTGACTGACGTCTGGGCGCCCTTTCGCTTTACACCATTCCACATCCCACCTGTTCGTGCATCTGAAAGGCATCATCATCGTCAAGGGAACTTGTGACGAGCAAGGGGGCTACAGAAGATGCTCTGCCACCATGTAATGGTCTGCCGTCTTCAGATCGAGCTTGTAGTGTCCCGTCGGGTTGGAGCCGCTGAAGATGAAGTACCTGTCCGAACACTGATTACCAACAACAGGGGCGACAGTAACCCGTACAACTTGATGTCTACTGGCCGCACCAGGCGTTTAGTAGAAACTTTCTTCTTTCCCGGCATGGCTATTCCCAAAGGGAGAGAGGCCTGAGCTAAGGGGCTGCAAAACTGGGGCTCTCACGGAAGTCGGCGGCGACCTTTTGTGTGAAGATTGTGATCTTGGCGAGGTAGTCCAACAGTGACAGGGCGTGAGCCGGGTCCAGGATCTTGTCCAGGAAGGTCTCTAGGAGGAATACCTGGCAGTTTGAGAGAGTGCCGTTAGCAGCTGGTGACCACGCTCCGTCACTTTCAACTCGCTGGTGACGGTAGCGTTGAAGAGTATCGACACTTGCTCTGCTTCGAGGGCGAAGTCCTTCGACAAGGCTTCGATGATGGGCCTTCGAGAAGAGTCTTGGCCACAATGGGTGTAACTGACAGGAGGATCCCTTTTCGAGAAGTGATTCCAATGTCATTCATGGATAATCATATAAATTGTGTACAAGATAAGAACTTTAATATTCATTCTGTTACTAAAAAGATCATCATATATCAGTTTCACTATGACTCGATAGGGAACAGACCAGTGGAGCGAGATTGCTAAGAAATGCTCCGCTCCCCGACGGTGATGAAGTTGCGTACCATCTCATCAGCCTCTGGAAAAGATCATCCGACAGTCTCTTCCGTATGGTCCTGGTCGGATCATCATTCAGCGTATCCGGGTCCACGGCCGCCTCGGGAGACTTCTGCCGGTACCTGCGGTTGTAGACACTTCCAAGCACACGAAGAGTCCACAAGAAACCAGTACACGGCCGTGTAGGTGAGCATCCCCGCGTTAGGGAGTTGCCAAACATTCTCCTCATCCAGCTCGAAGCTTGACAGGGATACACCATCGTGCCGTATCTACAACAGCGTATCTTATCGTCATCATGGCCATAGACAGAGAAAGTTGACCTCATAGAAAGTGTCAGGGAAGCTGATGGAATCTTGTATGATTTGCCATCGCCTCAGACACTGTCGAGCCACAGCTCGATTGTAGGGGTTTTCCATGTGAAGTCGATAAGACCCAGTGGGGTCCAAGAAGTTGTAACTGTGGACGAACAAGTGGACTTGTAGAAAATGACAAAACATGACCTACTTCGCTCCGCCGTCGAGGGAGTCATCACCGTTGCCACCATCCCCTAACAAGCAGGCTCTCACTGACCCTCTAACCTGGATGAGGCCCACCTTTGGCTGGGTCGTCCACAGCCGAGAATTCACATCGATCGACATCGACAAAGTACATCTTACGATCGGGCGGGTAGGGGTTGAGGTACCTGACTAGGGCATCCAGCCGAAAGTGACGAGGAGAAAGCCGCTACATCAGTCTTAGAAGGGCTCGGATGCCATCGGCTCCTAAGGGATTGTTGGATACCAGTACGGTGTGGATGCTTGGGTGAATGCACAGCGAATCCGCCAAGACCTGCCTTCGACCTAAGATACCATCTTAGGCTAGCAGCACTCTTACGAAAGCGGATTGATAATTGAGTTGGGAGTTGCGCAAGTCCACGTACTCAACACTAGCGATGCCTGACCAAGAGAGGACTAGTAGCCGCGGAGGAGGTATGGGTGACGTACTGCCAAGGTAGGTGCACAAAATGTTCATGCAGGGGAAGCAGTTATCAAGGGCCTTCCGACCGACGCACTCCTCCAAGGCCACGAGGCCTGCCCTGCCGAGATAACCAGACCGAGCAAAATGAGTACCCAGAGAATGACTCAGCAACCTGCGCAGAAGAAGACTTCCCAATCGCCCTGCTCGACCGAATGCCGGCAGCGAACTTATGATTCTGGTACGTCATCATTCTCACGGGGCATTGTGGCGGAGCACAGGCTCTGGTCGGGCCGATCATCATCGTCCGACTTACACCGAGTTGTTGGCGCAACTTAGCGATGTGACTACATCAACCTCTGCCAGGGCGAATCCGATATGGTCCAGGGCCCTGAGGGTGGTGAAGCATTGACAGCAGCAGCAGCACCTCTACGAGAAGTCTCACATGTGATTAAGGTGATTGCCGGAAATATCCAAAACCTTGAGATGCTGCAGTCGAAGGATCATATCGCCGACACAAATTGGGCCCTGGTTTGACCATCGACCTGAGAAGCATTCAATACCACTCCTTCCGAACTTCCTGAGCTGCTGGACGCACCGAGGGCGGTGTAACTGAGATCGAGCTCCTCGATAATCTCATTATCAAGGCCTTCTAGTAGGATGGTATACGCGTAGTCAGTGATGTTGATGCCCGACAGTTTGAGAACCTGGGCCACGAGTAGTGGAAGGTGTGGTACGAGATTGACGGCCCTCACCACTAATTTGGGAACCAAATCTTCCTGCAGTAGGCGGCCAAACGACCTGATGGTGTCCGTTCCCAGGGCTATGTTGTCACTAAGGTCGATGAACTCGACCAAGTCCAACCATTCAGCTCCCTCTAACCGGTCCAGTAGAAATCTAAATTTGGAAATCTAGAGGCGCTCCCGGGAAAAGTCCACATTACAGGAAACCCCGATCCGTGATAGAATTGCCATTCAGGAAAAGCCTCTTCAGCGGCTGGCTGCGTATCTGAGAAGATGCGCTCGGCGGCGTCAACTCAACCGGTTGGATCACCTCCACTGCGCCGGTGACGATGGCCTCCAGTTCTCTGTCGGAAAGGCCTTTATGGGAGAGAACCTGACAGGTGATGAGAATAACGAAAATTGTGGTATGAGAAGTTGCAAACGAGAAACCGGGAGAGATTGAACTGACAAGATCGTTGACGCCGAGGGGGGCGGCCAGGACTGGGAGGGGGGTCGGAGGAAGACCTCTAGATCTCACAGCCTCGAAGAAGGCCAGGCAGCCGGGGTATCTATCGACCTTTTTCGTGTAGAGCAAGAGTGGGGTGTAAGATACTACTTGAATTGTTGTTTGACGGTCTTCTCCAGCTGATAATTGATTCGTGGCGCCTCCTCGGAGAACTCGCGCCAGCGAGAAACATCAAGCCCTGGGAGGAGCGTCTCCAAAACCTCCGCGGTGCGACTTCGAGCCAAGGGCTTCTCTGCCCCATCCGATGGTATTAAAGGTCGACCTACGAACTTCGCGTGAAAAAAGATACGCCAGTCCCTCGTCTCGAGCTACCCGTCTTCCTCTGCGCTATACCCGGTAGTCTGCTGCTGTTGGTCTCAGCCGATCCATAGGTAGTCGGCCTTCGAAACTCTGAGAGGACAGATGGCAGCTCCCCTCCTGCTAAATGCCCTCACCTTCCAACGCGTTGATGATCTGCGTACCAAGAAGGCCTTTCGCCTTGAGTTTCCGTCGGACCCCGAGGGGCATGTTTTCGATCTCTCGGCC
The DNA here is from genome assembly GCA_013115135.1 of Perkinsus olseni. Taxonomy (NCBI): domain Eukaryota; phylum Perkinsozoa; order Perkinsida; family Perkinsidae; genus Perkinsus; species Perkinsus olseni. The sequence continues at coordinate 147,063 of JABANP010000004.1, forward strand.
ATCGCCGCTGAGATGATCCTCACAAACGTGCATCATACGCGACTTGGACAGACCCAGTGTGTCGTCAAAGCCGCCTTGTGAACTCAGCATCTTTTCTCCTGCAGAATACCATGATCGACCTCAAGATTCCGACCCCGAGAAGCCGACCTGATTGCGTGCTTCTCGCCGTGTCTATCCTTCTATCCTGCTGTTGCATGGTGGGAGGCTGAGACGTGAGGGCTTCCGACGGCCAATTCCTTCTGGACAGTTTGCTTAACACTCTGCACATAGGAAGCCGTCCCTGGGCCGCAGGAGAGCCTCCACCCACTTGTTCCGGGGCTGCATCTTCTCGTCGCTACTGGTCAGTTTCGGCAGGGTGACGGCGGCGGACTCCGGTCCTCCCGCGGGTCCGGCGTGACTGACATGACAGCATACCGAGAGGGCGGAGGGAAGGGGGTCTAACCCTTGGGGGGAACTCTCTGGAGGAGGAGGGCCACTGGTGTTGTGCAACCCCTCACCGGCGGGCGCCGACTCACCACTGCAACGAGAAGGAGAGTATGACTGCCAACTGTGCTGGGAAAGTCACTTACCCGTTCTCATCAATGTTGTGGAGAGACTTCCCTTGTAGATCGCCCCTTCGTGTCATGTACTTAGTCTGTTCACTGACCCGATACCTGACCACAGCCCCCTCCCCTGTGGACTAAGCTGAGCTTGTGTGTGCCACGCCGTCGCGACGCTTAGACTCTTTTCTGCGTTACCCAGCTAGGCCGAATGCTGCTGTCATAACGAGCGGAAAGGACAGATGCTCTGAGTCCCTCCTGGCAGGTTAGCTAGGTTGAGGAGCATGTTCCTACATCTGCCAGTAGTTGTCGTAGTTGGCCTCCTGAGTGACATCTGCCATCTGATTGTCCGTCGAAGAAAGATCTGAACAGCGGCGTCAGCTAGGGTAGTGGAGGCCACCTTACCTAGCGTGCTTCCCTTCAGGCCCGGCACCTCTCGCCGTATAAAACCGATTGAGTCACGGGCGCCCTTCACGGAGAGCTGAGAGTTACGAATGGAGTGGTATGGATTACGATGGTCTACTTGGGTGAAGCTTGGTCCTCGGCGACCTATTCGGTGTTCCAGATCTATGAGATACTGGAAGACCTTCGAGCGAAGAATTGTCAGACCCATGGTAGCCTCGTCGTTGGCGACAAACTCGGCCCGAAGGTACTAAGAGAAGCACATCATGAACCTAAGGCCCGGCGTCGTCCTCACCTTGGCCCTCAGTTCTGATATTTTCTCGAGCTCCTTCTCCCTCAGAGTGCCTTCTTCGCCCAGTGAAAGGGAGTGCATGAAACGCACCTGCACGACTTCTCAGTAACAGACACAGAAAGGAACTCGTTGAATCTAGAGGGGCCGTTAGCAACGCGTGATGGCAACTTATGGAAGGTGCTTTCGGATCAATCTCTAAGGGGCTGCCACGAGCAGCCTAACATCTGTTCTAGCCGTTAATTGATATACCTCGATGGACCTTACCAGCCAACCTGTGTTCCTGAGTTTATAGTGGAGTCTGAAGGGATCCTCTTGAGAGGTGGCATCGCTGTTGGCTTCCTCTGCCGTCTGCTGCTGGGCAGCATCGTCGCCGTCGAATTGTGAGCCTTCACTCGAGGTCGAGTACCTCTTCTCCGCGGAGTGCTGCATCACGCTACAGGCCATTGTCGCTATCGCTGACGGCTTGAATAAATTCTTTTCGATAGAATCTGCGATGGACACTTCATCTCCTCTCATCTCGAAGTCGTCGTTACCCCGTTTGTCTAACGTGGATGCTCTCGTGTCGTCTCCCCTGTGAATGGCTTCGTGTATTTTCATTATTCTGTCATCAACCTGAGGATGTCCATGAATAGGGTACACTAGGTCCAACTGACCAGTCGTGCGGCCTCTTCGTCAGGATCAACTTGTGCCTGCTTGTAGAGGGTATCTTTCTTTCGTACCTTCTTTCCCATTCAGTTAACAGTACTTCACCAAAAAGACACCTTCCCCGATATTAGAACACTGAAAGCGCCGATTGGCGATGGAAACTTGAGGCGATGCTAGCCAGATGGTGAACGGGAGCCGCAGTGAGTTCACAGTTGCAATGGGTCAACAAACACAGTGTGGTGATACTGACATGCGCTACACAGGAATAATACTAGTAATAAACTCTGGGTAAGTAATAATGAATAGCTCCTCAGTAGCAGCCGTTGCATGCTCGCAGGCATAGTGTGAGTAATACAGGTGCCAAAGACGGGTGATACCGGAATTCAACAACATCAAGCCGTGCCACTGAAAGCCTCGAGAATCTGCATCGATCGATCCTTGAGAGACTGTGAACCGTCAGGAGGGCCCAAAGAAGCTGACAACGCGTATGACATCAACACATGAATGTCAATCAATAAGGGTAGTCCGAAGTTTCCTAGAGTTCTTGGGCCCTATCCGAGAGCCCTCCAGTGGAACACCTGCAGTGACCATGAGCGCTTCAACTGGCATCCGAGTGTTTATTCATGCAGTACTCGTGGAGAACAATATTACAGCACTGGAAAATGAAGTGTCGGGCTCGGAAATGTTAAGACACAATTGAATAATCTTGCGTACCTGATATTTCTTGTAGTTCCTCAACTACCGCCTTTGCACCGCGTTGCGTGGAGGCTCGTGCCTGTTGCTACCGCCACACGTGATGCGATCTCGTGGCGCACATGAAGAGCCTCGGGTCAGGCACGAGTGTTGATGAGGGGTGCACGAAGTGAAGGGCGAAGAGGTCAGCAGCCTACAAATGCATGAACTTACCAGCCCATCCAACCCTGACAACATCCTACGCGTTGAGCTCCCTTCATGGTAGTGACATGGATGGTGGAAACCCGAACCTTGTGCCGTGTTTCGCTGTGTCCGTGATCTTAGCTGTTGGGTTCAGTAACAGGATTGGGAAAGGACGATCTACGCAACTTTGCCGAGGAGCTTTCGCTTAAACCTCGTCTGTTATCCAGGCTCATCGATTGAGCTTGAGATGCCGTGAATTCCTGATCGAACGCTCGTGTCTCGGTCATTCCTCGAGATATCCACTGGCTCACACTCCTCTGTATGCTTCCTCGTGCTGAATCCGTTCTCCTAACTTTATACAGGGTGCCGACTTGAAAAAGGGCAACCCCCTTCGTGATGATGGTCCTTTTGAAGTCGGCACTCTGTACTATTCTTTTCTATCATTTCGAGCGTCCTGTTCAGGGGATGTCGATCTAGTTAGTATCATACGCCTCTACGCGGTAGCTGCCGTACTAATGGTATCAGCCTGGGCACGTCTAGCGGCTGTTTCCCTGCCGTTCAGGGCGGATGGGAACGAGTACACCTCGGAACTGTTTGGCGATGGTGCGATCGGTGAAAATAGAGAGGTAGTTCTCGAGGAAGTAGTGCAGTTGTGAGGATCGCGGATGCGGGAGTTCGTTAATCCATCTATAGTTTTACTTCAACACTTGCTCTGTTAAAGTAAAAGCACGATTGTATCTCCAGAAATGGTGCTTAAAGGAAAGTACAGATTCGTTGAGGTCATCATGATCTGCCCTTTCCGAGCCATTATTAGCTTTGCTAGCTCACTGTCGCCTCGATCTGACTTGAGTGAAGCATGTCGGAGTAGCCGGCGTGACCTCCCAAGTGACCGCTGCGATGAGTCGGCAGCCTTCGTGCCCAGTTAGGTCGGCCTCACCTCGTCTATGATGGTGGTAGGAGACTGGGGTGGGATAGGTCGGCAACCGTTCTGGAGTTCTGATGAGTACCTCTACCAACCCATACGACTCTCATTACCCCATTTAGACGGAACACGGCAGCTGCGATGGGTGAGATCGCCGAGGAGAGATCAGTGGTTGCCGTCCTGAGTAGTAGGAGTGCTGCTGGAGGGTCGGCAGGCATGCATCCAGGCACTGGGGACAACTTCTATGAAGAGGGCATCCCGACAGACGAATTCGATCCTAGATTTCACGACACTTTCGAAAACGTCTTCTCGGCTCCGAGTCTTCGTCAAATCCCCTGGTATGTGATAGCTGGCAACCACGATCACATTGGGAACGTGACAGCCCAGATTGCGTAGTGAGTTGTGGGAGTCTGTCGGCGTTGTTAGCAACGGTGCTAGGTACAGCAAGATGACCGCGCGTTGGGTCTTTCCGGCGTTGTTTCATCATAAGCTGTTCAGAATGGGAGGCTGTAGCGTACTCGTAGTAATGATAGACACCATCGTTTTGGACGGTGTGGCCAAGGAAAACCCGAGTTTCAACTGCAGAGATCAGGAAGGGATATGTGTGAGCGAATATGACGGAGATGATGGGGTTAGGAGACGGCCGTCACGCGCCACGAAATTCTCCGATTTGAGCAGGAGCTGTCGGATACTCAGCAGTCCGCGCTGCAGTGGATCGAGTCAGCACTTTCACAGCACAACACAACTGCTGACTTCATTCTAGTAGTGGGGCACTACCCTATCTGGTAGAGTTCGCTGCTGCTGTAGATAGTGACTGGGGGATGTTGTCAGGTCCCTTGCGGAGCACGGACCTACCTATCGGCTGTCTCGGTGAAGGGGAGGTTCCCAACCCAATGTCGTGGCGGAGTGGGGAGGGTCCCACGTAGCCTCTGCCTGTGACGCGCCGCGAGCCACTATTCGGAACACGCAACTCCGATGTCGATTTTTGCTGCTACCCTACCGATTTTCCTGTAAATTTCTGACGACACGTGGAATGAGGTATGAAGGTCCCAGTTGGTTTGCTGTAGTCTGGGAAAACTCTGCAAGTGCTTCAACCATACGATACGAGTACAGTGGGCGAGCGCTCTTTCATCTGGCCCGGTGACGCAGGGCTCTACTCCGGCTGCCATATTTCGGCACCACCGTAGTGACGTTTTCATGATTTTGCTGCAGCGCGCCTCAAGCAACCACCCCATTCAATATGAAGCTTATGTCATCAAGTTCATGACAACAACCGTTGTTGAACAACGTCACAAGTTAGTGGAGTCGATCAGGACGACAGTTCTGCAGGGGCCCATGCTACATACTACAGCTGCGCACTATGCTATACCCTTTGGCCAACACGGTCACTGTTTGAACCAAATCATAGATGTTTACTATTTTTAATATCACCACTTATTAACTGCACTTACCTTCTTCCTCTCCCCAGCTATCTCTCACTTTCAAGGGAAAAAGCCAATGGCTCGGGCCCCAAGGGGCTGAGCTCCTGTGGTCAATTCGCTAATGATAAGCGGCTAGTCCTCAGTTGTCTACCCTTCGGTCTCCGTCTTCCTTCAACCACCGTTCATCTCCATCGTTATCAACTCATGTCCGTCAACAACAAAACATTGAGCGGACATCCTATTGTGCATCACATGCCTGCGCAGTGGAGTGTTCTCCCCATGGTTATTTCATGGCTCAACGGTGGACTGCTGTGGGTCATCACTGATGACTCATCAGAGTCCAATTGATCGGACGAGCTTCCCATACAATGAAGTGCTCCACTAACCAGGCTCACTATGTTGATACATCCGTGAGCCCTTTCGCGGCGGACCTCTGACTCGCTGACAACAGGGACTTTCATGCCGGTCGCATGGTATTTAGTTACAGTTATCCCTGTATTGCCGACCCTGTACAATATATCAGCTCGCTGATCAGCTCCCCGTATTCGAAAGCCCAACCGAAAGCCCAACCCCGCCTTGCCACATGGAGACTATTCATCTCCCCCTTCGTCTCTAGCTTTGGTCGAGATAGTTGATGTTGCTCATACCGTAGAGTTGGGAAAGGATTCTTGTCGACCTGCTGTGCCCGGCGCTCCCGAGCGATCGTGGGGCGCCGGGCACAGCTTCATTACGTAGTACTTGAAAAGGGAGGAAAGGGGTCCACAATCGCGGCGCCTCTTCGGAAAAATCTGTGACACTATACAGCCAACCGGCAGCTTATACATCGGTCCAATAGTCTATCTTGATATGCACAATGTTTAGTGTATCGGGCACACTGTGCACATTCTCGGCATTCACTCTCATGTGGGATTTGTTTCACGATCCAAAGACCCATGAGTCTTTCGCGAACGTAAAATGAGGGGTAAACTACTTTCTCCGCCTTCATCTCTGGCGCCGTGACAAGTAGCCCTAGGCATCTAGGTTGCTGATGCCCTTGTTGACGAAGTATCGTGTAACGGCTTATCTGTCTGGCCATGATCATGTTCATCAACATCTGTACGACGGGTCGTTCAAAAAACAAAGTTCTGCAACTGTTTTACAAAACCGGTCCTCAGCACTAGTTCTGAAACTGCGTTTATAGACATGGGTTTCCCGAACCAGTTTTAGAACCCGTTTTTCAATGCGATCTTTAAATGAGTTCTCAAAATCAGTTATCAGAACAGGTTCTGGTTTCATGCTTCGAGTAGAGATTTGCACCTTTCTCACTATGGATGGAACCTTTCCTCCTGGCAGAGCTTCAGTTCGTATCTCAGTAAAGAGTTGATCGAACTGCCATCTATGAGCTGTGAACCGGCGTGATGAACGTCGGCGTCGGGAGCGGCGCGTTCCACACCTCTAGCCTCTGGTATATGTATTGGCCTCAAGTTCCTCGGTCAAAATACGTCGTGCAGGGATCTATCGATGCAATTCGACATGTCATGTCGACACTCATTGAGTCTAGGTGCTGTGCACAAGCACATCGATGCTTTTATACTGGAGGGGATACAACTCATTTCCTCCAGAAGACCCTCGAAGGTGATGCGCGGTTCCCAGAAGCGGCGGAGCGTCCTGCATACCATTGGTTCCCTCGAGAGGTGTCGTGTGAGACTCGCCATTCGCCTGCGGGTCCAGCAGAACCCAGATGTGTTTTATAACAGGAAAAATTTCTACTCTCTGAACTGCATCTTCGTGGTGAGCAATGATGACAGTACCTTACTCTCTACCAGAGTTCGAGGGAGCCCCGCATGTTGCCTTCGTTCTGAATGAATCGTCAATTTGGCCAACGCTACGCCGTCGACGGTCTTCTTGCGCGTATACCAGCGACACTCGGAGTGTCAGGAGACTCGGCTTATGACGAAGAAGTTGTGACCTGGTATAATTTGTGCCAATCCTCAAGGCGTTTCGAATGTGAACAAGTTCTTGGTATCATGAAAGCAGGTTTATCATGAAGTCTATGTAGTTCTTTGATTCCATGTTACCTATTGGCTAAAAGTTTTGTTGCGTTGGTACTGTATGATAACTAAGCGGGATTTGAGGCCATGCCGCTCGCCACAATTATCTCAAAACCCATCAGAACGGTTTTGAAAAATAAGTTTCGAAAACCGCTTATGTAATCAGTTTTGAGCTCTAGTGCACGCGCCCGGAACCCGTTCGGAAATAGGTTCCAGGTCCAATTCTAGCATCCATTTTTTGGAGGCGATTTCATCAGAACCGGTCCTGGGACCAGCTCCTTGTTTCAGCACGGTGCTGACAGCACCCGTCTTTTAACAACCGCGAATGTTACATCTTCGCTCCGCCCTTCGGTATATTCTTATTCAGGTATGAAGGGCGGACAGGTCTCCATCTCCTCAGCACTGGAGCCGCTGCTAGATGCTTCACAGGACAACCGAGGCTCTTCAGGTAGTGAGATTTATGTGACATTCCCCATCGTATCAGCCCTAACTGAGGCTCAGCATCTTTGGTCTCTACGCAATTAAATGCTATGAAATTCATAGTATCTTCTGTGTAATCACGTTGACGGTGTTCTACTCCGGTACATGCCAGAGTGGAACACCGTCCATAATGGACGACTTGAGAGTGTTTTCCTGGCGAAGGAATGGATGCTCGGCGGGGTCGGATTACACGGGTTCGATATCATGAGTTGAAGAATCAGCTCGTAAGTTTCGTACACTATCCAAGTGTGTCAAAGAAGTTACGTCGCGAAGTTCAACTAAGAACGACGAGCTCCTCTGCTCAGCCACGATTTCTTCAATACTCTTTCTCCCGGGGGGGCTGGAGTGCGAGGGTGGCGGGCCGCTCTATGAAGTGGTGGTCTGCCCGGGGCTTCACCGCCAGACACGCATTCCTCGACAATATGTACTGACGCTCTCAAAGTCACCCACACCGGGGTGATAGTGTAGTCGCGCAATTGAGGGGGCCTTACGGTGGCCTTAGACGAATGGTCTGAGACGTAGTCTTCGGTACCTTGCAGGCTGGGATAGAGTTAGACGGTCGAGCTGTCCATACCCACGCCGCTACTCCAGGCACTCGCCATTCTGGACGGAGTTCTTCTTTCATGGCTGCCCCCATGGTGGCATCCTACTCCTAGATTTCGATGATAGAGGCAAGATGATGACGGGAGAGTTCTTCAAAGGGGATGGACGGAGTCTGCATAAATTAGCACCCATCCCCTCCCGCCATGCTTCCTAGTAACCGCTGTACACTCGGAGTGTAACACTCCCTGCTTGCGTTTGAGGATTTCGCGGCGCCTGGCGATATAGTTTACCCAACATTCTCTCGCAATGCTCTGGTATTAGCAGGAACTTTCCGTCCTCGATTGTCCTCCACTCTTTCTACCCTATTTGGCACAGTTGCCTTTCTCCATTCATGTCACCATTCCTATGTCCCATCTTCCTTCTTCTATCAGCGTTCGCGGCTCTCTGCAGTGCTGGCGAGAAAGTCAACCCTTTCCGAGTGTTTGGGTGAGCTTCCGTCACCACCAACAGCTCCGCACCCGAGACCCTTTAGGTACCTTCCGGAGTACCGCCTGTCGGATGATATCGACTTCGATGGTATCTTTTCTAGCGGCGTGACCGATCTGATATTCTTCAGCGTGGAGGTTGGATACCTCGGCATCATCGAACAGAAGCAGCGCTTGCCAAGCCCCACCATTCTTGAAAAGGCCCGGGCGGCAGCTGACGCCCACGGTGGTCGGCTGATGGTCAGTATTGGTGGTGCTGGCAGGAGCCAAGGCTTTGCGGACATGGTCGCGCACAATGGGGATGTGCGGAGGTTCCTCTCGCAGCTGGATGATATGTTCAATAAATACCAACTTGATGGAGTGGACTTCAACTGGGAGTATCCCCAAAGCGAAACCGAATGGAATAATTTTAAGCAGATGTTGCGATGGGTCAAGTTCAAGTTGAGGAAGAGAAGTCAGCCGGCTACTATTACTCTAGCGTGAGCTCGGGTGGAGAGAATACCGAGAGAATGAACTAGTCTGAGTTTTCGGGAGTTTATGAATTGGAAGAAATATTCACTTGTGGTTCACTTGAAAACGCGATTGTTCGGTTAGGAATCCAGTGTATTGCTTGAGAACATTCATCAGAGTTCATAGCCTAGTATGGGCTTTGAGAGGCTCCTCCTGCTGGCCATATGTACCGTTTTTACGATTAGGTTGACGCTGTGGCGGTAGCATAAACTGTCCTATGGAATGGTGTCCCAGGACTTTCCCTTTGAGTGATTGTACTATCAGATACCACCCCGATGGCGTTCAGGAGGAGATGATTAGCAAGTACAGGTTCAGCAAGCAGTGTGACTACTTCCTGGCGATGACTTATGAGCATCCCGAGGGGCGAGGTGTAGATACTGCTAGGGCTGCTGTTGGTGCATGGCGGCAAAGAGGATTGGATGAGCGGAAGCTAGCGTTAGGGGTGAGGAGCGATGCGTCTTTGGTGGTAACGTCAGCGCTTCGGAGATGGAAAGGGGAGGGGAGAAGAAATTTGATTGCATTCGATCGATGGTCTTGGACTGGCTTTGCCGTCCTGGCTGTCTTGATTTCTATGAGTAACCAGCATCAACCTTAGATACCCTTCTATGGCAGAGACAGACAGACTAGAGAGCCTCGAACGTATGCGGAGATCTCCGCCGTATCCAATCCACATCAGCAGTTCATCTATGATTCACCGGAGGAGGTTGAAGCGAGGACAAGATACGCGAAGGAAGAAGGCCTGGGGGGCGTCATGATCTGGGAACTCGGTAAGTGAGGGATGCTGATACGAATACGCCTCGGCTGGGAGTGTAACATGATGAGGTAGTTGGATCAATGCCAAGACCCATTACCACAATCGGGACCATCTGTCTGGATGGGGACAGTTGTGATTTCCCATCTCTCGTGCGCTTGCTTGGACTTACTATCCTGCGAGACCTTTATTAAGAAATACCAATCCTCGTGCGTATGAGTAAGAGTCCCTTCCGATGACACAGTGTCTTGCCAGGCCAAGATCTTCCCCCGTCCAATCGCAGCTCTCTCCTGTCTGCTATCAGCAGGGTTGTGTCACCATCATCAGCCACTCCCGGGCTGGAGAAGCCCTCCGACGAAGGCGAAAGGACAGAGTATAAGAAAGAGGAAGAACTATGATATCGAGTTCAAGTGTTTCTTCCAGTCTGTATCTGTTAAGTTTCGTAAACATCAATTTTCGACAAATTGTGGGACGCCGGTAGCGCGCGCCCTGATGATCGATAATGGTTTCTCGTTTCTCAAGTGCATGAAAAGATCAGTTTTGTATCAATGGCTTTTGTACGAACTAAGAAGGGGAATTGGGACGGCATCTACGAACCTTCGGCGAGTGTCCTCAACGCACTTGGGAAGATAACGGCGGTTCAGAAGAAAGGTGAGGAATCTTAGGTTGACGCGAGGATAGTATCTTATAGGTCATAATGCTTCTATAAAGGATTTGTCGACGGAGGAGTTGGTTGATATTATGGAAGAATCCTTCCTGAGTGTGAGGGAGGAAGGTCCGGTGAAACGACGGATGCTGCGGAATATGGTAGTTGGGAGGGCCTTTGTGGGTGGTCATGTTGTTGGAGAGAGTCCTATCACGGAGCCTTACAGTTGTGTTAAAAGGCTTACGACATTCTACTTTCACCTCTACTAAAGTGCACCTTTATGCTGATAGTACACTTGCTGATAGGGTGGTATCTTTTTCTATTACTATCATCATCAGTCTGCTTCGATTAGGATTTGCTGTCGTATTGGTTATGATGATAGCAAAGCCTTGTTCCATAGTGTTGTCTACCGTTGCTCCTTTTCTCAGCCCAACCCGCCGTATGATTCTGTCATAATGAGCCTACCAGTGGAGGGATACTCAGTATCACCTGGGGAGAATCCAGCACCGGAGGTATCCAAGGTCGACGCTGGCATTTGGTAGAGTCAGCGTATCTTTTAGGTTGGAGAGGATCCTATCCCGACTCTGGCAGGACTCAATGCGCAGAGTCCTTTCATCACGCTGAAGTCCAAGCTTGCAGGTGCTCAGAGGGGGCGTTTCTCTGTTGCGTGGAGGATGTCTATTCTGTACGGATCTCGTGAGATAAATTTTTGCAGCTTTTGGGCTTTTAGTAATTATTTTTTGGATTTTTTTCGATGTTGTTTGTTGGGGTTGATTATTGAATTGGTGGTTTTGTGGTATGTTAGATGAGGAGCAACTTTTGTTGATGAATGAAGGAAAAGGTGAATTGGAAAGTAAAATGAATTTTCTAGTCCGTAAGTGGCCAGTAAGTGGATAACTTGACCTATTTTGTATCTTCCTAGGGAAGTCGGAAGATTTGTCTCTCTTGGTTGAAGAGGATCCACCGGCACAAGGTGGAAAGGACAAGAAGGGAGCGGCTGCAGAGGGAGAAGCGAAAGAAGGGAAGAGTGATGTGGTAGGTGGGTCACTCGGATCCTTAAGGATAATAACGACAATGTTGATGATCGTATCATCACTTTGCAGTATCTTGATGTTTCTAGTATAGGGAGTATTGCCTTAGTCATTCTGCAGTAAAGAATGGTAGTGGTCTGTGCCTTGTATAACCTATATGTCGCGTATTCATCTCCTTCAGCAGTAGTTGTGGTTGAGGTAGTGTCACCTGCCGATACTCACTATTTTTAACGTATGAGTTTACTGTCAAGTATTGAGACCACATTAATAATCTATTATGAATAGTGATTCTCTTGATACTGTTTTTCTCTCGCTGTAGCGGTACTAGCCCGTACCTTTCCCTCTTCACCGTATTGTCATCATTTGCGGATGCCTTAATATGATCGGATGGAGCCTCGCGAGGTTCCCCTCTCTGCTGTCTCGGGCGAGTCCTTTGTGAGCGTCGTATTTCTGGGAAGGACGGACTTGCTACGTCAGGAGATGGAAGTGCTTCTCCCGAGATTCACGTTCACTCTCACGGGTACACCTAAGAAAGGAAGTTCAACTGAGGGTCATGAAGGAGAGAAGTGATGAGAATTGGGAAAGGAGTGGTATGAGAAGGTTCAGACATCTGTGTATGGCGTAGTTACGTTGAAGAGGTTGTGGTGGGGGCCAAGCTGTCCGGTAGACTGACGCGTGGTAAGCCGTACGTCAGCGAGGAGGAGCGGGAGAGGTTGGGAGAGGAAAGGCTTGCTAAGGTAATGATATTTATCGCCGTATCTTGAGCTCGCTCGCGTTTCGCTCGCCCGTCTATTAAGGAACCTTTATGAAACGGTTTCTGGTAGACGTGAGGTCCCATGTAAAGGTAGTGTATCGATATTATTCGTTTTGTATTTTCCTAGTATGCTACTTGGAGAGGATAGCTGTCGTGATTGCTGTTGTCAGGAGAAAGAAGATAAAAAGAACAAGAAAGGGAAGGGGAAGAAAGGAGCAGCGGCGGTGCCGGAGGAGCCTCCGATGATCAAAGAGTAGTTGCCTCGACGACCTTCGCCGTCACTAAAAAAGTATCGTAATTTTTAAATATGATACCATATTAAATGCGGCATATTTAAAATATGTATACCAGAAGCGTTATAGAATGCCCCAGTGATTATTCAACCCAAGACCAAGCGAGTTTGGAGAGTTACAAATTATGACAAATACTCAATGGGAGAGCGCTCAGCTTGACTCCGCTGAGGGACACAGAGACCTGAGTATCCAACATAGCGCAATAACAATGATCATTCAGTCACAAAGTATACGGGGTCGCGTCGAAGGGTGGTGTGTGCAAATTTGAGTGATATTTGTGGTTGTCTGGCAAGGTACTCGTGGGAGGTTGACAATCGTGGAGGAGTGGCAATAGATGACGTGATGGAAGATGCCCCTCTTGGGGAGGAGGGAACACCACCGGCTGTCCCTATGACGGACCTCTGGGGGTAGGGTCGGGAGGGAAAGACGCATCGAGTGGCGTAGTTGTGGAGTTAAGAATCAATTTAATTGTAAAAGGTACATGAACTCCTGGGTAGAATTGACCGGGTCCAATCCTGAATCTTGGGAGATCATTTTTGTGCGGACAAGACCGGTGGAGGAGCTAACGGAGGTAGGGTCTCGGTCGGAGTACGATAGTTGATCTTGATGGATGGCAGAGTCACGGGGGTAAGCCTGGTGTGGAAGAGGATGATAGTCAGGAGAAGTGGGAAAGTTGTGGTACGTGCCTTGCTAGGATTACCCTTCCCGGAGTGAGTGTGAAGTTGGTCGGCTCTTGGGTTCGTGATAGGTGTTTTTCGGTCAGGTTTTGGATACCTCGGAGAGAGATGAAGATGACGTGATGGAGGCCTTGGCTGTCCTCTGTGGTGTCGATGTGGCGCGACTCCGGCCTGTCAGTCTGGGAGTCCGGGAGAATCGATCGTTTGTTAACTTCAGGATCTCATCGGATGGGAATTGCCCTGGTGGGTTGGGAGGTGGACTATCAGATAGTGAGCAGATAATAACTGAGAGAAATGGCCAAGTCGTTCAATTCGATTTTACTCAACAAAACCGCCAGAATAATCTGAACTATAGGCTGTGATCTTGATGCCTCGTGTATGCTTTTCTCATAACCCATACTAAGATGGACGCGTCCGTGTCGTCTATTTTGGAGGGTGAATGAGGAAAAGTGGTAGAATTAATGGCATGGTATCACTTGTCGATGAGATACATTTTCTCTGGTGAGAATTCTATCGATTTGGTGCGACATAAGGACAGCCGACAAATTTTTTCCACTTTTCTCTTCATAAATTCGACGCCCTTTCAAAGAGCAGTCGCGTGACTATCACCAATTACGTATTTGAAGGTGGTGATAAGAGTGTGGTATTTCTTCAGATAAGTTTTTGAGGAGCAGTGAGGATTTGCTAAGTCGAATGGAGCAAGAGTTGGGAGGAGATCCCATGAAGGAAGGAACTGTGATAGAGTTTTTACGGAAATTGAGGGTAAAGTGGGTGAGCAATTCCGCGGAATAATTTTCCCATTTGTTTAGTTGACGGATGAAGATGAAGAGGATGATACGGATACGCGCCCCTCTGATTATGACGATGAGAGCGAAACGTCCGGAAGCCCCAAGGGGAGTTTCTACCTGGTACGGCCTCGGCGTTCTGAAGATAACCGTCACTGCGCCACGAAATTCGAAGTGTCCGTCGTTGCCCTCAGACACGTAAATCGACGTTCACGTTCGAAACTCAGAGCACCTTCCAGCAGGCCGTTGTGGCAGCGGTGGAAGTTAATGACTATTCTCGAGGACGACCGGTGAGTATGGAGGGGGTGAGGTCTGGTTCCTCGGGGGAGTGGGGTGTTCAGTAGTCCTCACCTGAGATTTCTAGTATTGACTGAGGGAAGATCTTGGACTCAGGAGAGGCTGTCTGTTGACCACCCGCAGTTTAGTTTTATGATGGTGGTTGGCAGGTGCTGACTCGCCTCGGCAACCTTGGTGTGGTGGGAGGGGGGATGATGACATGCCGGGTTGGCCATGGCGTCTCTGTGAGGACCATGGATGAGCTCAAGAAGGATGTCGAGGAACTGCGTCGTGCGGGGAAGGAAGGAAACCCTGTGTGCGCGAAGTAGGGAGGAATCTTTCGGCTGCGTGGTGCAGCTAGGAGTTGGTGGTGTTCAGGTATGAGGATATGCGTTGGCGCCGATGTGATTGGTGTGATCGCGAACCCCTATTTTTCGAGTACCGTTGTATAGGTGAGTAATGCTTTTCTTGTTGCTGTCTGGGAGAGTTGCGAAAAATGTGGTATATCAATATCGAATCTATTGGGCCGGAGTCTTTTCCCTGTTTAATTTGTGATCGCCCAACTTATATCAGCATTATTACCGTCACTAATATTATCGTCAACCGGTGTTAGCATGAATTCTCTCCCTCAGTCTGCGATGACCATGGTTGGGTATGCGGCCTCTGTGCTGTCGGTGATCTGGTCGTGTGCCCGATGAAGCATTCGACCTGTCGGGTGCAGACCTGCACGGATGAACAGTAGGCGTATCTTAGGTTGAAGCCAGGGAGATATGGAGGGGCATCTTGTTGTCAGTTTCATACCATGTGAAGGGTGTGGTACAGCAGGGCGGCAAATTAGCATCGAGTGTGCGTTTGGCGGACACTATCGACGATGGCTTTGTTCAGACTGCGCCGCGAGGTAAGATTCTTGTAAATTAACTCACAGTAAACTTGCATGCCCGTTATAAGTTCTATATAGGTTACCTTTGTTGTACTACGTTCCGTAGGTAGTAATACATTTATTCTTATTATATTAATAAATAAGATGTAACAGTATAGAATAACTTGAACGACTCTCGGACTGTCGACGATGGCTTTGTTCAGACTGCGCTGCACGGTGAGATTCTTGTGAATTGGAGACACCAGCGCCTAACAGTACAAGATATCTCGCATGCCTTTTATAATTTGTATATACCTCAGCATTGTAATGTTACTTTCCGTAGATATCATCCGCGTATTTATTTCTATAATAATCATCCAAAAAAGTAGCTCTCATAAAATAGCTTACACATGAATGGCTACTAATTGCTCTATATAAATTTAGAGGAAATTCTTATGACATGTATTAGATTCTGTGTGATTCAGGGAGGTTTACGGAGCATTCTTGTCGAGTGCGGAGCCGCTGTATGGAGGGGCATCTCTGAGACCCTCTGCAGGGATAGTACAACATCTCCGAGGTACCATGACTCAGTTGCTGACCTATCGATCGATCGGGCGAGCGCTACTTGCATGCAGGATTTGGTGGTCCGGCTGCTTTGGCGGAGTATAGCTCGTCGGCGTTGCATTGCTTGGGCGTGGGCTTCACCATCACCATACGGGATGTAGGGCGTGGGGCTGGCAGGTGGTGCTGCGGGTTTGGTTGTACTCAAGGCGATGGGGATCTACTCATCGTCGGTCGTAGTGCCTTCGAGGCATTTCGGAATCCCAAGTGGATCTTATTTGGCACCGAGCTGACTTCTGTAATTTGGCATCAGTGTAGGAGTCCTAGTTAATTCTTCATATTCATCACTTGTGTATTGGTTACGGCGTGATGCGGTCGAAGTGTGGTATCAAGCGTCTGGCGTATCTCGCTGTCTTCCCCTTTCGTACGAGTGACAGCGAGGCAAAGAGAGCCGAATCCTAGGTGTTGATCAGATGCCCGAATCTTTGTGGTCGGAGGGCAGCTTAAGGAACCCTCGAGTTCGGGGTCAGACTATCCGATATGAACTTGGTGTGAAGGAGGATCTCATCACCTTGCTGCACGTGTCCTCGAGCCAGCTGTCAATAATAGGGTAGTTCGTGATGGCTTTGGGTGCGGCCGGCGGGAAGTCGGTTCCTCAGGCGAGATTTTCTGCCGGGCCATAATTGTGTCCAACTGCAGCTGTACCTTCATCGCGGTATTGAGAACATTGAGGTGAATTTTGTGGCGCGCGAGAATGAATCGGGGGATGATCGATTCAGGTCTGCCCATATGCGTTGGTCCACGACTTATCGAGGATGGCTATTGTGTGGAAGCAGCGGTTGATGAGCTCGCAGGGAGAAGGCGAGCAGAACGAGGAGGATGCTCTCGAGGTTCGGGCGAGTATTCGGGTTGTCAGGTGGGACGGCTTCGTTCAGGTGGTGGATGGCGAGGAGGAGGCCTCGTCTAAATTTTCTCGAGTGGCTCGGGAGTTGATGCGGGGTTCGAAGGAGCAGCAGCAGGAGAAGCTGCTAGTGTTGGATAAGCACTTTGCGGTGGGAGACGAGGAGGATGATGAGGAGATTCCGTTGCCTGTGGTGGTACGATCGGGGAGGGGTGCCGGTGTCGGTCGATGCTGGCGCTGGGATCTCTTATGCGTTCGTCGTCGACCGTCTTCAGGTTGATGAAATTCTGGCGGTGAGTGTACATGATGTACTCGAATCGGGAGAGCCGGTAAGAGTTCTGATAAGAGCTGGGACGGGACTGTTTCTTCTCTGATGTAGCTTATGGAGAGCGGGGAAGCGAAGAAGCAGCCTGTGTGTGGGCGAGTGTTCGGTGGGGATGCGAAGGAAGCTATCAGGGAGGACTATTTACGAGGTGATTCAATCGTCCCTAGCGGCTGGCGGGAGTATGATGTTGTAGAGTTGGATGTATCACTAAAAATGCTATCCAGGAGCTTTGTGGTTTCAATAGACCTTGTAGTTTTCGTAGCCCGAAACCTAACGAAGCCTGTAGCAGCACAGACTAGACTTAACACATGACGGAAATTACCGTCAGTGACGGTCCGTCACTAGTAGGTAGGTTGTATGATCACTGGTAGCAACATGATGGAGTTTGACGTTGTAGTAGTTGTTGCAGTACGTCTCTTCTGTGGAATTGTTTGACATCGGTAGAAAGTCGCCGTTCTCGGTTGCTCGACAATAGTGGGCGTTGGGACAGCCAAGGTCGAGGGGCAACGGCGTCTGTGCATTGACGAGGTGCCCCTCTCCCGACACCCACTGCCCATGGCGATGCAAGTCGCTCTCAATAAATTGCGCATTACAATAGTTAATTGAATTTACTTGATTCAGTTTAGATTACGTGATCGAATTAACTTGTGATCTCTCGTTGAGGGGTGTGCTGAAGGTGGTGGTGTGTGAACCTGCTCAGGATGCATCTCGTGGTTATCCCAAATGAAGGGACTGGAATCTCGACGGAACTCGTCGGTGAGGGCATCATCAGTCGACATTGGTCGAGAGATGTTGGCTATGTTACTGGGAGAAGGGCAGGAAGATTCGAAAGAGTAGTATTTAGGGAAATACAAGTGTGTGCAAGAGAGCAAGATTCACTGCTGTTCCCATGGGTTCATTATCATCATGTTGTTGTTACGATAGCGACCTTGTTGTGTTGTAGCTGCTCTTAATAATGGGCTTCGAAGACTTGGATCTCAGCGGGAATTTATAATCTCATGACAGCCCCGTCTACCGGAGGTCCTGATGGTGTGTCGCCCTGCAGTACAGCAGAGAAGGCGGGGGAAGCTTTGATGGTTGACCAACTGCCAACTAGCGACCCAGATGAGCTCAGGTGATGCTTGAGAGGTAGTTGTATTGTGCCGAGAGTTGTGATTTCACAGGCAGCTGGCGCGGATAGCGAGGGAGAAGGGCGACTTGGAGAGAGCATGCAACCTGCTGGGCGATGCGTGTGAGATTACTTGCACGAGGGAAGGGACGGATACGTGCAAGGCGATGGCGGCGGTGCTCTTCGACTTCGGGTGGGCGTAGCGGTATTCTACTCGTGTTGGATTGTGCGGCGCAGGGATTGTCTTTTGGCGAAGGAGGAAGAATCTTTGGACATCTTGAATGGCGATGATGGTGGAGAGAACGGGGTTAATATGGATAACGTGTTGGGAGAAGGTAATGCTTGCAAGGGCGTATGTGGGGACCGGAATGCAACGTAGGGTCGTCTGCGAAGAGCGCGATGGATCGGCTACAGGAGGCTGTGGACATGGTGAAAGCGACAAAGGAAAGGGAGATGGCTGGCGATGGGACGGGTACTTGACAGAGGTGGTGCATGTCGATCACGGTGGGTTGATTTAGACGCTGAATCTGATGTGGAGGATCTCCAGTTGGCCTGGGAGAACCTCGAGCAATGTCGAAAGTGTTTAGGGCTGTTTACAGAGGAGGATATGCCTTGGGATCTGGCCAGGTGAGCTAGGGTCACTGAAGAGAGGTAGACTCATTTCAAAGATTCTGGCTAGAGGTGGGCGGGAAGAATCTGTCGAGGTCGGACAGTTGATGCGGCCATGAAAAGTTAAATTATATGCGGAGACTCTCCTGGCATGAGACTCTGCAGAGTCCGCACTATTCTCCGGATTGTTGGATTATCCACCGTTAATAGCCGTATACGGCCCGGTGGGTATGCATGTGTTCTTCTTATGGCTCGAGTTCAACGCTTCTGCGGATGTGAACGGTCGCCCATCATTTCCCACGTCCTATGGTCCCATGTCTGTTGCCCTTCAACTGGATGGCTAAGGCCGAGCTGGTTGATGGGTTCGAATGCCTCTTGTTTGCGTTGACACGTTCCTCTGAACTGAAGTGCTGGAGCCTGTATCCTGTAGCCTGTGACGAATCCCACCAACCGAGGAAACTCCATAAAGCATGGTAACCATGGTAACCGACAACCGTTGTCGGTTGCATTGCTTCACTTTCATGACTGGGGCGGCTGCAATCTATTTTACGCATTCACGATGAGGGTCCAGAACGGGGGTGCTGCCGTCCGCGATGTCGCTGTACATATCAACAGTTCTTCCACTGACGGGGCTTTTTTGTAGACGGTTTGTGATCCGGATGAGCAGGAACACAAAATCACAAAGGATCATCGCAGTTTGCTATCATTGGCGTCGCCTCAGGCGACTCGCCTGTATAGAATTCGACGAAGATGGACATCATACTACTTCTCTGGTCCCGTTAGTGGTGGCTGTCGTCAGCGATGAGAGCGCTGACGCTGTGGTACCACGTCTTCGTGCAGCTCAACAACTTCTCCCGCAGACTGGTGACGGTGCTATCACTTGATTGTGCTGTGACGCAGCCCCAGGGATCATCAAGGCAGCTAAACGATCTCCCGGTGACATTAGGCATCGTTGCCGATGGCATCGCGATGAGAGTATCAGGAAAGCCAGCATTACGGACACGGACCGTCAGATAGCCCAAGAGATTGCATATTCCGACAACTCTGGGCATTACAAATGTGTCTCTCAATTTTCAGCTTTGAACAACACGCCAATTTGATATACACTTGCGAATCACAGTCCTGCCGGCTTCCATACCGAGAATAAGCATTGAGTTCACCCATCGCAACGCTGGGGACAGGCCCTGTCCTCAGCTATGAAGCTGCTGTAACACAAATCTTTCTTCTATACTTTTTCTATACAAACGGATCGGGTGTCCCGGGACACCATGCTCCGCTCGGGTTTCATTTCTGGAGGTTATTGAAAAAACTCATTATTATTATTCTTCTTCTCCTTCTTGTGCAGCACCCCTTCGACCGGGCGGGTGATAGCCAGTATAGGGGTATAGCTGCGGGCTCAGTTGCTGCCTGAGCCCATGGTAACTTATTATTATGGCGCTGTAATCTCAGACGATGCCACAGCCGACTCGGGGATTTCCTTCAACTACAAGAGCGTTACCCTCAGGCTTGTGAGGAGTTCGAGAGGGTGACTTCTGTTGCACTTCCTTGGTGGTTGATATTGCTGTTCATCAGGCTCTTGAGATCTGCGAAAAATGCAATCCACCAGTTCGGGAGAAGGCTGTGGTAAGAGCTGCCGTTGGGGGATGGGGCATTGAGGGAGATGTCGTCAGATACTACTCAGACTGGGCGAGTGCCAGCGGCAGGGGGACAAGGAGAAGGGAAAGAAGACTCTTCTGACGGCTAAGGCGTTGTTGGATGATCCTCAACAGCGGGACGAGGATACCGATGATGTGAGGCTCTCGCGTCTACAATTTGTAGCGCGACGGCCCTCAACCGAAGTTTTCCATGCAGCTGTGTGGGATAACCAATAATTATTATTGACGTATAGGGAGCACTTACTCATTATTAGTGTTATAAGTAGATTCAATCAACTAGATTGGCGTTGTTATTGCTCGTTATTGGCTAGACCATTCTCGGCAATAGTTCTCCAGCAAATTCTTGGATCCGGCATTTTGAACTATTCTGCCGAGGGTCACCTCCTTCGTCGTGTAGGTCCTGGCTGCTATCGATGAAGCTCTGGAGGATAACCAGGCGGAAGAGATGAATGACCAGGTGAAGATCATTCAGCAGATGATGGCTTCGACCGCGCGAGCACCTGATGGACCGACACTCTCTCTTGGAGCTTCTACTTCGGCGAAGTTTGATAAAGCGACGCTAGGATCTGATTCAAAGGTGAGGGGTCATCGGCTGAGTCAACTCTATCGGAGAGAACGGAGTGCTTACACAGTGTGACATATCTATTATGCTGGGGTCAGATTTCAGCAGATTCGGCAGATTTCTCACTACTAGTTATAGTTTTATGACTAATTTATCAATTAGTACTGAATATCCTTATGATACTCGTCACTGATGAGTTAGCGATGCCTTAGACTCCAAGGATTAGACTGCTTCCAATCAGCAATCGTGGACAGCTCTACAATCGCCTGGACGGTGCTCAGCAAGGGCGGGCGCCATCTGTTCGGCGAGGAATATGGTATGAGATGTTTAGAACGCTGAGAGCTCCCGACCTGAGGTGCACCCGACCTATGCCGTTCTCGACGTCATCGACCTCTGCGAGAGTATGATGTCATCTGGATAGACCAGGATGGCCGGTCCTAGGCGCAGCAAATGGTCCGCGAGTTACATTGGAGAATGCGAAGACGACGCCTCATGAACTCGACTTCCGCAATATGCAGTGAAGCTGCTCTTGATGCATAGAACAGCGCTTGATCGAGCTTCGAAGGATTTATGGTGATTGTGATTGAGGGATGGCCATGCTGGGTTGGGTGAAGCAGCGCACGGGATTTACAAAGACACCAGATTGAGCGTTGCAGTGCAAGAGTGATTGCACAATGTGCAGCGTGTGGGAAGTGGGTACCTCAGAGGTTCGAGGTAGATTGGGCCCAAATGATGCCTTGCCTTGTGATCGGGGATTGTGGGAGCCATGATGACGACTGACTTCACCTACAAGTTATCCTGGATGGCGCTGCCGGTCTTTCTCTTGGCAGTATTGATCAAAGAGGCCACTTCAATCTCCTGGCCATAGGCATCACCTTGCACGAGAATACCGACGCTGTGGCAGCGGTTCTTCGCAGCTGTAGCGACGCAATGCAGCCGATTGGGAATGACACATCACCCCACGCACTTCATGGCAGACGCGGCTGATGCATTCACAAACGCCTTCGAGCGAGTTTTGGGCCCATTTGGACAATCTGTATAACACATCGAGCTTGGTAGCAGAAGGCAAGAGTAATACCGCTGGAGATAGCCTCATGTTGAGGCTCTTAGTCTTCGGGAAGAAGCTTACAATGGGATTGACTGCAATATAGCAAGAGCGTGACTGAGTCTGTGAGGGAGACCGTACATCGTACTGTTGCGTTGCTTTTTTCCACCTTCCGTCTCTTCAGTCTCATTCCGAGCACTGAGCTCCGTCACTGACCGACGGTCAGCCTTCTGCTCTGTTCATACCGGGCACTACCGCGGGCTTACATACTTGGTCTTTTCAGGGGGACCCAGTCATTCGATATTCTGGTTCAGGTTATCGATTTCGGAGTTGTGAAGTCCAAGAAACGCCGGCGATCGGAGACTGATCGTGGTGCTGAGTGATTCGAGCACACTCGTAATCCGGAGGCTCCACGTTGACAATTACACGTGAACGACTTCCTGGCAGTGCACGCTTCATCATCGGAATCTTTGTGGCTTTGTGTCGTTCAACATCAGAGTAGGGAACTTGCGGGAGGTGCATCATCGGATGAGGTGTCGAGTCGAGTATGCGTGTGGACTCGTTTGTGTGAACGCTCGGCACTGCGAGATATAGAGGACTTATATTCTAGAGAGAGTTCGAAAATTGTTTCGACACACGAAGGGAAGGCAGCACTTTCCGATGCGGAATCCGAGTTGTCCAGATAACGCAATCGCATTCGCCTTGGATCCGCTGAGGCAAATGCGATTCTGGGTCTGGGTTAGCATTCATCATCTTGTGCCAAGCTTAATGCTTAGTGTCAAGATTCTCGGTCTCTTGCGCAGCGCTGCGACGAACTACGAACTTGGGGAGGGGTTAGTTTATCTACCATCTTCGACTTAGCGGTTGGACCCCGTGCATCTCCCATTGCTGATCGTGCTACTCTCGGCAGGGCGGTATGGCAGAGAATGACTGGAAATACCGGATCAACCGTAAGGGAAGGGAGGGTCGTCGGCCTTAATGCGAAGGGCCGTCATCTGCAGAGCTGGGAGCCCATATTGCCGATATCGAACAGAAGCATATGGCAGAGATGCGACGACAAGATAAAGAGATTCAAGCTCTCAAGGATAGAATTGATGGTGAACAGCGGAGCGAAGCGGGATATGATGGAGTGCGAATTGGCGTTCAGCATTGAGGATGGAGAACGAGCATCTGACTATGCAGTTGGGTGTCACGGAAGCTGGAACTGACCCCCTCACTAGGAGGGTGGAATGGACTATCACCGGTAAAAATGGAGGGCCCAGGAATCGATCCTGATACCTTTCGCATGTCATGGCACAGGTATTAGAGAGCAGCTGAAGGTGTGTCCCAAGAACGTCAGCATTTGGAGTCCCGAGGTAAGGAGTCGGCTTCGAGCGGTCGCCCTGGACGGAGTGCCAACTGTCAGTTCTCTGCCTGCGGCATCCGTAACATGCAGTTGGAATTCTTTCCTCAAGGCCGAGAGACCGCGACACTGGACGGCTTCTGTTCTGTCTTTTTTTGGTGCC
The DNA here is from genome assembly GCA_013115135.1 of Perkinsus olseni. NCBI lineage: Eukaryota > Perkinsozoa > Perkinsida > Perkinsidae > Perkinsus > Perkinsus olseni. The sequence goes on from JABANP010000004.1 coordinate 170,551, forward strand.
CTGAGGGGACCAATATCAAATACCAACTTTTTGTTGGAAATCATTACAGGTAGTGGGCCCGTGGCCTGTGGAATCGATGAGCTGTCGAAATTGGATGGCTTTTTCGAATATTTTTGAAGGGTCGAATGATTTCTCAGAGCCCCAGATGAAGACACGTACGACTCCCGGATGGGCCACGGTCATTCTAACTTCTGTTTGCTGGATGCGGAGATCGACCACGCGGCTGACAGGTTGGAGTGGACCGTCGCCCGGGTCCCCTCGATCGTAACTGATTTTAGTGTTACTGTTGGGGTTGATATCGTTGACGTGTCCAGAGTATACGAGATGGGCCGAGGAGAGATCAAGGCATGTCACCTACACGTCGGAGCTGGATGTGATTGGTGTCACATCTGCAGGTTCACAGGTTGTCGCTGAACAGTCTAGTGCGTCGTGAGGTGTTGGTGGTCGAGAATCGCGACGTATCCTTGGTCGAGTGGAAGATCTCGAAGATCTCCCGAAGGCTAGCTGCGGCGCCGCGCGGAGCGAGTCTGTACAGTCCGATATTCACAGCAGCAGGTGGGGAATGACCTTTATCGATCGCCTGATCGATTATGCAGGTATTCATGATATGCTCCTCGAATTCTATCCGAACGGCAACGCCAACACCAAAAAGGTAATTCTTCGCTCTCTCTTCAGGATAGCTATTTTCCTCAGGACGGGTACTGTAGCCTCTATCTGCGCTGTCCTGAGGGAACCCAGATCGTAGTGACCTTGATAGTCGGATCATACAGGAAAGGGCCGATCATGGCTAAGGTCCAACCGGAGCGCTACGTCTCTGACTTGAGATGGTTCGTCTGTTAGTTCGATGGATCGGCGGGGAAGGGGCTTCCGGAGTTCTGCGAGTTGGCCGAACAAATTAACAAAGATGAGGATTCAATCGTAGTCGGACTGGAGTTGAAGAATGCGGCTCCGGGCACAGACGGTGGCAGCAAGAAGACGGTCCTTAGGCTTGAAAGTGGACAGTCCTTTCAACAATAGACATAATTCTATATATGGTCACCATGCAGGAGCTGATAGATTAGGTTTTTGGTTGAGTTGTCGGATGTGGGAATCGAACCTGCGGTCTCGGGCAGTCCTCTCTTAGTTGACAGTACATTAGTAGGAATGTCAGCAGCAGTGCAATCACGGAAGAACAAACGATTTGATGGCTTGGCGGTTGATGGTGGACTGGTAGGGCGCTCGAGCAGCTCTCTCTCCTCATGGCATCGCCCAACACGTTCTTCTACTCTCGCCGATTGAGCATATTCTTCTCCTCTTGTCTGTCGCCTTGTGGACGCGTCAAAGCGTTTGATCGATCAGAACTAGAGTTGTGTGGATCTTCTTCGTGGGCCTCCTGCATCGTCATCATCATCGACGGCATCGGTTCTGCCTTCTTTCAGCCATCCTCGGAGACCGGCGACATCTACCATATGCATGACCCTCTTGTGGAGAGGACGTATCCTATAATTCGAGGATTTATCAGTGGAAAAATACCAGTAAGGCAAAAGTCATCTCCAACCAGTCACAATACCCTCTCTTATGCTATATTCACATGCTTGACGTCTTTCCTATGGCTTACTCAATGAGAGTACGGTTTTTATCGTTGATCGTTATCGTTTATCGTTTTTGTCGTGTTGATCATCGCCGGCTATCGACCGCGCCGAACAGTCTATCCCCTTTCAGCCCTGGTCGTTCGCGGATCGTCTGCGTGAAGTCGGCGTCCCCGAATGTATCTTCGCCACTCATGATTTCCAACTCCTCCTGCAACGGGAATTCGAAGTTGACAGTCTTCCCTTCAACGAGGTGCGGCTCGTCCTCAAAGGCCTTATCAAAAGCTGTAGAGACAAGCGTTATCGCGCGCGCCATGGTGATCGATTTGATGATACGAAAGATGAAACCACTTCGACTGATGGTAAAATATCCTCCGCCGTTCTGCCGCGGTTGGAGGATAGTGCGGTGCAGACCGAAGAAGCCGTGGACGTCACGCGTGTGAGTGATAGGTCTCTCAGGGAGGAGCACCGGGTAAGGCTGTCGCCTGAGAAAAGGTGCCAGTATCTGCCACTGGATGAGAGGGAACGCTATCTGAGAGGCGAGAAGCAGCGGGAGACGTCGAGGGGTGGGGAGTTCGAGACGTGGCCGAGTTCGAGGATACAGCACATCAGAGATGAGGGTGCTGCTGCAGAGCGGGACATGAGGCGAAGTGGTGTTGATGTCTTATATTAAGATTATTTATTAATTGTATGCCGAAGGCATTCTTGCAGTGCAGGATCTCGTAAGTCTGCTGTTGTCGTTGCGGTGATGATGACGATGTGACGGTAGCGGCAGTCGAGAGGCGAATATTATTGTATGATGCAGTTGTCGTTGGGAGGGGTATCCATCACTTCTTGCTTCTTTATTTGAAGACAAAGGTGATCACATCTAGCTGTGGTGCTGAGTAGTCAATACGAATGGGACGTAGCGGGCCACAGTTTAAGGAGGGAGAGGGGGATCGATGAAGCACTAATGCAGAAGAGGTTTCTTCTGTCGTCGATGCCCACTGCCTCCTCTGCCGCCCAGGATGGAGTTCACAGCGGTGGCAAAGACAGGACGCTGAATATTGAGATTGTCCTTCACAAATCGGCGAGGAAAGGGAAGAGTGGAGGGAAATGGAGGTGGGCAGCTCGTCGCCGGCATCATCAACTGGGGTTATAACAATACCCGTTGATCACCCTCGACCCCGCCGGGGCTCGGGAATACTAGTATTGCTTGCCTCTAATAATCTGATCATCGGGCTGTCATCTATAGACTCGGGTAGGTTGATGCATGACTCCCTATCGATGATCCTCTCGAGAGACGTGTCCCTAAGGAGCGTGCCGTTTCCTAAAGCGAATCACCAATAAAACGCCGTACTAACGCCAATACTGAGAGGCCCTCAGGGGTGTCGAATATGAGAGTTCGTAGCGTACTGGCTAGTTTCGCTTGTATCTCACTTTGTCCCAACAAAGACATTGAAGAGGAACACAGCACTAGCGTGACACTAAGGATATGTTGAAGTTGACGTCGAGTGCTCCCTTAGGGTCAACCCAAACGCGACCCTCTCGATTGGCGAAGACGCCTCTGCCGGGCCGAGATGGCGGCGGCCAACTCCTTTGGAGGTCGTGGTTGATGATCACGATCAAGAGAAGGGAGATGGCGCACAGGTGGGAGGGTTGTTCGAAATATAACAGAATCTCGGAGAGACCTCTGCAGGTTGTGTCACCAGCATCAACCCTCCCTGCGATGGGTGTAAATTATTTTTCTGGGTCGACCGGACAAGATGATGTCGTCAGAGCCCGAACGCCATCTCCAGTCAGTGCTCGGCTGTACTCCTCGGGGAAGCCTTGGTCATGCGTCCGCGTGGGCAGGTCAAGGCCTCACCGGCCTCTATCCGGAACGTAACGTCTCCATCAAAGGCAAAGTGCGCCTCGAGCAGTACGGGTTCCCGAGAGAAGCTCGAGTTGATGAGGAGAAGGGTATTCGGAGGAAGTGGGCATCAGCAGCTGCAGCTACTCTGCAGCAGCTTCTCGCCGACCAGTACGATAGACCACCCTGCTGCGGGGCACCGTGAGTGCGAGGCAGTCCTCGGCTCGTTGAACGGGGCTGTGCAGTCGTGGCCATCCCGAACACGTCCTGACGAGAAGCCGGATACGCGGCCTTGCCATGCTCAGATACCTCCTTTCGAGAGCACGAGGGCGCCCTCGGTAGGCTATGCTGTCCCCTTTTCCTGCAGCCTTCCCTCCGCCTGCAGTTACGCCACAGGCCGCTGAGGCTACTGACGAGCTCACACGGCGGAACAATCGACTGCAAGCGGAGTTGGAGAAGGGACGGCGGTCGAGGAGAGAGGCTATGGAGGCTTCCTACAGACGCAGTGCACTCGAAAGTAGGATTTTATTCGACCAATATTCCGCTGTTTCCCTTGACACTGTGGAAGGCTCAGATAGCCAACGGGCAGTTCGTGAGCGAACGGAGCTGACTGACATGAAGCAAGAGAATTATCGATTGCAGGCTCAGGTGATGAGCTGGGGGATGGGGCTTGATCTTCGCGTCCGTGGTGGGAGGCGGGCGTCAGGTGAAGGTGTTGGAAGAGCACCAGGCGAGAGCAGTGGAGGAGAGGGGACGAGGTCATCTGAAGGGGGCGGCAAGGCAGGACGAGGGTGAGACTCCCTCCCGACTCCCTTCTTGCAGTGTGTTACGCGCTAGGAGCGGTAGGGTGCTTAGGCTCATATCCTCATACGGGTATCAGACATCAGTCAATAAGCCTTCCCACCTCACGGAAAATCGCGGTCAGATATCAGTCTGATAACCGAGAGGGAGTTTACGAGGAATCGATTGGAGGCAGCTGAGGCTCGGTGGGTCCTGAAGTCGAGGCTTCACGAGAGCGACCGATGCGGCAGATGCGCCGATCTACAGGCTGAAGTGGAGCTGCTGCGGATTGGCAGTCAGAAGGTTAGGGTGATGGAAGGCGAGTTGGCATCCTTATCGACCGAGGTTCCTCGAGCCACCTCTGATGACCGCTAATTGTGACTGGGGCGTCCCTTAGGTGGATCGACTAAGTGAAGAATTGGAGGAAGAAAGGAGGAATAGCCGTCGGCTCGCAGCCTGCGGACAAGGGAGGGCGGTCGAAGGAGAGACCCGTGTTTTGAAGGAGAGGGTCTGTCAGTCGTTGTTGCTGCCTCTTAGCGTCGCCGTCAGATTGCTGAGTTGGAGTACCTCAACACTCGCGCAGAAAAGGAACTCGAAGCCGCTACTGCCGCAGCCAAGGTTGAAGCCGGCAGAGTTCGTGAGCTCCAAGATACGCTGAGGATAGAGAGAGGGAAGGTATCAGAGTTAGAGGTGCTACTGGACACGGCCAAGGAGGAAATACGACTGTAAGGCTTCCGGGTAACCTGAGATGCCGGAAAGCGCACATCAGGTCTAGTGCTAGTACGGAGTCCTTGCAGCACCAGTCAATCCGCGATCAAAGCTTTGCGGTGAAGGCGGAGATGGAGCTGAGTAAGCGGAGAGAGCAGCTCATCGAAACACGAAAGTTGGTGAGTTGATGGTGGTACTGTTGGGAAACTCATCGGGAAGTGTAGTTACGAGGAAAGGACCAGGAGCTGCATGAGGCCTCAGCGGCCCTGCGCGGTGCGGAGGAGAGGTGTCAGAGGCTAGAGTCTAGGGCGGAGGCTGCTGAGAAGGAAGTGGAAGTGTGGGTCTTCGACCGGTCATAGTCGATTCAACCCTTGCCGAGCGAATCCTTGCTTTCCTATTGTTTGGCTTGTTGGGAGAAACGATCTTTCTGGCTGTCTCGTAGAACTCGTCGGCAAGTGGAGGAATTCCGACAGAGGGTGAAGGATCTGAAGCTAGAGTTGTCCAGTCTGAGCCAACATGTGAGGAGGGTCGTAGTTACAGGGCGTTGCTCGTACCATCTTTTAGGTAGACAGAAAGACGGCTGAGCTGGCCTCCGTGATGATCGAGCGCGACGAGCTGTCGTACAAGCTGGAAGCTGCTAATGAGAAGCTGTCCTCGGCTACGGAACAGATGGGAATCTTGAAGGCAGCAGTCGCGCAAGAGTCATCACAGAGGTGGACTTAACGGGTGATGGGGGGGAAGGGCGCGGAGCTGATGGCTTTCAGGCAGTTGCTCACGTTACAGCACCATGGGTTGCGAGAGGAATGTGACAGGCTTCAATCTACAGTGGAAAAGCTAGATCAGATCAATACCGAAAATATGCTGGCGGAAAAGCGTGTGAGACAACGTCAGGGCGTGATCGGAGTTGATGAGTTTGGCTGTTGAGGTTCGAGAGTACGGAGATATCTCCGGGGACAGAATTTCCACCGTGGCCAGCCTCGGCCGGAGCCAGCGGCATGTCATCGACTATGTAGGACATCATTGTTGAAGTGGTGACTGGTTGGGTTGCAGGCCCGACAGATGGTCACGATGTCTCTGGAAGACTACAACGCTGAGGCTGCTCGAGTGGCTGAGTTGACGGATCAGCTGTCGGCGGAGAGACGTCAGCTCGAGCGCCACTTGGAAGAGGTTGATAGCCTACAGAGGAGGTACTCAATGCTGGCCATTTGGTACCAAGGTACGTCGACTGACGGCTGAGAAGGAAAGACTCCGAGCGGCACTACAATCGAGACCTGACTCCTATGGTGACCAGGCGGCTGTGGGGGATGCTCGGCCGTCAGTGAGCCAACGCTGTCGTCTTGGTGCTTCGTTCATCGCTAGTAGCTTCAGGTACTTGTTAAATCCGGAGAGGATTCGACAGCAGAGAGGCCTGCCGCTGGTCACATCACCTCGGTAAGTGAAGCTCGATGCACTAGCTTCATCTAAGGGTAGGCACTTCCGAAACCGAAGATATCAGTTCATGCGAGTAAATTGTCGATAACCTCTCACTCACCAGAGCGTCGAGGGGACCCCGCTGGAGCTGACACCAATAGAGGTACGCTGATGGCTGAGAGCAATTATGTTTTCCACGGGCTGCCATCAGCCCGACCGCTGCCGATCCCCCATGATCCACATAGGGTGTCCTCGGTATCCCTGTTGGAGACTCGACCGCTACTCCCGCCTAATCTCGGTAGCCCGAGCCCTGCCTCATCGGTGCTGTCCGACCATCACGACCGTCATTTCTCACGTACTGTAAACTGACACTTGCTGTCATGCTAAGGGTATGCCGCTCGCGATGCATTCAGCCGAGACAAGAAGAGTCCCTGTCCATCACTCCTATGCGAGAGGCTCACTTTTATTGTATGCTATGTTGTGCGAGTATCAGAGTACTTCACTTCCTGTTACGTTACCGAGTACGTCCAACAGGCTACCGCTCTTCGCCGAAATTCTGAAGCACGAATCAATGCTCGGGTAGCGTCTGGGAAAGACCAGGCGCCCAAACGCTCATCGAAGTATACCAGTCGTAGCTGGAGACTTCGCTACGTCAGGAATGGGCTTCGTTTGAGACCTGAACTCCGAGTTATACCGGTTCGATTCTAACGCCACACTGCGGCAACTATCTGATTCTCCTGAGAAGCGTTCTCCCATTCCCAATCAATGCTTAGGGCTATGCCATCGACCATCATGATGGCAAACGCTGCAACTTCGCTTTCGAACGACAATGATGATCGGACGATCTGAACCACTCGAGAAGAGATTCCTCGAATTTGTGGCGCAGTGTACCACTGCTCAACCATCCGCTCTTCCTATCGTAGTCTTCTCGAACTCCAACATTATGCGTAAGCGATCCATGATGACGATAGGCTCGTTGTCTGCATTGACACGGTTAACCGCTGCATTGGCATTGATTCGTTGACACTTACGGCTGAATTGATGAGATTGTGCTCACGTTTACTTGTGGGTATCTCTCGAACTAATACCTCAGCGTAAGCTAGTGCTGATGTAAATTATAATATCTGTACTCATAGAGTGAGATTGAAGATTGAGTGCCCTCAACAACTCTGTATGAGTCGTGGCGATCAACAATCACTACACGGCTGGTCACATCATTTCGCCTGATGCATGGGCTGCGTGCGAGCGTGGGCACTTGAGGTATTACTTCATGGCATAATATCTCAAGTGCCGCCACCGATCCTTCGCCATCTGCCTGAGGTGTTATTGAGATCTCTGTTGGAGACTGGGCCGCTACTCCCGCCTAATCTCGGCAGTCCGAATCTCCCTTACTGGCGCTAAGTCATGGGGAATGCTCCCTTGGTCATGCCGCTCGCTAGCAGTGGACGGGGGCAATCTTCCAGAGCAGCTCGCTATCCAGAGGAGTCCTACTCCGCTACGGGAATTATTCGTTTCCATTGAATGCTATGATGTGCCAGTATCAAGGTATCATACTTAGTGTTACATCACGAAGTGCTCAATGCTTGATGCGACTCTTCATCGAAAAGTTTGAATACAAAACCCTGGAGTATACAAACGAGAGATTCAACCCCTCCCACTGGTGAACCAAAGATACTTCTATGTTGTTGCCGGAATGGGGCTAACCGTTGAGGATCGTGAATCACATTTATCACGAGATTCTTCTGTACAGTAGAGAGGACAGCAGCGTCGTAAGTCCTAACCAATACTAAGTGGGGTTGCTGTCCTCACTGATGATAAGTTCGACACTCGAGGAATGAGTGGTACTAAAACGTATATTGTCGAACAGTTGATAATAAATAGTCGAAGGCTTCGACGCCCTCACTCGGCCAAGAAGGAGACAAAATAACAGAATGAGAGAAACACTGATTATCATACAATACGTTGATGGGACTGCACGGCCCGATATCAATACCAACGTTTATGGCAGCCTTTCGGCGCCAAGTGGATTCATGTATCCACACTATATTAATAATAATAGGAACTTAGAATGTAACGGGGCCGGCGTGCCAGATCTCCCAACGATGGCTCCAAGATGTACCCCAGAACAAGACCTTCACCCAGGCGTTGAAGTTGACTCCCGAGACGAACTCCCACCTGTTTGCCATATGACTTACGGTGTTACCCTTGATATCGATCGATACAGCAGCACCAGCAATCCATAGCGAAACGTCGGTTCCGAGGCTACCGTAGGCCGAGATGTCATTCTGAGGCTTGGCAGTGACGCCCAGTTTAGCAGTTATGGCCCAGTGGATGATGCTACCAGCGACTGGTACATTAACGTTGAAGCTCACCGTGAGCTCGACCGAACCGGAGAACGTGCGCTTATCGGCCTGCAACAGGTTTTCACCCGATGCCTTACCAGTGATGCACACGTTGATAGAGAGGCTGAACCCTTCGCCGACTTGGAAGACAACAGCACATCCACCGGCTTCGAAGGACAGGTCAAGGACGGCAGAACCGTCGGTATCCTTGAGGCTGACGGCCAACTTCAAATGAGCTGTTATGTCCGGGTTGTTCACATCAACGAAGGTCATGCCAGCCTCGAGCGAAACCGAAGGATCCGTCGTTACATCCAGTTGGACGTAAAGGCAATACTTGCCAGGGATCTGTTTGCCGTCCTTATCCTTGCAGCTTTTTGGGAACTCAAACTTAGCGATCTGGATGAGCTCCCTCATTCTGTTGGCGCGGAAGAAGGAATCGGCAGCGGACCCCTTCTCGATGGTGAAGTACTGAATGCCCTTGAAGCCAGCACCCTGTCTGAGACTGCGATGCTCGGGGATCCAGTCGTAGTCTTCTCCGTCCTCGAAGAAAGCGCGAGCGCTTTCGGGGATGTAGTCAACGGTGAGATAAGCAGAGTCGACGAAGGGCACCTTCATATCGCCAGTCGAGAGCAAACGAGAGGAATCGACATTGTAGGTCGAAAACATCTCATTGGTGGCGTGTTGCACACCGACCTCATCACCGAGAGATTCCCAGCTATCAATAGTAGTCTCTTGGAAGACCTTGCCGTTCTTGTGAGTGTTGATGGCAAGGAGCTTATGAGGCCTGTTAGCAGACTCGTCAGTATAGAGCACCCAGGTATCGGGCTGGAGACCAGTCTCATAGAGAGCGGTGTAATTGGTACCGTCTTTGGGATTTACTCCTTCGGGACCGTGAAGAACCCACTTAGTGTAGGATCCGCCGTCGACTGACTCAGCGCCTTCATTGATCCAGCCGTCCTCTTCGAGGCTCTGGGAGTTCTGAGTTGCCACAGCGAGCATTCGCTCAGTACCACGAGTCTCCACGAGGACAGTACGGGCCGTGTTCATGAATATCTGATCGACCTTTCGGAGTTCAGGGGTCTCAACATACATCATGTACTGATAGGGGCGGCTTGGGGAGGCCTCAATAGTCACTTGACCCTCCTTAGTGGCGATCACATCTTGTCTAGTGGTGAGACTACCGTCTTCCATGCCGGGTAGAGTCAGGCCGTAGGTTTCTCTAGCCATGGATATCCCGCAGGGCGCGGGGTTGCCATTGGAACCCAGGAGGTCTTTGTTACAATACTTGGTGGTGGTAGCCGTGAAACGAGCGTTGGTCGCCTGGAGAGCATCAACGCCGTACATTGTCCCTATGAAGGGGACGAGTAGAAGGAACATATTATGGAGCATTTACAGGAAGAAACGATTTTAAACAGAGAGCAGAGTTAAAGCTGAGAAGTTTCTTTACGAGCAGCCCAGAGGAGATAATCACTCCGCGATTGCACATCCCCGAGGACTCTGCGCGACGAATTGCCGGCTATTAGCGGGATCGATGTCACAGGCACGCGCGGCCGTTGTCTCCAATGAGGACGGAAGGAGAGATGAAGTTGAGGTGTTCTCCGAAGGGGAGTCTCAACCTTGTGATGATCGATCATTATTATGTGTCCCAGCTATGTTGTACTCCGAGTATTGAGGGGAGGGTCTGGTAGGCCGGCACGAAAACGACTATTGCAGACGGTTTCCCCGACCTCGTCCCCGTTAACAAACACCCCAGCACTTCGGAGCCTGAAGAGTCCGTGTTCGACAGGGAGCTCCTTCCGGGCCAGAGCTTACGGAAAACACATAGCTCTCTGATTCTTCCTGATGACGGCAAAATATTCCTCCAGCGATACACTGGTTATGACCTTTACTCGTCGGCTAACGAGGTGGCACTGGGTCGTCTATGCGCATGCGTGCATAACATCGCGCACCGTAAATATTGGCCTCACCGCTAGGATGCTGCTGTGGTTGCTCCTTCGCGAAGTCTGCAGGAAAAAGCTCACCCCTCATTGTATGATAGGTCCCCCAATAGAGGAGGGTCAACGACGAGCAGAAATCCAATCATAGAACCGATTGTCTGAGGTTGGGCACGTGCTGACAAAGCGCGCCTAGAAGCTAGCGAGTTTCGGCGAAGAATCGGATGTGAGGCTGAGAGTCCAAAGAGAGGCCTATGCGACCGGTAGGAGAATCTCTCGCATCGCAACACCGGTTACTGTTAGGTGGGCGGTATTGTGCGTGACAAATCAGTGACTTGAAGTCACTAATGTCGTCTAAAGCCCTCTCTCCCATTGTAATTTTGCGCCGTCCCTCCACGCCAACTAGAAGTTCAGAGCCCCTCAAGCCTGCCTGGAGGGGTCCTGAACTTCTGGACCAGCCCTCGCGACGGCACGCCGCCCCTATGTCTGTTCAACGGTCGGTGGAGCGGTAGTTCCGAACGTAGGATATGGAGACTGCTGACCCGATCCGGACCTGCTCGGTCCGACCGGATATGAAGTCGGGAAGCTCTCGTGCCCTACTGAACAGTAGTGACTTCGAGTTGGAAGCTCCAACTGCCAGCTGGCGGCAAGCACAGGGGCACTTCCTGGTTGCTGGGCCAGCGGTGCTGGCTCTGATACTGACGAACGTCCACTAGGTTAGAGCAGGGCCACTTATTGTTCACACTCTCAACCTATCCATGATGAAAGCAGCTCTCACAGAGCTTCAGGTCCCGAAGTTCGAGAAAACGTTTGGCCGCGTAGGCACCTCTAGCTGATCACATGACGTGATGATTTGCATCACCTGAGGTGATTCACCGCTGCCGCTGCGCCGGCTCTGAGAAAGCCTTCCTCAGAGTGTAGGCGCTTTCGAGGACATCAGCCCATGGCATGAACTTCATGCGACTGTACCGTCGCTAGGCTATCCATCTGACCACCGAGGAGACTTCGCTGGAACTGAGTTTGAGATCTTGTGCTAGGGCCTTGGTGCTTGGGCCAAGTCGCTCGCCATGAAGTGAGCTGTGATGATATCCTACCCGAAGGAGTCTATTCCTCTACCAGGGATGCTCGATTTCGTTGGAGATGCACCCGGTAAACGCGGTTACCAGGTAACCGCGTTACAAATTTCGCGAATTCCGCGAAGTGTTAAATTAATTTACCATTTCGCGTGAAACCGCGTTTTTCGTGGTAACCGCGAAATGCGAAATGGTTTTCGCGGTTACCATTTCGGTTGATCATCACTCGCGTGTGTGTGTCAAAGACTCGCAAATTTTGATTTATTGAGTACAGCTGAGTGTGGGGAAGCGGTACGGGTGGACCATGTGGTATGACTACACGAAAACCACGGTGATGTGGTAACCGTGAAGTGCGGTTTTCGCGGTTTTAGTCAATTTTGGGAGGTTTTCACGATGTGAAATGGAAAAAAAGTGGTTACCAGTGGTAACTAGTTGCTAGTGGTAACTCACCACTAGCGGTTTTCATACCGCGGGTGCAACTCCATTGTATCATACAATGGAGATGCACCTGCTAATCGCGAAGGGACGTTAAGCACGAAACGAAAAGTCTCGAAAACCGCGGAGAGATGAACGACTTCATCTCCTGCTATAGCAAATTGCTATTAGCAATGGTGAAAATTATTTTCTCGCTAAAACTTAACGCGGTTTTCGGGGTTTGCCTTGTTTACTCGCGATTTTTGCAAAGTGAAACGGGCGATGTGGTTTTCGCTAGCGGTTTTCACTTCGCGAGTGAATCTCCAAGGAATGCTATGACGCGCCAGTATCAATGTATTAGACTTGATGTTACATCGCCAAGTGCTGAACGCTTGCTGCAACTCTTCAACGAAGAGTCTTCATCGAAAGCTCGGGTCCTAAACCCGCAGCATCAATCAAATGATTCACCTATCCACCTGGTTAACCAAAGATATTGTTGTTGCCGAAATGGGGCTAACCTTGGAAGTTCGTGAATCACATTTATCACGAGCTTCTCCTGTACAGTATAGCAGACAGCAGCATCTTGAACCCTAACCAATAGTAAATACCGTATATTGAGGGGAGCTGCTATCCTCAATGATAATGAGTTCGACACTCGAGGAAAGGGTGGTATTAAACATATATTGTCGAACAGTTGATAATAAATATAGTCGAAGACTTTGACGCCCCCACTCGGCCAAGAAGGAGACAAAATAACAGAATGAGAGAAACACTGATTATTATACAATACGTTGATGGGAGTCCCGGGGACTCAGGGGACTGCACGCCCCCATATCAGTATCAACAACATTCATAGGAGGTTTGCTCCAAGTGGGTTCATGCATCCACACTATATTAATGATTATAATGATAATAATAGACACTTAGAATGTAACAGGGCCGGCGTGCCAGATCTCCCAACGATGGCTCCAAGATGTACCCCAGAACAAGACCTTGACCCAGGCGTTGAAGTTGACTCCGGAGACGAACTCCCACTTGTTAGCCATATGGCTTACGGTATGGCCCTTGATATCAACCGATACAGCAGCACCAGCAATCCATAGCGAAACGTCGGTTCCGAGGCTACCGTAGGCCGAGATGTCATTCTGAGGCTTGGCAGTGACGCCCAGTTTAGCAGTTATGGCCCAGTGGATGATGCTACCAGCGACTGGTACATTAACGTTGAAGCTCACTGTGAGCTCGACCGAACCGGAGAACGTGCGCTTGTCGGCCTGCAACAGGTTTTCACCCGATGCCTTACCAGTGATGCACACGTTGATAGAGAGGCTGAACCCTTCGCCGACTTGGAAGACAACAGCACATCCACCGGCTTCGAAGGACAGGTCAAGGACGGCAGAACCGTCGGTATCCTTGAGGCTGACGGCCAACTTCAAATGAGCAGTTATGTCCGGGTTGTTCACATCAACGAAGGTCATGCCAGCCTCGAGTGAAACCGATGGATCCGTCGTTACATCCAGTTGGACGTAAAGGCAGTACTTGCCAGGGATCTGTTTGCCGTCCTTATCTTTGCAGCTTTTGGGAAACTCAAACTTAGCGATCTGGATGAGCTCCCTCATTCTGTTGGCGCGGAAGAAGGAATCGGCAGCGGACCCCTTCTCGATGGTGAAGTACTGAATGCCCTTAAAACCGGCACCCTGTCTGAGACTGCGATGCTCGGGCATCCAGTCGTAGTCTACCCCGTCCTCGAAGAAAGCGCGAGCGCTTTCGGGGATGTAGTCAACGGTGAGATAAGCAGAGTCGACGAAGGGCACCTTCATATCGCCAGTCGAGAGCAAACGAGAGGAATCGACATTGTAGGTCGAGAACATCTCATTGGTGGCGTGTTGCACACTGACCTCATCACCGAGAGATTCCCAGCTATCAATAGTAGTCTCTTGGAAGACCTTGCCGTTCTTGTGAGTGTTGATGGCAAGGAGCTTATGAGGCCTGTTAGCAGACTCGTCAGTATAGAGCACCCAGGTATCGGGCTGGAGACCAGTCTCATAGAGAGCGGTGTAATTGGTACCGTCTTTGGGATTTACCCCTTCGGGACCGTGAAGAACCCACTTAGTGTAGGATCCGCCGTCGACTGACTCAGCGCCTTCATTGATCCAGCCGTCCTCTTCGAGGCTCTGGGAGTTCTGAGTTGCCACAGCGAGCATTCGCTCGGTACCATGAGTCTCCTCGAGGACAGTACGGGCCGTGTTCATGAATATCTGATCGACCTTTCGGAGTTCAGGGGTCTCAACATACATCATGTACTGATAGGGGCGGCTTGGGGAAGCCTCAATAGTCACTTGACCCTCCTTAGTGGCGATCACATCTTGTCTCGTGGTGAGGCTACCGTCTTCCATACCGGGTAGAGTCAGGCCGTAGGTCTCTCTAGCCATGGATATCCCACAGGGTGCGGGGTTGCCATTGGAATCCAGGAGGTCTTTGTTACAATACTTGGTCGTGGTAGCCGTGAAACGAGCGTTGGTCGCCTGGAGGGCATCAACGCCGTACATTGTCCCTATGAAGGGGACGAGTAGAAGGAACATATTATGGAGCATTTACAGGAAGAAACGATTTTAAACAGAGAGCAGAGTTAAAGCTGAAGAAGTTCTTTATGAAAAGACTCGAGTCGGGTCACCCGACGGAGCTGGATGACAAATTTCCGGCTATTAGCGGGATCGATGCCACTCGACCTTTGCACGTGCAACCATTGTCCCCGATGGGGAGGTCGGGCGGGGAGGAGCTGAGGTGAGGTGAATCTCATGTTTCAGTGATGTTACATTCCGAGTACCGGGCCCCGGTAACCGGGGAGGGCCCGGTAGAGCGTGGCATGAGAACGACTATTCATGACAGTTTAGTCGGCTTCGTCTCCGTGAGCAGGCACTTGAGAAGCGCCCGTGTTCGTCCGCAAGCTCATATTGGACCGGAGTTTACGTGCATGCACGCACATTCGCAGCGAGGATGTGGTCTTACCACCACGATGGTGCTGCGGTTCGTCCTCGGCGAAACCAGGGACGGTATGCCTTTCGACGAGCGGCGCTCGTTGTATGGAGGTCCTGTCATAGTCTATGACTCATAGAGCAAGGTCAATGAGGGATAGAAGTTCTATCATAGCATGGCTTGTGTGAGGTTAGAGACTAAGCTGAGGGGGTGTCAAGGGGCGACAAGCTATGCGCTTTGCGCATGCGTATGAGCGGGCGCTGAGGCAGCGAAAACGGTAGAAAGCTCAGCCTAGAAGTGATATACATTGTTGAATAACGGCCTGCGGCGTGCGGTTACACAACGCGACTGAAAACCATCGCAAGTTTATAGTGTGCGGTTGTATTTGAGCTGGTAGAGCACGCTGTGCTAAGCACACCGCTGTACAGTACAGCCTGTGTACTATAGTGACAACATAGTGACGACTATAATATGCGCTATGTAACAGCTACAGTCTGGTTCAACACTACTCAGCTGTTAGACTATCATCGCTACACTTACCTTCACTGCGGCTGCGTACTATTAGTATCAGATAACCATCTGACCTTACTATGCGCTTTGCACTAGCGTCCATGAGTATACGTGCTGTCCTAAGCTTAGCGTAGTAAGCTGTAGTGCACATCATCACTAAGCTTCTCTCCAGGCCAATTTTACCTCTCTTTGAGCCCCGTCTCAAATAGCCACACTGTACTGAGTTATGGTGCAGTAGTGGTAGCAACTCCTTGTTCTCGAGGACCACTTCCGAACTTGGACTTCCATCCTGGTGCCTTATCGTCTTTATGGAGGTCGAGCCCAAACTCTGATTGTGCAACGAACTCCCCCTCATCATCATGTTCTGTTCGGTGTCAAGTTGCTATAACTGGTCAAGGCGAGCTATTTCTACACCTTCGGTAGCTTCTCGTTCCATCACGGTGCTTCTACTGCTCATCTACTTCGTACAATTCCGGATACAGCGGCGTACAAGTCGACAATGGTAAACCGCCTAGACGTTCCCCAACAAGTCCACAATGGCGTAACCCCTAGACATTCAGCGTTCGCCCACCGGAACTACTACCCTCTACCCCCTATCGCCCAGAATCAACTGGTGAGAACTCCCCTCCCGCCTTATGATGTCTAGAAGCCCGCATGCACTGGCTCTTCCATCGGTTGCGGTCCCCCCCCCCTTCCATGAGCTCATCCTCAGCATCGCGTTCTAGCCCACCTCAGAACTATAACCTACCCCATCTACGGAACATTTATAGCTTTTACGAAGGTGATTACTGCTTCTCGGCCCTTCCAAGCCATCCTAGAGTATGGTGATGACATGACCTCGCTCCCCTGCCCGGTTGACCCGGCAGAGTCATCGTTCATCATATTCGTTAACTTCTATCCGGAATACTTCCACTACAAGGAACAGCTACTACTCCAACTACTACTAGTAGTTTACTAGTTCTTCGTGTACTCCATCTCAAGTCCCCTCTCTACAAGGACCACCTCCAACTATAACTATGAGTCCATCTCCGTCAACTCCCTCTCAGCTACCTCGTACTACGACGGATTTGATTCATGTTCTGCCTACTGTACAATCACTTGCACAAGAACAACCTATCCTACCACCAACTCCATCGGAGGATCAACCCGCTCACTCCTCTATCTCTTCCTCGTCTTCATCTTCGTCTGCTGCAACTATCGGAAGATCTGATCGCTCTGCCCAATCTTGGCATTCTCTTCAAGCCTCCTCTTGGGAATCAGCTCCAAGTGGCCCAGTCCGACGATCACGACGAGTCCCTGTGAGATTCGATCCCACCGGTTCTGCTAATGTCTCTAGTTTCGACGATCAGCTCTATCCTATCCGATAACGCTTCGGAGGGAGAGAGAAACCTGCACTATAGTGACAACATAGTGACGACTATAATATGCGCTATGTAACAGCTACAGTCTGGTTCAACACTACTCAGCTGTTAGACTATCATCGCTACACTTACCTTCACTGCGGCTGCGTACTATTAGTATCAGATAACCATCTGACCTTACTATGCGCTTTGCACTAGCGTCCATGAGTATACGTGCTGTCCTAAGCTTAGCGTAGTAAGCTGTGGTGCACATCATCACTAAGCTTCTCTCCAGGCCAATTTTACCTCTCTTTGAGCCCCGTCTCAAATAGCCACACTGTACTGAGTTATGGTGCACCTGTACTCGTCAAGTACTGCTCGAAGACATTTCGGGATTCAGTTAGTTCCCGGGAATATTCCCGGGGAAGGGAGGAAAGGAATTATTTCGGGGAATAATATCGGCCTTTTCGGGAATTATAGAAGTCATGTGTGGAATACCGATGAACCTGTAGTTCTGAGCGACTTCTGTGCCCTTGTTGCTATCTTGCTTATATAAAACGACTTCGCTCCGATGAAAACGTGTCTCACCGGTCCGACCCGTTGTGTCGATGATGATAAGAGGCTAGATAACGAAGTGCCATTGTAGGGAGCGCAGGGCTTGCGCTCTTCGCTGAGCACTCGCCCTGACGGTTGATCCGTGAAAGATGACAGGGTGCAAGGTGAATTCGCCAATTCTCTCCGTCCTAGCGGTTGCGGGGGTTACCGAAATGGTTTCTCAGCATTTCCCGGGCTCTGATCTTGCGGGGGAAGGGGTAAAGGACGATTTCCACGATAGTTCCCGAAATGGGGTCCATTCGTCCCCATCCACGCCGGGCATCATTCCCGGGAACTAAAACGGGAATTATTAGGGAAGGGAAGAATGATTCTTCCTCAGCCTTCAGCCTCCCTGGTTTGAAGAGATGTAGATGGCGTAGTCCGTGATCAATCCGCCTTTTAGTCGAAATGTGTAATGTTTTCTCGTCGCGGGAACCGCCTCCGGAATTGTCATCAAAGATCCGTGTAGGATTGAACGCGCTTTTTCGCATAAACTTTATGCCATAAAGCTGATCACGCTGGAGCATTTGCGACGTATTGGGGTTCAATTTCTCTCGTTCATACAGCTACTGACTTTCAGCACTGGTGTTTCGTTGCTTAACGAATCTTGACGGATCCGTAGGGGCATATCTGACATTTTCTCTCTACCCCTTGACCGAGCGTTGGGTCGCGGGGCCGGGTTACCAGCGATGAACTCTCGGGAGGGGCGGGACTCAGATGCACATCGCTCGGGTGGGCGGGAAGAAAAATTCCTGGTTAACCTAACACGCTAGCTACCGAATGCGGCATCCCGAATTAAAAGGTTCGGTGGGCGATATGAGAGAAAAAGAAACAGGGCGAATTGATGGAAAAAGTGACTGGATGAAACTAAATCTGATTTTATGGGCCGCTGTGATGAATGAAATGAGATGGACGAAGTGGCACTGGTCCGCATGAAACTGGACGAACTCATATTGGATCAGTTGACCGCCGGACGAAACTATACTGGATCAGTTGGGATACGCTGGCTGACCGAGCTCTCCGTGTGTTGGCCAGCACTCATGCTCTACGATTGAAGGGTCTTGTCCTGCTCATTGATCAACCAAAGATCTTCACGTTTGGTTGCCGGAATTGACCGACCGTTGCGCTTCGTGGATGACACCTATCACGAGCTCATCCCGTACAGTAAGGAGAAAGCAGCGTAAGACACCACATAGTGGTTCTTTTATCCTCAGTCATGAGGTCGACGAAACTTCTCGAAGTTGCAGAAAGAACAATCCAAAAGTAGCTTCGAGAATTATAGTCGAAAGCTTAGAGTCTAAGCCTTAGACGCCGTGACTCCGCCAAGGGGATGATGTAAACCAGACAAGAGGTTGAGAGATACATTTATCATACCCTGTTGCGTGAAAGAGGGCCTACACAGTCCGACATGAGTATGAAAATAAAGTGGGAGAGACTGGCTCCTCCAACGGACTAAATTATTCACAGTTATAAGAATAACAGCAACTCGAACTGTTTAGGGCCTGGCTTGCCAGATCTGCCAACGATGACGCGGTAAAACGATCCATCGATATCGCTGACAAGTCGCACGCGTGCTGTGGTGGGTGAGGAGAACCTGCAAGCCAGTTGAGAGATCCAACCCCATCGTTTCGAATCTTCATTCGTGTTTCGGTGGTGTTCTACCCCGAGTACGCTGGGGGCTGCTGGGTGGTGACAAGAAACTCGTTATTGGCGACGGCTTTGCTGAGCATTTGTCCGTAAGCAAACTTTGTTCACGGTGAGCGAGTCGGCGAAACATCTCCGGAACGCTCGCGTTCATCCGCAGCGATAGTGGAAGAACGGATGGCTTTCAAGGCGCTCCCTGATGATGGCAGAGCGTATCATCCGAGGAATACAGCGACATGCTGGTTATGCGCTGGATTCATTGGTTAAGGATACGCCGTGCCGGTGCGCTCAACGGCCAAGATTTTTTTTTTTGAGTGGAAACGGAATTATACACGTCTGACATGGTAGATTATACGGATCACAAGTGAAACGTTTATCAACCTTAACCAGCCAAACAGACAGACGACCGCCCGCAGGCACAGGCCAATCAATCGTAAGTAGTATAGACATGCTTGCCTACTACGGTGCGCAAGACAGAAGGTTCCGTCGTGAGCTACGATGCATCAAGACCCGCAAACCAGACGACAACTCTGTGCTCCTGGAGAACGTCGTGGAGCGGGCGACCACTCCCGTCACCATCGAGCGCAAGTCACCACCTTGCTCGTTCTCAGACGTATCGCCCCGGGACCACATCCAGGATTCACGATCGCCAATCAGGAGACTTCGTTGCCGTCGTGAGAATGCAGGACCTCAATGACATGAAGACACTACTTCCCCCCCGGACTATTGCACGTGAGTGCCATACAATGTTATAAAATTCGTCGCGTCGATCAATGGCGACGAGGACGTGAAGGTGTCCCCATTGCGGCCTCTTCAACTATCGTGGGATTCCTTCAGTCTTCGTCCGATCCACTCCTCTCGTGGACGTCTTCGAAGTGGAAAGCGTAGCTCTGAATCTACGGGGGAGGATCAGAACCGTTTTCCGCATCTCTGAGACCGACGCAGAATTTCAGAAGTAACTCACTCAATTTTAGCAAGCGACGCCTCTGCTTGCCTGCTGTGACTAACTTACTCAAGAGGAGTTGTGAGCTCACCCCTGCCTCCTTCCTGGCGCTATCCAAGAGCGGACATTCTTGAGCGAGGTGGATCGTGCTGCCGTCGGATGCCCCGCATGGACACGTTGGTGTCGCCCTTAACCGCTGCAGGTGACGTAGATGCGGTGTCGGTAGCTGCCCCGTCACAAGCGCCATGAGCGCCGGCGACGTCTCGTACTTTGAGAAGTCCCTAGCTGCTGCGAAGGTGCTAAAGAGTGACCGTATGGTGGAGCCTAAGGATTCCTTGCGGGCCGCCCACCACGTGGACGAAGCATCCGAAACTATGTCTCGAACCAGACCCTTAACGTGAGATCTAGCGCTTGCCACCGGAAACGATGTGAATGGCGATGAGGCACTCCCACATAATTCATCTGCCCTCTCATTGCCTATGATTCCGCAGTGCGAAGGACACCACTTGAGCCTCGGACGGCTCTCTAGTGCAAGGTCTGCCAAGTGAGACATGACCCTACATGCTATAGCGTTTCGTTCAGTTTGTCTACGGGATTGTAGCGTGCGCAAGCTGGATTGCGAGTCACTTACAATAGTCCATCCATGCGGAGCATCTCCTCGATGCTGGCACGCATAGGAAATGGCTCTCTCGATGGCTATCAATTCGCACTGGGCTATGGTGCAGTGCCCAGGCAATTTGTAGCCTTCGCAATGTATCTCGCTGCCCTGCGAGTATACCGCTATGGCGGCTCCTGCATGTACTGAGGGAGTGACGGAGCCATCCGTAAAGATAGCCTGGTCGCTCGGAGCTAGACACGCAAACGCTGTCGCCGCTTCCTCCGTTTTAATTTCAATGTTCAGCCCATCGTCCCACGGGGGCAGAGGGTGTAGCTGCCACCCCTCCATGCCGATCGGTTCCGGAGGCGACCAGCCATTCAGAACACCGTTACCGTGCATCGAGAGGGTCGAGTCTTGCCTCGCTCCCGCCATAGCCGCCAGGCCGGCAAGCACTAGATGCGGTGGCGTCAGTCCAGACAGAGCTATGAGTGCTGAGTTGGATGCTCGTCGAGGGGCTTTTAACGCCAGCCGTGCCGCGTATGCGGCGACGCGGGATAACAGAGTCTGGCACCGCTCATCCTCCAATACGGATTGCCATGATCGCACCCCATACGAGATGTATGGAATGATTGACTTCTCGTATGTTGCAATGACCCCCCTACTGCTGAGCCCAGCCCTTTCTATCCCCATCCGGCGTAACCTCCCGAGCCGCTGGATGGCAGCCTCGCAGGTCATTTTCACGTGAAATCGAAAGTTCATTCGCTGGTCCAGGTGCACCCCCAAAACTCGCACCACCTTGCGACGCTCAAGTACTTTCCCCTTCAAAGACAGTTGGGGAGGCTTGCGAGGGGATAGGCAGCTGGACTTGTCCATGTCAATGGTAAGGCCACTCGCGTCGCACCATCTGTTGAGGCACTTTTTGACGCGGGCCCATAGACCGCGGATGTGTTTGCGGCTCGGGCCGCTGAGGACGATTGTGAGGTCGTCCGCATACGCTGTAATAACTACGTCCACGCCGCTGATTTTTCGCAGCTCCCGCACGAGGCTTATAGTGCTCGCTGTGAATAATAAGGGTCCTAACCGGCTTCCCTGTGGGACCCCTACTTGAAGGGTTATCGAGGAGTCATGAATCCCAAATTCGACGGTTACACTTTGGTTATGGAGATAGCTACGGATGAAGCTAACGAGGTACTCCGAAGTGTTCAGTAATACTAGGCTCTTGATGATATAGTCATGCCGGAGGCAATTAAATGCATTCCGGACGTCTAAGCATACTGCTACTACATGACCCCGCTGCATCCCTGAGCGGTAGTGGCTGCAGATGCGATGAACCGCTTGATCACTGGACTTGGAGCGAACAAACCCAAATATTTCGGGGCAGTGTAACGAGGAGGCGATCTCGTGGTAGATCCGATCCGACACGACACCTTCCAGCATTTTGCTCACGCAAGATTGCAAGACCACGGGTCTCCACGAGCTTACTTTAGCTGGATCGCGGTGAGGCTTCAAAAGGAGCAAACCCCGGCCCCGCTTGAACTCTTCAGGGTGGACGCGTTCGTTCAAAAGTGTCGTGAAGGTGTGAGCCCATACATCCTTCAAATCTGATAAGGTTTGCTTGAGAATGTCATTATTTATATGGTCCTCTCCAGGGGAACCATCCCGGAAACGGCTGACGACTTGCTCCAGTTCCCGCACGGTGACGGGAGGGACCACTCTATTGGGACCAAGCTGTCTGATGCGCCACAGCAGCCGATGGCCCGAATCGAATCTCGGAAATAGGCGGCGCAGGATGAAAGCTGCGGTGTTCTCGCTTTCAGGGCAACCTTCTAGACTTGAAGGTACGGAAGAAACGCGCGGTGGGCGAACCAGTTTACAGTAGTCCGCCTGTCCTTCAAAAAATCTCTCGCGCGCTCTGCTCTTGGCGTCGCTCAGTTCCGCCCTGTAGGCGGTACGCAGGTCCTTCAGCTCCTGCTCCAAATCCCCTCGGAGGGCCCCGCGCAAGAAGCGGCGGTGCACTCTTCTTTGTAGCCGCTTGAGCCGCTGCTTCAATCCCTCTAGCCGCGTTGTCCACCACCCAGGCTTGAGCCGACATGACAATGTGGGCGTGCTTTCGCGGACGGCTCTGGACAGTTCTGTTGCCAGGGAGACGGCTGTGGGTGTCGAGTTGGTAGCCACGAAGTTCCGTACTCGATTCCTGACTCGCTCGACGTCGGTGAGTCGGAGAGCCAGTCGTTGGGTGGTATCGATTGGTAGCTTCAGCGTTGTGATAATCAGCCTGTGGTCGCTACCGGATCCTTCCGGACTGACTTCCCATTTTGTCGGCTTATTCCACTTCCGGACCGCGGTTATGTCTATCCAGGAGCAACCCCGGCCGCCTTTAAATGTCGGGGGGGATTCCGGGTCATTGATCACCTGGAAGTCCAAATCTTCTAAGAGCATCAGTAGTTCAGAACCGCGGGTCCACGCCTGGTTTTTAGTGTTGAAGGAGCTCATTCTGGAACCCCATAGCGCGTTCCACGCGTTGACATCCGCGCACAGAACGGAAGGCACGTGCCAGCTAGGCGCTAAATTACCAAGAAGCTCCTTAATGTGAGTTCTCTGGGCCATATCTGTTGGGTGCATATACATCGAAATCACGATGCATTCCCTCAGAGATACCGCGACCAGATCTTTTCACAGGTCAAAGAGATCGACTTGATGTCTTGACGAACGAGGACCGCCGCATTACCGCGGTCTGCTCTAAAGCACAAGTATTTTTTCGTAAGCTCACCTAGATCCGCCGGGCATTCTTGGAGGGCTAGACAGGAGGGTAGAATAGCGAGAGTCGAAAGGATGCCAAGTATGCTAGAGACGGAGAACGCTCTCTTGCCACAGTTCAATTGATATATACAGGTCATTGCGACGGACTATGAGCGCGCCGCTCCTTCGCTAGGTTACCGAAATCCGTTCTTCGATGCAGACGGGTTAGTCTAGCCTGTGCTAGGGGACAGTTTGGATCAGTAGCCTGATGATCAGGGTCCATTATTGGCCCCTGTACCACTCCCTGACCGACCCTTTCATTGTGTTGGAGACATGTGATGCACTTGGCTGCGTCGGAATTGCACTCGAATCTCTTATGGCCTCCTGCACATTTGCAACATCGCGGCGACCCTCCCCCTCCTTTTGCGGGGCACTTGGACATTATATGTCCAAGTTGCCCACAGAAGTAGCAGCAGGGCTGCCCGACGGCTGTAGAAAATGCCGTTAGAAGCCTAAAGAACTTGATCTTTCTAACCCCGCGGTCGCGCATATGGGCGTATGCAGCTGGTGCAATGGTGATCACAAGGTGCGACGACCGCCAGTAGAAGCCTTTCACTATCTGAGTGCTCCCATGTTGGTCCCCGCATGCATTTATGATGTCAGGGTTCTCTTTCCTGAACGACGCGTTGATGTCGTCGAGGGATGCCGAGCGAGGGCAGCTCGTGTTGAAAAGAATGATACGAGGCCAGAGAGACTGTCGTGGGCGTGCAACCCATCCTCGCATACACGACAGCGCTTGGCAGGCCACAGTAACCTCTTCTGCTTTTGAAAGGGTCAGGCCGAGCCCGCCTCCTACTGGGAATGTCGATACGACCGTCACCGACTCAGGAAGGGCACTGAGTGCTTGAGACCTGATCTCCTGTAACTGCCTCGGTGTCAACGGTAGACCTGGCTCTCGAGGGAGTAGTTCCACCACCCGTCCCGTTGTTGGCCTAGTTTTTTGCATGGCTGCTCTAGGCTGCCGCGAGGGTTGGCCCGGCGTGGTAACCGTGTTCACAGCCCCGGTGATGTTCTTGTTTTTCGGGCGGCGGCGCGAGACGACCGTTGCCCAAGAATTCACAGGTTCGTGGATATTGGTGCCGCGCCTAGTCTCAGGGGCCAACTCGCGCCCGAGTCTGGTCTGAACGACGCTGTTTGGGCGTCCGCCTCCGCGCCGTTGGGAGGGTATAGACGGTTCAACTCGTTGCTCTTGAGGCCTCGGCTGTCGAAATCTGCTACAGGGTGGAGGGACTATGGTCGCCTCAGCGGTGCGAGTTCGCTGTCGCTCCAGAGCAGAACTGCTCTCTTCCCGAGGTGATGGTTGCGGTTCCGGTGAGGCACTCTCGAACCGTCTCCTCAACTGCCGAATCCTGGATTGCGAGTTGCTAGTGCCGTTCGCAGAGGGTACAAGTGTCGCTGGAGGCGCCTGAGCGTCCTCGATGCTACCACTAGCGACGTTCTGCCCCCTTTGGTCCTGGGAGAGATTGTTCGCCTGCCCCCTAGCTGTCATGAGCCATTTAACTTTGGCCTCCACTACTGAGTACACCGACTCCCCAACGCTAGCGTACGATAAGGTGAGAAGTCCAAGGACGGAATTCAAAGCCACTAGGAGCTCGTCAACGGCAACAGCCGACGGGTCCTGGGCTGCAAGTCTTCTGAGTGTGTCTTGAAGGTCGACCAATTTCTCGATATTGGGGCACGTATCAGCCCAGTGATTGCGTTGCTTCCTACTGTCTCGAAGAGCCGATACTACAGTCGGAGTGAGATGATGTCGCCCGGACTTTTCTCCCACGGCGCGGGGTGGGGTCACCCCCACGGCCAAGATGATCTTGCTGCTGCATCTCAGTCGAACGGGATCTCTTGCTCTCTTGAGACAAGATTCGAGAAACGGTTGTCAAGATGAAACCGCCGGCGCGCATCCTCCTTCGTGATGCGGCGCAATCGTGTCTGAGACCCAACTCTGGATGTCGAAGGCCTGCTCTCTAGAAGTATCTTACGTTTTGCATCGTTGTGTGTATGCCCGTTATACCGCGCTGTCTCTACCCTCTAGTGGAGTAGCTGGCGCCACTAGTTGGCTCACTCTAACCATGCCCAACCCCACCGTTTTCTTCGACATCACCATCGGCGGTTCTCCCGTCGGCCGCGTGACCTTCGAGCTCGCTGCGGATGTTGTTCCCGATACGGCCGAGAACTTCCGTTGTCTATGCACTGGTGAGAGAGGTGTTGGCAAGTCAGGCAAGGCACTTCACTTCAAAGGCAGCAGTTTTCATCGTATTATTCCAAAGTTCATGTGCCAAGGAGGCGACTTCACCAACGGTAAGATCGACTGCTGCTCTGCGCTGCTCCGTCAGACGCGCCCTTTCTCTCTCAGGTAACGGGACTGGCGGTGAGTCCATCTACGGCGCTAAGTTCAAGGATGAGAACTTCCAGCTGAAGCACACTGGACCAGGGATATTGTCTATGGCTAACGCCGGTCCCAATACGAATGGAAGTCAATTCTTTATCTGCACTGAGAAGACCTCCTGGCTCGATGGCAAGCATGTGGTGTTCGGAAAGGTACGTATATGCCCTCGTCAAGTATGGCAGAGGGTAAACTCGCTGGTCAGGTAGCTGATGGCATGGATGTTGTGAGGAAGATGGAGAGTGTTGGTTCCTCTAGCGGAGCGACTTCACAAGTTGTTGTAATTGCCGATTGTGGACAAATATCATGAACATTGCAGTGCCATATGTAACTGCCACAGACTTTCTAGTTTATCTAACGCCCGCAACTTGTGTTTAGCGTAGTTCATACTAGACCAGGGCTTCTGGCTGAGATGGGCCATAATGCCTTCAAAGGAAATCGCTGAACATGTTGGATAATTCGCTGAGTTCATAGCTAGACACAAAAGCGCTGTCGACTGTCACACCACCGATACACAATTGTAATCCTCATAAACAATAAAACCACCCGCCAAGCCCCTACGATTACTGTTCACTTGCCTTGGCAGATTTGCCTTCGCCGCATCCTTTTCGCGAGTGTTTTAGCGTGGTCCTGGAGTCAATCATGGAGGGACAGAGTGTTACTAATTGTAGAATTGTGATTACTAATTGCAAATCACGGTGCCAAGCACAGTCATTAGAATAGATATGAGCTCGCGCGACTTTCATGTCGAAGCTCTCACAGGCACGATAGTTGGAAGGAATGAGAAGTTCGTAAGACTTATCCAGTGCCTTGTGTTGAAATCATAACCAGTTTGTTTGGCAACTTTTCGCCCCTGCCCGCCGCTTCTCACAACCGAAGATTCCGCAGGCGATCTAGGTTGATACTCTGCATCAACCATCACTCCAGCTCAGATGCTCCACCCGCATCCCATCCCTCACAAGCACCGAGGATACCTCTCAGCGGGCATTAGTGAAGACGGTACGGCTCAGCGCATTGGCTCGTCAATTGTATGAACGGGTTTTCAACTTCTTGACATGCAGCGTAACTACTGAACACCACCATAGTAGCCCGAGGAAAAATGATAGGTGTTTAAAATCACACGCAGCAAACTTCCTGCCATCTCAGAGAACGGAAAGCGCCATTACAGCTCCTGAAAACCAAAGGGAATACCTTGCCGTGAGGGAAGCAATCATGAGCAAGGCGCTACTGTATCCTCCTCAGGCTCCGGCTGAGCATCTTTACCATCCCATGCAGTGACGCTGTGAAGCTTGGGAAGATTCTTAGGCAGTGGGTCGAGGGTTACCTGAAGATGATCTCCTGCGAGCAGACGAGAGAAGTACAACGACTGACCCTGCCAGCCATCAGGCCCGAGACGAAGGTTCTGATGTTGGCCTCATCGAAGCCCCCACGATGGATTCCGTAATGTCCTTTAGACAAGTGGACCGCCACCAAGGCCGGGTAACTACAGAACAACCGGATAGTGAAGACGTGACTATTAGCGAGAGCTGCTTACCCGAACTGTAGTCGAAGGGCTTCCTCAAAATCAAATTGATCTCCCCCTTGTGACCAGTAGTAGTGGACGGGAATGCCAGGGTTAGCTAACACGAAAGTGTTACATCGACAGTAGCGAAGGGACAGTACCTTTCACGGCTGCATTGTATTCTTTGATGTAGGCGTTCCTCTCCTCAGCACCCGAGTCCAGAATGTGCGGTAAAAATGCGATAACACAAACGTGATCTGATCACCACAGAGGACCATCAGGCGACGAATAACGGAAAAGATGGTATCACGAGTACTCACTTTTGCAGTTCTCCTCGAAATCTTCCTGGTTGAGTAATTGAGTGGCCTCCTTAGCATAGCTATAATACCTGCCCGAAGAGATCCGTCACCGGCAGGAGGACAGGAAGCTACGCACTTCTCTGCGAACTGGACGAGGCTGCTGGTCTCTCTCTGTTCCTGGTAGTCAACAGCAAGGCCGTCGGACTTTTTGCCAGCGGGGAAGAGTTTAATCTGAGTAGTACGCATAGGATTGGGGCGGTGGAGGTGCCTAACGTACAGTGGGGAAGCCTTGAACTCCGAACCTCTGAGCCAAGGATTGCTCTTCAGTAGCATCGACCTGACAAGTGAACGTGAACGTCGTCAACGGGCCCGCGGTGCCCACCTTTCCGAACTTGACCCGACCCTTCATTTGAGTAGCAGCTGCGGTCCAATGAGGAGCCAATGCCTTGCAGTGGCCGCACCAAGGGGCGTAGAACTCTGGGATGAGACGATGGTAGAGAGGAGACCTTCGATGACTTACCAACAAACCACACGGACTTGTCATCTTGCATGACCAACTTATCAAAGTTGCTACCAGTTAATACCTGCCATCACCAACATCATCAACACTGACCTCTTCACCCTCGATGCCCTACAACAACATCATCCTCATTCCCTTCTGGCTGCGTATCGGCCTTCTTCGATTTACCACCGGTTTCCTTCTTAGCCTTCTTAGGCTTCGATTTACCAGCGAGGCGATCGTTGGCGACCTTCTTGGCCTATGCAATACAAGAAGATGATGATAAGAATGGTGGTGGTGGTGAGCGTCACCTGCGAGATGGCGTACTTGACCAAGCCTTTAGCCTCCCTCGGGCCGCTGTAATCCACGGGCTTCGATTTGTCTTCTCCGAAAAACTTTACAGTGGGGAACCCTGAGCAGAGATGCCGGGGATCGAACCCGCGTCCTTTATAGTTTTCGAAATACCTTGAACACCGTAGGGGCCCATCACTGACTGATCATTGACAGCTGCGAAGTTAACTATCCCAGCCATAGCAGTGGCGGCCTGAAAATGGACGAATACCCTCCGCGGGGGTAGAACTCAGGTCCTTTCGATTACCTTCTCATACTCTGGTGCAAACTGTTGGCAATGACCGCACCAATCTGCGTAGAATTCCACCACCCACAACTCGTTACCTGCGGGCACCGGTAAAACCCCAGCATGCAAAAACAACAAAAACCCATAGTGGTGTCCACCTCCCTTACTACTCTGAACAACCGTCTTAGCAAAGGACTTTGCATCCAGGACTTGCACGAAGGAATCCTTCTTGCCGTACAGAGCGGCAGCCGAGCTCACATCGCTCAGCAAACCGATGATGAATAACAACAAGTATGCCATGTAAAAACAAGGGTAAAACTACACTTAGATACATTGACTGGCGATGCTGGGTGATACGCAGAGCTAGAGGTGTCAGAAAATGTAAGAGAATGGTCCTTGCCAGTAGAAGGATTGTTGGCAGTTGGTCGTCAGTCTTGCTGCTACTCGTCCTCCTCAGGCCGATGGTGGTCACTACAATGATCACTTCATTTCCTTTCCTTTGTACCTGAACATCGCAACCTCCTGTTATGAAGGTGAGTTACTGATTATTATTACGACTTCTTCCCGTGGGACCAGGGCACATATCGATGCTTTATCATATGCTAAGAGGAACACTCAGGGCCAGTAGGAGCGAGGGGATGGTGACGCTACCTTGATCTGCTGCTTCATGGTGAGAGTAAAGAGCATTATGAAGTACACCAGTAGGATGGGCCAGAACACAGGCAAGTCGAAGAAGGGGAAGAACTGAAGGAAAGAGCGTCCAAGGGGTGGTGGGTTGGAGGGATGGCTACCGTCATAATGATGGAGATTAACGTCGCCTGCATTGCTCTCTTCCAAAATACAAACTCTGGCAACCTACGCTGGAACGGCCTGAATTCGTCCGAGTCCCTGAAATCAGATACCGCAACTTGACCTGTTTCGTATCTTGCACGGTCGACCCAAAGATATGCTTTACCGTGTTGGCAGGACTGGTGCATTGCTATCCTCATCCACTTGCGGCGATATGAAGCCTATGAACAAGTTGAGAAGGTAGATAGACCAACCATAGGTGATGATGTAAAAACCTGATGTCATAGTAATACCAATAGCACCGAAGACAGTAGCGGCTACTATCACCCTGCAGGAAGTAAACTCTGATACCGTATATAGCACAAGCGATGAAGAACGCCAGCCAACGACTCTTCGTCCAAATGGTGGTCTTCTCGAGGTAGTAGGTGTACCTTAACGGATGGTAAGGTACAATGGTCGAGGTGGGTGTGGTCACATTCGAGAGATCCCTCGTGCCAGCCTGACGGGGTACGAAGGCTGCACTATTTGGCTGGCGCCGCCTCCTGATGCTTGGGGTTTACTTGACGATGACGAGGAGGACGACATAACACCGTCTAAGGCAGTAGGCTCCATCATGGTGTGGAAATAATTACACGAAGGAGGAGAAGAGAACTAGTATCTTATAGTACACCTGGCAAGATACAAAATAGGTCAATCGACTCACCAGACCTTAATTGTAGTCTTGAATACAGCACGTGAACAACAGCGCGGAAAAAAATTCTCGCGCGCCACGAAATCCAAGCCTTGCTCCTCCCCCCGCCGGATCATTGCTGCGTAGTCGTCAACGATGTCCAAGGAAGTGGTGAGAGTTTTGGTGGCCTCGACTAATCCAGTGAAGATAGAGGCTGCCCGGATGGGGATAGAACCCTTCATAAAAGGAAGGGAGTGAGTGAGGTCCTTGACGGCCTGAAGCAGTCTGGTGCAGGTTAGTAGTGTCGGGGGAAGCCACCGACAGTGGGGTTGCTGACCAGCCCTACGGCGATGCGGAGACTTTACGGTAGGGGCGCAGGGGGTATTCAATAAACCGATTTTGGAACCGCATTTTACGTGTAAAAATCTATTCTGGGTTCCAGAATCAGTCTGTTGGACGGGGGGAAGGGCCTATGATCTCTCTCAGGGGGGCGAGGAATAGACTGGCTGCCTTGTGTCGTGGAACCAAGCAGGCTGAGTTTTACGTAGCCTTCGAAGGTGGGGTTTTCAAGACAGAAGATGGCCGGTTGTGAGTTGGTAATGGAGTGGTATTGATGGCAATTATCAATGTCAGACATGTCGCTGCCTGGGTATGTGTATCAATGCATGGTGATGACTACGTATCGGAGGCAAGGACCGCTACCTTCCAGGTAGGAGGGTCGTTGTTAACGGCCATCCCGTCTTCTATCGAGGCACGGGCGTATAAGCACCATAATGAAGTAACCCTTCCCACAACGATTGGAAAAGAAGCGGATATGTAGACTAACGGTCACGGACCAATGGGCTAGTCTATGCATTACTATCACGCTCGCCATTGGGAGGGTAGTAGTGCTGTGCTGGACAGGTCCCACCTGCCGTACAGAAGTTGATGGAAGTAGAGGGCCTCGAGTTGGGTCATGCTGATGATAAGATCTTCGGACGGTGAGAAGCAACCAACAGCGTGATGGTGATGGAATGCTCTCAGTGTGGAGTCTGGTCGATCGGAAGGGACCGTGGGCATCCTCACAGCTGGTCGCCTGTGCCGAGACCGGTACTACGCTCATGCCATGGAGTTAGCTATGATACCCTTCATCAACGCCAACTTGTACTCTCTTCCCTGTCGCGTTCTCCTGGACAGTACGTTTTAGGTGGGGACTGTCAGCATCGTCGAAGGTGATCTCTCATAACCATGCATTGTGAAAGTTTCTTTTGAATTCAATATGTCTTTTGCTTGCAGTATTTTTGAGGGTGAAAGGAGCGCAAATGGTGTTCCGTGAGGATCGAACCCGGGACCTCCCTCCGCAGTTCTATTTCATGTCGGCTGTTCACAAAGGAAAGAAGGCGGTCCAGGCGAACGGCCAACTTCGGTTTTCCGCGAAACATATGGTCACGGGAGCCCTGGTCGAGGCAGTAAGCTACCACTGATGGTCCTCTGATGGTGATGGTCGTTCTCAGTGTGTCGATCCACGATGGGACTTCACGGTCGCCGCCGTACTGGGTAGACTGGCAGCAGCACGTGAGAAGGATGGTCCGGAGTCTCCTAAGCTGGCCTCTATTTATATGGCCATGCTACAACTTGTGCCACCGTCCAGTCGAAGTGCCCTCAGTTGTGAGGCAGTACAGCGAGAGTTATCAAAGGAGTGGTATCATAATAACATCCGGGAGTGCATAAAGACATCAGCGACCAAGCTTATCAGCGCGTGGAAGCTCGGCCCGGTGCCGTCCAGTACGACGAACGATGTACGGACGAAGGTGTATCGTTGAATGATGGTTTTACCGTTTTTAGTTCAGAAAAGTCTTCGTACCACTCCTGCTGCCGCGAGGCTGGTCATCGGTGTGCCGGATTTACTGTGGCTGTCTGACGCCGCTGAGCAGTACCTCTACGACGAGTATGGGGCTGATACCGGTGATTACCGAATGAATCTGAAGAAAATAGTGGACCCCTTGAAGCATTTGGTAGAGAACCCAGAGAGCGTTTACCCGATCACGCGAGAGAAGGTTGGAAGGGTGGTGTACGTGATTCGATAACACCGGTGTTTTGCGCAGATCATAGATGTGGCCGGTGACCGTAGCGATGCCAAAACCCGTGAATTTTTACAAGAAGTTGGAAGCTCGGTGGACACTCGCAAGAGAGAGCGAGAACACGAGGAGACCATCAGAGAGGCCAAACAGGTTGGTTGTTGATCGCGCAGGGGGAGCTGGATCTTTGCTTCCTCAGCTGCGGGCTGCATTGGACGCACGCTACAATCACATCGGAGGAGAGCATGATGTGTGTCCAAGCTGTGGGGTGGCTGGTCAAATCCGATTCAGGTTTCTGGAGGTAGTACTAGTAGTAGTGGTAGTTCTGTGGTGGTGATGTTGTTATGCAGGGGTATGGTCAATCAGACTGCCGTAAGAACGAGGTCTGGGGCGCATCAACTGAAATGCATGCAACTGGCCTGAGGAAGGAGGCTAAGTAGTCTGCCCACCACCGCTAATATCGGATGTTGTTGTACCGCTTCTATGATCACGACTGTTCCAATTCTACCCTCGTCACTTGTCGTCTTGAAATCCACTCAAGTTCAGCATCAGTTCTGTCCACATCGACTCTCGCTACTGCCGTTCTGGACCGGGATTTCGGTGTACCCGTGGGCTACGGGCCGTGCCACGAAAACCCGAGGCCATTTCCTCACCTATTTCTGTTTCACTGGTGCCCTTAAAAAAGAGGATTGGGCGAATTAGCCGTTCGTCCAATGGGTACTTATTCTGGCAAAAGACACCATCGAGGCTCTTCAAGAGTCGACGATCACGAACTGATAATTGGCCATAACGAGGAATGGTCGACGACTGAGGGAGAAGCCACCTGTCATGGGGCAACCGCACCCACTGGCTACTTGTCTAACTACTCCCGTGGGACTGCGTACGATGTCGACTCAAATTCTCATTAAAGACGGGAAGCACTCATATGACAGTTTATATACATGCATGTAAATGCTTGTGTGCTTCTGTTGTTCGAGAATGGCAAAGGAAGTCGATACAAAGTAGCCAATAATACACCGATCGAGACATTCAGAAACCGGTCACCTGAGATTGCCGACGAATGCTGACCTTTTCAGGTGCGGCAACTGCGATAATGTCTGGACCTTTGACGATTGACTTTTACTTGTTTCTTTGTAGTGTCATGTTGGGTTGAAGCATAATCGATCACTGGGGCGCGCGCTAGTGTTCTGCGCAGTGATCATGCTGTTGAGACAGTCTCGGGCTAGAAGTAGGCTGTCGTTTAGGTTTTTGTGGTTGTCCACCACCTCCTCCTTTTTCGCAGTATGTCGACCCACGGATACACCGGACGTTTCATCAAAGACCACTGTGTCTACGGCCAGGCGTCTATAGTGCTGTCTGATGATATGGCAGCACTATCGAAGTGGAGTTCTAATGCTACTGATACCTTCTCGAGGAAGACCAAGATCATCTGCACTATGGGCCCATCATGCTGGGATGTTGATACTTTGGTTAAGATGATTGATCAGGGCATGAACGTGGCGAGGTAATAGTAAACTGTAGGTGAGAGTGAGGAGATTTTTTTCTGTCAGACTCAATTTTTCCCACGGTGATTTCGAAGCTCATGGGGCTACGGTTCAGCGTATCAGAGAAGCGTTGAAGCAGCGTCCTGGCAAGCATGTGGCGATACTCCTCGACACTAAGGGACCGGAAATTAGAACTGGTTTTTTTAAAGAAGAAGGTGGCAAGGTTAAATTAGAGGCTGGTCAGGAGCTCGTTCTGACCACCGACTACGATTTCAAGGGCGACTCTACCAAGATCGCCTGCAGCTATGCAAAGCTCCCCCAGAGTGTCAAGCCTGGCTCTACCATCCTCATGGCCGATGGAACTGTCAGTCTGGAAGTGATCGAATGCCTTGAGGACAGTGTGAGGACGCGTGTTATGAACAATGCTACTATTGGTGAACGTAAAAATATGAACCTCCCCGGGGTCAGAGTGGACCTGCCGTGTATCAGCGAGAAGGACAAGAATGATATCCTTAATTTTGGCATTCCTCAAGGAGTTAAGTTCATTGCAGCATCCTTCGTCCAAGATGGTGATGATGTAATAACAACAGGTGCTTGGGTGCTGCTGATTAGTATCGTTTGTTCTGGTAGGTCAGAGGCCTCCGCAAGCTGCTCGGACCGAGAGGGCGTCACATCAAGATCATCTCTAAAATCGAGAATGAGTCTGGCATGAAGCATTTCGATGATATCCTCGCAGCTTCCGATGGCATCATGATCGCTCGTGGTGATCTCGGGATGGAGATCCCTCCCGAGAAGGTCTTCCTCGCCCAGAAGATGATGACTGGGCGATGCAACCTGATGGGCAAGCCCGTCATCACCGCCACCCAGATGCTCGAGTCTATGATCACGAATCCTAGACCTACTCGTGCTGAGGCCAGTGACGTCGCCAACGCTGTCCTTGACGGTACTGATGCTGTGATGCTCTCCGGTGAGTCGGCTGGCGGTGCATTCCCGGTTCAAGCGGTATCTATCATGAGGAGGATCTGTGAGGAGGCGGAGTCTTCTATCGACTATGATACCCTCTTCCAGAGAATTCGAGAGACTGTCATGAATCAGAACGATGGTGTAAGCAGCGACGGTAGCATGGGTAATTGGCAAGTGTTGTTGTGTCAGGGCCTAGCGATACCAGAGGCTGTATGCTCCTCTGCGGTGAAGGCTTGTATTGAATGTAACGCCACGCTCATCGTTGCCCTCACTGAAACGGTAATGATGTTATCCGCGGTGGTCTGGGTGATTATCATTCTTCGTTTTTGTCAGGGCGCTACGGCCAAGTTACTGTCCAAGTATCGACCATCTCCGCCAATCCTTGCCCTGTCGGCGTCGGAGTCCACTATTAAGCACTTACAGTTATACAGGGGGATAGTAGCCCTACAGGTGCCGTCCTTCCAGGGTACTGATCACGTCATAAGAAATGCCCTTGAACACGCCAAACAGATGGGGCTCTGTTCCGTGGGTGATAAGATCGTCGCTGTGCACGGCGTTAAGGAGGAGGTCAGTGGGTCTAGCAATCTGATGAAGGTTCTCGAGGTGGACTAACTACTACTATCATAATCGTTATGCACTTTTTTCTAATATGAACAGCGAGTAGTGTGACGGTGCCTCATCGTCGTCATCACTGCTGCTGTTGTTGCTGTTAACTCATCATCCATCGTGCGGTGGTCTAACTTACTCGTCATAGCAACAACAACAAACCTCTGATAATTTGATTATCAATGCTGCTGCTGCCGAGTACTTGTTGTTGTTGCGTTGCTGCTGCTGTCTCGGCTCCCCAAACATCCCTCTCAATGATTATGTTGGTCGTAGAAGTCATCGTTAGGAAAGGTGCCGTCTACTACTTAAAGTAGTCTACTTTGTCGTATCGAGGGAGAGCCTTGCGATAGCGTATAGCATCTCCTTCAGTCGGTGTCTGTATGGTAGCTTCTAGGGGTCAGCATGATGATGCCGTCATGGGAGATTTCTTCCACTTCAGAGGGGAATGGCTTCAGATTCATTTTCAATCATTCATCAGGACTCTCGAAGATGGCCGGTGCTGCTGTTGCTGCTGCCTCCGCCGTTATTGACACCCCTGTAGCTGATCATGGCTTCACGGGGCGGTATACAGAGGGGAGTCGAGCACTTGGTCAGGCCGATCTTGCTGTTGCCGATGACTTGGCTGAGTTGTCCGTGTGGAGTGAGAACTGCTACTCTCCAGACTCTCTAACGAGGAAGACCAAGCTCATCTGCACTATGGGCCCATCGTGTTGGGATGTTGATACTTTGGTTAAGATGATTGATCAGGGCATGAACGTGGCGAGGTTCAACTTCTCCCATGGTGACTTCGATACTCATAGTCGGACTTTGAGGAATCTGAGGGATGCACTCAGGGAGCGGCCAAACAGGGACGTCTCCATTCTACTCGATACCAAGGGACCTGAGATCCGTTCGGGTTTCTTCGCCGCTGGTGGCAAGGTCGAGCTCGAGGCCGGTCAGGATTTGATCCTCACCACTGATTACTCCTTCAAGGGTGATGCCCACAAGATTGCCTGCACCTACGACAAGCTCCCCCAGAGTGTCAAGCCCGGCTCTATCATCCTCATGGCTGATGGTACGGTTAACCTGCAGGTCGTTGAGTGCTACGAGGACAGCGTCAAGACTCGTGTCTTGAACCACGCTATCATCGGTGAGCGTAAGAACATGAACCTCCCCGGCGTCAGAGTTGACCTTCCCTGCATCGGTGAGAAGGAGGCCAACGATATCCTCAACTGGGGCCTTCCCAACGGCATCAACTTCATCGCTGTCTCCTTCGTCCAGCACGGTGATGATATTCGTGGACTGCGGAAGATTTTGGGGAGTCGTGGTCGTAATGTTCAGATCATCTCCAAGGTCGAGAGCACTGAGGGTCTCAGGAACTTCGATGATATCCTCGAGGCTTCCGATGCCATCATGATCGCTCGTGGTGATCTCGGTATGGAGATGCCCCCTGAGAAGGTCTTCCTCGCCCAGAAGATGATGACTGCCCGCTGCAACCTCGCTGGCAAGCCCGTCATCACCGCCACCCAGATGCTCGAGTCCATGATCGAGAACCCCAGGCCCACTCGTGCCGAGGTCAGTGATGTCGCCAACGCCGTTCTCGACGGTACCGATGGTGTCATGCTCTCCGGTGAGACCGCTGGTGGTAAGTTCCCCGTGAGTTCAGTCCACATTCAACGATCTATTTGTGAGGTAGCCGAGCATTCAATCGACTATGATGGCCTTTACTCTCGCATTCGACAGGCTGTTATGAATGCTAATCCTGAGGGTCTGTGTACCTCAGAGGCAGTATGCGCATCGGCTGTAAAGACAGCTATAGAATGCGATGCCTCTATCATCGTCGCTCTCACTGAGACCGGTAACACTGCACGCCTTTTGGCTAAGTACAGGCCATCACAACAGATTTTGGCCCTATCTGCGTTCGAGTCGACTGTGAAGCACTTAGCTCTCTCAAGGGGCGTCATGGCCCTGCAAGTGCCTTCCTTTCAAGGATCTGATCATATCCTTCATAATGCCCTCGCCCACGCTAAGCAAATGGGGATGTGCCGAGTTGGTGATAAAGTTGTTGCCGTCCATGGCATGCAAGAGTCTACCCCTGGTGCTAGCAACCAGATTAAGGTTCTCGTTGTGGAGTGAAATTCTCAGTCACTCCCGTTGTAAATATGAGTCATTTGGCTGCTGATCTTTCATGATTGTCGTCGGCGAATACACCCATAACCGTAGATTAGTAACAACAGTGTTGCTGACCATACCGTCATGAATGGTCTGCATCAACCGTGTTTTTCTTACTTATTCCTCTTCCCCTTATGGAGTATATATAAGTAGTACGCTCAGTAATGGTCATGGGACCGTCTACTTACCAATCGCAGTTTGTGCGTAGTACGCCTTGTTGTAACTCCTATGTATCTCAAACTACTGCTGACGATGATCTTTATCGCTATGGACTTCGCTATTGGTGATGCCAAGAGATGCTGGAAGTCATTCCTCCTAGGGTACTCTGATTTGAGTTCGAACTGTTAATGCCGGTGATCACATTCACTCGGCAAACGATAATCTATCACGGCAAGGCGGCGGAGGTGTTGGTCGTACCCCTCTAACTTGTTCCATCTGCACGCATGCGCAAATCACGGGGTGTGCAGAAGATATCGTACGAGGAGTTGACCGGTACAGACAAGCGGTCTATCTTTTCTAGTAGCATAGCGGGTCCATGAGGTCAGCAGTTGCCAATGATGAGAATGCATGCCGCTTGTATCGCTACGGCCTCTACGATGCTAACTGTGGGATTGGTCATCATCAATTTTTGGCGCATGGGTCCAACAGCATCCGACTTCTTAAGAGTCCGCGTCGAGGCCTTGTTATGCTGGGATATCGCGAGCCTTGGTCGATGAAGTACCGCTGACTAGTCCTTCCCTGCAGGCCTTAGCAGGGATCTCGCGCGCCTGGGCGAGGTTCCCGAGCTTTGTGTGGAGGTGTCCCCCAAGCGATCGTCGTTGCTTAGCTAAATCCCCCGTCTGGAGGTGACCGCCTTGTGTAGAGTCGACGAACGCTTGTCCTTGATAGTGTGACAATTCTGATGCAGTAGTGTACGATATAGGATTAATGATGTCTTTGTCACAGTGAATTATATTCTTCAACATCATGTCTCACGGCTTCAGCGGACGCTCCATCAAGGACCACGGTGTTCTCGGCCAGGCCGCCGTCTCTATCACTGACCAGATGGCTGATCTCGCTGCCTGGGATGGTTCCAGCTGTGACCCCATCACCCGTAAGACCACTCTTACCTGCACTATGGGCCCCTCTGATTGGGATGTCGAGACCTTGGTCAAGATGATCAACCAGGGCCTTAACATCGCCAGGTTCAACTTCTCCCACGGTGACTTCGAGAGCCACAGCAAGTGCCTCGCCAACCTTAAGGAGGCCCTCAAGCAGTGCCCCGGCAAGCACGTCGCCGTCATGCTCGATACCAAGGGACCTGAGATCCGTTCGGGTTTCTTCGCCGCTGGTGGCAAGGTCGAGCTCGAGGCCGGTCAGGATTTGATCCTCACCACTGATTACTCCTTCAAGGGTGATGCCCACAAGATTGCCTGCACCTACGACAAGCTCCCCCAGAGTGTCAAGCCCGGCTCTATCATCCTCATGGCTGATGGTACGGTCAACCTGCAGGTCGTTGAGTGCTACGAGGACAGCGTCAAGA
Source organism: Perkinsus olseni (assembly GCA_013115135.1). Classification (NCBI taxonomy): domain Eukaryota; phylum Perkinsozoa; order Perkinsida; family Perkinsidae; genus Perkinsus; species Perkinsus olseni. Next base: position 209,510 of record JABANP010000004.1, read on the forward strand.
CTCGTGTCTTGAACCACGCTATCATCGGTGAGCGTAAGAACATGAACCTCCCCGGCGTCAGAGTTGACCTTCCCTGCATCGGTGAGAAGGAGGCCAACGATATCCTCAATTGGGGTCTTCCCAACGGAATTGATTTCATCTCCGCTTCTTTCGTCCAGCACGGTGATGATATCCGTGGTCTCCGTAAGTTGATGGGTGAGGCCGGTAAGAACGTCCAGATCATCTCCAAGGTCGAGAGCACTGAGGGTCTCAGAAACTTCGATGATATCCTCGAGGCTTCCGATGCCATCATGATCGCTCGTGGTGATCTCGGTATGGAGATGCCCCCTGAGAAGGTCTTCCTCGCCCAGAAGATGATGACTGCCCGCTGCAACCTCGCTGGCAAGCCCGTCATCACCGCCACCCAGATGCTCGAGTCCATGATCGAGAACCCCAGGCCCACTCGTGCCGAGGTCAGTGATGTCGCCAACGCCGTTCTCGACGGTACCGATGGTGTCATGCTCTCCGGTGAGGCCGCCAGCGGCAAGTTCCCCGTGAACGCCATCTCCATCCAGCGTCGCATCTGCGAGAGCGCTGAGGCTGTCATCGACTACGACTCCCTCTACCTCCGCATCCGCGAAGCCGTCATGAACAAGCACCCCGAAGGTCTCCCCGTTGCCGAGTCTATCTGCTCCAACGCTGTTGCTCTCGCCTCTGAGGTCAACGCCTCTCTCATCCTCGCCCTTAGCCAGACTGGCTCTACCTCTCGTCTCTTGGGCAAGTACCGTCCTCGTCAGCAGATCGTGTGCGTCACTGATAACGAGCACACCGTCGCCCACACTGCCGTCGCCCGTGGCGTCCTCCCCTTCCAGGTTGAGTCCCTTAAGGATACCGAGGCTGTCATCGCCAAGGCTCTCGAGTACGCCAAGTCTGTCGGTCTCGTGAAGGCTGGTGATAAGGTTGTTGCCGTTCATGGTATCAAGGAGAACACCGCCGGTGCCACCAACATGATGGAGGTTGTCAATGTTGAGTAAGTTACTCTCTTCAAAAACCATTCCTCTTTCTTCTTATCGATTGAACCACTGTCTTTTTGGACAATCGAGCACAATAGTTGTGCTCCACTAACGTAATAGTAGGAGCTATGCTGCTGCCTGTAGGCAAATAATATATCGGATATTCCGTCCTGTTTCTTGCATCATGCCAAAGTGTTGAGCTAGTCAGCAGCTACTCGGAGTAGCCCACTCCCGATATAATCGCTAACGGGGATATCGCAACCGGGTTGAGATGAAGCCGCTATGCCACGTGGCGGCAGCACTCAGAAATTGGAATTTGTGAAATTCTGTTCGATCGTTGTTCATCACGTATTAGCGGACGTCCCATTTAGGATAAAGCCGCTTATCGCTGTCAGTGATTCGACGATCGCAGACTCATCAGTTATCGAAGCCAATCTCGTGAGTAGTTCCCTTAGCTCGTCCTTGAAAGACTGGTGATCGATTCCGAGTATCGATCGCCCGGGGCCATAGCTCTGATGTGCCACTGAAAGACTACAGAGTCTTCGAAAACATGTGAAACGTTGTCGACGGTCGCTGGGAATCTGCGGATTAGGATCTATTTCTTCGATGCTCAATCCGGGACAACCGGAGTGGAATTTATCTTGGAGTTTCATCGAGTTTGGTGATGGCAAAAGCGGTCCCACTAATGGCACGCCCCATCGAAAGAGATCCTTCTTGGATGCTGCGTTCGAAGGAGTGCTGTCACTGTTTAGGTGTACCGCGTGAAAGGAAAACATCAGTATGCTCTGCTTTTGCTCGTTGGTTGATAACGACACTCCGGAGCTAACTCCTGTCCTTTTGCGTCACTCATCTCTTACCGGATCGAATGCAATGGATTGCTGACCCCTCTCGGAACAGCACGGGCCCATGCGTGGGGGACAGAGCTTTGGGACACATCATTTGTGTGCTCATCGAAGTAGCTGCGCAGTGTTCAGCGCTTCATCTATGCCGATAATCATTCAGTGATTCATCAGTGTCTCTCGATATCATCAGTCGCCCACTGGTGGCAGTGGATCCCTTATGATTCTAATCTCAGCTCGGCTAAAGTCATGGTGTTATGGCTCTATGAATCGGTTCGCTTGCAGTTCATTTTTCCGAATAAACAATGTCTCACGGTTTCAGCGGACGCTCCATGAAGGACCACGGTGTCATCGGCCAGGCCGCCGTCTCCATCACTGATGGGATGGCTGATCTCGCTGCCTGGGATGGTTCCAGCTGTGACCCCATCACCCGTAAGACCACTCTTACCTGCACTATGGGCCCCTCTGATTGGGATGTCGAGACCTTGGTCAAGATGATCAACCAGGGCCTTAACATCGCCAGGTTCAACTTCTCCCACGGTGACTTCGAGAGCCACAGCAAGTGCCTCGCCAACCTTAAGGAGGCCCTCAAGCAGTGCCCCGGCAAGCACGTCGCCGTCATGCTCGATACCAAGGGGCCTGAGATCCGTTCGGGTTTCTTCGCCGCTGGTGGCAAGGTCGAGCTCGAGGCCGGTCAGGATTTGATCCTCACCACTGATTACTCCTTCAAGGGTGATGCCCACAAGATTGCCTGCACCTACGAGAAGCTCCCCCAGAGTGTCAAGCCCGGCTCTATCATCCTCATGGCTGATGGTACGGTTAACCTGCAGGTCGTTGAGTGCTACGAGGACAGCGTCAAGACTCGTGTCTTGAACCACGCTATCATCGGTGAGCGTAAGAACATGAACCTCCCCGGCGTCAGGGTTGACCTTCCCTGCATCGGTGAGAAGGAAGCCAACGATATCCTCAACTGGGGTCTTCCCAACGGAATTGATTTCATCTCCGCTTCTTTCGTCCAGCACGGTGATGATATCCGTGGTCTCCGTAAGTTGATGGGTGAGGCCGGTAAGAACGTCCAGATCATCTCCAAGATCGAGAGCACTGAGGGTCTCAGGAACTTCGATGATATCCTCGAGGCTTCCGATGGCATCATGATCGCTCGTGGTGATCTCGGTATGGAGATGCCCCCTGAGAAGGTCTTCCTCGCCCAGAAGATGATGACTGCCCGCTGCAACCTCGCTGGCAAGCCCGTCATCACCGCCACCCAGATGCTCGAGTCCATGATCGAGAACCCCAGGCCCACTCGTGCCGAGGTCAGTGATGTCGCCGACGCTGTTCTCGACGGTACCGATGGTGTCATGCTTTCTGGTGAGGCTGCCAACGGTAAGTTCCCCGTGAACGCCATCTCCATCCAGCGTCGCATCTGCGAGAGCGCTGAGGCTGTCATCGACTACGACTCCCTCTACCTCCGCATCCGTGAGGCCGTCATGAACAAGCACCCCGAGGGTCTCCCCGTTGCCGAGTCTATCTGCTCCAACGCTGTTGCTCTCGCCTCTGAGGTCAACGCCTCTCTCATCCTCGCCCTTAGCCAGACTGGCTCTACCTCTCGTCTCTTGGGCAAGTACCGTCCTCGTCAGCAGATCGTGTGCGTCACTGATAACGAGCACACCGTCGCCCACACTGCCGTCGCCCGTGGCATCCTCCCCTTCCAGGTTGAGTCCCTTAAGGATACCGAGGCTGTCATCGCCAAGGCTCTCGAGTACGCCAAGTCTGTCGGTCTCGTGAAGGCTGGTGATAAGGTTGTTGCCGTTCATGGTATCAAGGAGAACACCGCTGGTGCCACCAACATGATGGAGGTTGTCAATGTCGAGTAAATAGCAAACGTTGCAGTCTACCGTGAGTTATCTCCTACTGTACTCAAAACTTCATCATCCCACTTATTGTGGTGCATTTTGGCGTAACAGTTAGCCAATTGGCTTAGCAGTCGGTTACTCCGCTGTGTTGCCTATAGTGACATCTTGTTGTGTTGTCAGTAGCATTCCCGTAGTCAGCCAAGGGTGTGGCCAGCTCCATTGCAGGATCTTCTTGTGCGAGGAATGCTGGAGGACTCATTGACGGTGGATGTGGGTGCTCGTGTTAGTGATCTACAGAGTGTCTACTTGAAAGGGGTCCACCCCTCGTGAATTTTTAGAGTTAAAATTTCGAGAATCGTAGCAACGCTGAAAATTCGCGAAAATGTGTTGGCAGAATCACTATGGTGATGCCGATACGGAGGCCGACGACGACGACGCTGTGAGGCGATGCCGATACGGAGGCCGACGACGACGACGACGCTGTGAGGTGATGCCGATACGGAGGCCGACGACGATGACGCTGTGAGGTGATGCCGATACGGAGGCCGACGACGATGACGCTGTGAGGTGATGCCGATACGGAGGCCGACGACGATGACGCTGTGAGGTGATGCCGATACGGAGGCCGACGACGACGACGACGCTGTGAGGTGATGCCGATACGGAGGCCGACGACGATGACGCTGTGAGGTAATGCCGATACGGAGGCCGACGACGACGACGCTGTGAGGTGATGCCGATACGGAGGCCGACGACGACGACGCTGTGAGGTGATGCCGATACGGAGGCCGACGACGACGCTGTGAGGCGTCTGAGTCAACGTCAACTTCTTCTTGTCGATCAAATGTTAGGATTTTATCATCAGTCTGGTACCACACCAAACGTTATTCGTATGCCTAGTGGTATCAACAGTATCACTGGGGTCGAGCTGATAGTGATCCGCTGATGCAGTAAGTACTGCGACGGAGCCGTATTCCCCCCACGGGGGAGTTCGGGCCGCCCGAACTTATACTCACAATGTGCATGCGTGCAAATCTCAATCCATTTGCTTCCAGATAATGCATGCAACTCGCTGCGTGACCATACCCATGTGGAATGAGTGCTGCTACGCTTTGTTCAACCATGCAGGCCAATGGAAGTTATCAACGTTGATCGTAGGTCGATCCACTCGAAGGCACTCTGTTGCTTGTTGCGCAAGCCCCGCTATGGGCGGACTGTGTACAGGCGTGCTACGCTCGATCTGCGCTGTGGGGTAAGCCGTGATGGTCTCTTGAAGTTTCCAATAGATGACTGGCACTGTGATTGTTAGGCGGAGGACCGAATCGCGGGCGCAGGTCATCTCGTGCAGCCTCCTTATCGCCTTCGAAATCACGTAAATGTCCTACCAAGCCTTCAGTGGGCGTAAGGTGGAGGGATATGCCGTCCTCGGTCAGGCTGCCATCGCTATATCTGATGATATGTCCAAGATATCTGCCTGGGATGGCGGTGCTGCCGACTCCCTGCAGAGGAAGACAAAGCTCATCTGCACTATGGGCCCATCATGCTGGGATGTTGATACTTTGGTTAAGATGATTGATCAGGGCTTGAACATCGCGAGGTTCAACTTCTCTCATGGTGATTTCGAAACCCACGCCAACACCCTCAAGAACCTGAGGACTGCCCTGAAGCAACGCCCTGGGAAGGAGGTCGCCGTTTTGCTTGACACCAAGGGACCCGAGATCCGTTCGGGCTTCTTCGCTGCAGGCGGCAAGGTCCAGCTGCAAGCTGGTCAAGATCTGACTCTGACAACTGACTACGGTTTCAAGGGTGACGCTAGTAAGATTGCCTGCAGCTACCCCAAGCTACCTCAAAGTGTTAAGCCCGGCTCTACCATCCTCATGGCTGATGGTACGGTTAGTTTGAAGGTCCTTGAGTGCTACGAGGATGGGGTGAAGACTCGCGTCATGAATAACGCGGCCATCGGCGAGCGTAAGAACATGAACCTCCCTGGTGTTAAGGTAGACCTTCCCTGTATCGGTGAGAAGGAGGCCAACGATATCCTCAACTGGGGTCTTCCCAACGGCATCAACTTCATCGCTGTCTCCTTCGTCCAGCACGGTGATGATATCCGTGGGCTCCGCAAGCTGATGGGCGAACGTGGAAGAAACGTCCATCTCATTTCCAAGATCGAGAACGAAGAAGGGCTGAAAAACTTCGATGATATCCTTGAGGCCTCCGATGGCATCATGATTGCTCGTGGTGATCTCGGCATGGAGATCCCTCCCGAGAAGGTCTTTCTCGCCCAGAAGATGATGATGGCTCGTTGTAACCTCCGTGGTAAGCCCGTCATCACCGCCACCCAGATGCTCGAGTCTATGATCACGAATCCTAGACCTACCCGTGCTGAGGCCAGTGATGTCGCCAATGCTGTCCTTGACGGCACCGACGGTGTCATGCTCTCCGGCGAGTCGGCTGGCGGCAGCTTCCCTATTAACGCCATCTCCATCCAGCGTCGTATCTGTGAGGAGGCTGAAGCCGTTATCGACTACGAGACGCTCTTCCTCCGCATCCGTGAAGCTGTCATGAATGCCAACCCCCAGGGTCTCTCGGTTGTGGAATCTGTATGCTCCGCAGCTGTTGAACTTGCTGGTGAGGTGAAAGCCTCATTGATCATTTCCCTCACTGAGACTGGCAGTACTGCTCGTCTGCTGGCTAAGTACCGCCCTGGTGTCCAAGTCCTCGCCCTTGCTGCCGCTGATTCTACCGTTAAACATCTCTGTGCTATCCGTGGTGTCATTTCACTCAAGGTACCATCCTTTCAAGGGACCGACCATATCATTCAAAGCGCTATAAACTATGGTAAGGAGGTGGGACTAGTGAAGACAGGCGATAAGGTTGTTGCTGTTCACGGCATGAAAGAGGAGACTGCTGGTGCCACTAACCTGGTTAAAGTTCTCCCTGTGGAGTAGATAGTGTAGACGATATTACACGTTAGATGATTACCTTTCACAGCCACCGGACTTATCATCATTTGATTACCCATGATGTCACTGCTACTGCTACGGGGCTAGCTAGCTACTATCATACCACAACTGTTGTTATTATCCAAAGGCTTATGCTTGTAGAGAATGCTAAGTGTCTGTTCTATTGTCGAGTTGGAGTGTATCGGTCACTGCACACTATAGCTGTGAGGCTAACTCATGGCGTAGCATTAGGGGACAGTACCGTCACAAAACGGATGATGCTAGTCTGGCGTCGCGTGGCAGATGAAAGTCGTTGAAGGAGATCTAGAAAGCTCACAAGGACTCCTATTTGGTCTCTAACAGTTTGTATTTGTTTTTCTAATTTCATTTTAGAATGCCGGACCACGGTTTTACAGGTCGACGTATCGATGGCTGTGGAGTGATTGGCGAGGCCCATATAGCTGTACCTGATAATATGGCTGAGCTTGCCACTTGGGGTGGTGGACTGGAGGAACAGGACTCTTTTCAAAGGAAGACCAAGCTTATCTGCACTATGGGCCCATCGTGTTGGGATGTTGATACTTTGGTTAAGATGATTGATCAGGGCATGAACGTGGCGAGGTTCAACTTCTCTCATGGTGACTTCGATACTCATAGTCGGACTTTGAGGAATCTGAGGGATGCACTCAGGGAGCGGCCAAACAGGGACGTCTCCATTCTACTCGATACCAAGGGACCGGAGATCCGTTCGGGTTTCTTCGCCGCTGGTGGCAAGGTCGAGCTCGAGGCCGGTCAGGATTTGATCCTCACAACTGATTACTCCTTCAAGGGTGATGCCCACAAGATTGCCTGCACCTACGACAAGCTCCCCCAGAGTGTCAAGCCCGGCTCTATCATCCTCATGGCTGATGGTACGGTTAACCTGCAGGTCGTTGAGTGCTACGAGGACAGCGTCAAGACTCGTGTCTTGAACCACGCTATCATCGGTGAGCGTAAGAACATAAACCTCCCCGGCGTCAGGGTTGACCTCCCCTGTATCGGTGAGAAGGAGGCCAACGATATCCTCAACTGGGGTCTTCCCAACGGCATCAACTTCATCGCTGTCTCCTTCGTCCAGCACGGTGATGATATTCGTGGACTGCGGAAGATTTTGGGGAGTCGTGGTCGTAATGTTCAGATCATCTCCAAGATCGAGAGCACTGAGGGTCTCAGGAACTTCGATGATATCCTCGAGGCTTCCGATGGCATCATGATCGCTCGTGGTGATCTCGGTATGGAGATGCCCCCTGAGAAGGTCTTCCTCGCCCAGAAGATGATGACTGCCCGCTGCAACCTCGCTGGCAAGCCCGTCATCACCGCCACCCAGATGCTCGAGTCCATGATCGAGAACCCCAGGCCCACTCGTGCCGAGGTCAGTGATGTCGCCAACGCCGTCCTCGATGGTACCGATGCTGTCATGCTTTCCGGTGAGACCGCTGGTGGTAAGTTCCCTGTTGAAGCCGTTAACATTCAACGTCGCATCTGCGAGAGCGCCGAGAAGTCCATCGACTACGACTCCTTATTCTTGAGAATTCGTAGCCGTGTCCTCAATCATAGCCCCTCTGGGCTCTCTACACCAGAGGCCGTCTGCTCAGCTGCAGTTGACCTTGCAGCTGAGACAAACTGCGGTCTAATAATTGCTATTACAGAAACGGGCGCCACAGCCCGCCTTTTGGCTAAGTACCGCCCCTCACAACCCATTCTAGCTTTGTCGGCATCTTTGTCCACGATGAGATCTTTGAGTGTGGTTCGCGGTGTTAGGGCTCTTCAAGTGCCCTCCTTCCAGGGTTCTGACAGGGTCATCCATAATGCACTGGAACATGCTAAGCAGATGGGCTTCGCTAGAGTTGGTGAAAAGGTGGTAGCCGTACACGGTATGAAGGAAGAAACGCCCGGAGCTATCAATGTTATGAAAGTTCTTCTAGTTGAGTGATTATTTTTGTGATAACGCTACTGGTGTTCACTCTTGCTTGTGTTTCTACCTGAGGTCGATGTCGTGTTGACGAGGGGTTCAGCATCGCTCCCCATACGGTTGCTCCAGAGTGTGTCACCGCTAGAGGAGAGCATTCTTATCTTGCCCTCCCTTGCCAGCTGCCACAAGAAACCTGTCTGGTTGCCAGCGCGCTTCTCTCGTCTTTCTTTTAGAGTTTGTTAAGAACCACCATGCGTTCCATTTTTGCTCTATTGGTGTGCTCCCTCTCCCTCTTCCTCATCGGTGCTGAGGATGTGGCGCCAGAGCCGGCAGCCAACCTTCCGGAGGACGCTGATCTGGGTAGGACGCGTCCCGGTACTGTCGAGTGAGTGATGGAGTTCAGTCATCGATAAGCTGGTTGAGAAGCAGTGTGCTCGCCCTACCAAGAAGGGGGATTCGATCTCGGTCCACTACACCGGCTGGACACTGCAAGATGGCAAAAAATTCGACTCCAGCAGGGACAGGAATCGCCCTTTCGAGATCCCTCTTGGAGCAGGTAAGGGCTTTGACTGCCGGCCCTAGCAGGACTGTACGGCAATCCCCGTCAGGTCGTGTGATCAAGGGTTGGGATGAGGGGCTTGTCGGGATGTGCCCTGGTGAGCTCTGGCGTGTTACAATTCCCAGCGGCAAGGGGTAATAATAAGCAGCTCGGGACTGCGAGGTGGAAGTTGGTCACAGGTATGGCAAGTACGGTGCGGGTGGTATTATTCCCGGTGGTGCTACTCTTGTCTTCAATATCGAGTTGCTGAGTATCAAGGGTGTGGAGCCGTCAGAAGAAGAGCTCTAAGCATTGTGAAGAGGGCGGGAAGCCTCACTCCCTCATCGTCCCCATTCTGTTGAGTTCATTCAGTTGGAGGTGTTATAGATCGATCGTGCGTCAAAAGACTTGAGATTCCCAACCCTTGCTGATACCAGTGATGCCCTAATCAGGGTAATAGTAGTATGAACGGTGAAAGGGTCGTAGATCAGAGAGCAATCACCCATCAATACTATGCCCACGCCATCAGCCGAGAACGATGATGCAACGGTTGTGGAGGTGAGCATTTACCTCCAAAACTGCTATCTGATACCCTATGGGTTTACGTTTAATCCAATTTTTTGGGGGATGCACCAGGCAAAAGGAAAGGAGTCTGGGTATTGGCAATATGGCTGCTAAGCACGACTTAGCCCTACTGCAGGAGGTAAGGGGCACCGTCCATAGGGATGGTGGGCGAGGCAGGCTAGTCGCGGCCAGTAGGAGTTGGATGGGCTGTTGTTAAGGTGTGGGGGTCCTACACTTACAATATAGATGATGCTGTGGGAGAGACACATGAAGTGCTGGAAGGGCTCAGCAGTGGTAGCAGATGTAATTATACTGATTGGTGGCATATGTATTGGGGTAAGACTGGCGGGTTGTACGAAGCATGGCGGAAGGAAGGACCGCTGAGGAAATTAAAGTGGTGGAAGATGACGTACAGGAAGAGGTAGTAGGGCTAGGCGATCTGCCGGCGCCTGCTCTGACGTACTGTTACGGTGGGAGGTCTGATGGTGCCCTCCGCGAGGTTGGCGTAGTGCACATCAACCATGCTGGTATGAATTGTGATCATTAACTAAGAGGTTGGGGAACGTGCCATTGTCGAGAGGTCGTTGTCATTCAGAATAACTATGAAATACCGGATGAAAACTCAACGCTTAGTGTGAACAATATGTGTGGACGACGATCCACTCTTCTTCCCAGCTGTATCGATCTGACGAACTCGCGCCCTTCGAGTGATGACTAGTCCTTCGGAAGGACTCCTTCCGTTGAGCTCTCCTCCCTCAGCGTCCCCTTCACACAGCAAGGTTGCATATGCACATGCTTTCAACTAGTGGAAGGTGGAGTTGATACAGGCCTCAAACTCATGGTGGCCAACTCCCACTATGACGTCCTAGGAGGCTCCGATCATCGGCAGTCGAACACTGAGGATCTGCGGACTCTCATCAGAACAGCAACGGAGGAGTAGGGAGTACTCTTATTATTCTCGAATTCATTCGCCTCAGGGCCGTGGGCGCCCAGCTGATTGACCCGAAAAGAACTGGCTTCCTCATCTGTGGTGATTTCAACGTAATCGACACTTCCCCGTGAGTGATGGCGGAGCGAAGCGAGTCTGGAAAAGACGTTTTCACTATTGTCAGCTATTACGAAAAACTTCGGACGTTGGATGGTGTCGCGAAGACCCGTGATCTATGGCGAGAAGTTCATGGGGACGAGGAGTAGCCCGCAGGTCCCCGGTTCGAATCCTGGGGAGGCTGTTTCGACCGCAGATATCGCTACACGATCCACAGTCGCCATAATAAGGCAAAAGAGGTGCTGCCAGACGCGGACGGTAACAGCCTCTTCCCTTGGCCCGTCCATCCTATACGGGTAGGGCCGTCTATGAGCGAGACACTCCCCGAAAATGACTCCGCATTTCTCAGGTTGATCATCTGTTTGCATTAGACGAGTTGGACGGTACTCAGTGGGCCAGAGTGGACTGTTCTGAAATAGAGGTGATTGCAGTAGTGATTGTGTACACTGGTTTAGACGATGGTCTGACAGCGGAGCGAAGCGCGTCTTGTAGTGCATTATTAGTCTCAGGTCCTCCGTCAGCCCTACGGGCAGGAGCTTGCCGACCATTGGGGTCAGAGCTGTGTCATAACAGTGAAGCGCATCTGATGCTACCCAAGCCGCCCATACGGCCCTTCAGGGAATTTTTCACCCCGTCTATTACCAGGATTTTTCGAACGATAATCACTTTTTAGGAGCTCCAGTTGTGCCTGGCCGCTATCCGAGGTTCATTCTGCTGCTACGGTAAAGCATTTTGCGTGGTGTCACCATAGCCTCGCCGACGCACGAGAGTGAACCATTTTGTCTCAATCGGATGCTGGGTAGCATTATCGTAGCTGCCATTGATTGGTCATGTTTGACGTCGGGTGTTGTGTTGGTATGGGCACGTCCCGACCAGTAGCGGTTCTTAGAGGCGTTGTTGTTGTTGTCGCTCATCGGATGTCTAACAATGAGCAGTGCTGCCAAGAGTGGATGACTAAGCTGGAGCAGAGGACGATTGAATTGGGTGAGACTGCTGCTCGTAGGAGTACGTCTGACCACTATACTCATCATTTCGTTCGTTCCATCATGTAATTCTAACACTACCGTCCCCCATCGCTCACACTACGTCTGATGTTCTCAACTAGACGACGGAGCCCCCTCTCGGTTGGCCATCATCATCAACCATAAGCGTAGCTCTCATGTGCCGGGCTTGCGGTGCCGCAGACGATGATAGGGATATGATGTCACCTCTAGCAGTGGCCTCTCTCACATCACGAGACCGGTATGCGTGTTGCTTGTCAGCATCGGCATCGTCTCGGGAGGCTCTACTGAAGCGAGAGCTGGAGTCTCTCACAGCAGCATGCGCTCGAGCCGAGGCTAAGGCTACAGGGTTGGAGGAGGAAAAGAAAGATTGGCAAATGGAGAAGAAACAACTTGAAGCTGAGTGGGACGCGAGTCGACCTATTTTGCATCTTTCGCTGTCAATGTCTGGATACTCCTCAGAGTGGATCGATTACACAATGAGGAATGTGAGGTGAGATCCAGACTTGAGAAGGAGAGGGCGGAGCATCAGCGGACACGGGTAGGCCGTCTCGTCGTTAATGCGTGGTTTACTCCTGGACTACTCCCCCAGTGCTAATCACTACTAGCAATCGTATAGACGTACAGAGAGTTGGGATCGGGTCAGGTGGTGGTGCTCGTACTGCCGCGTTGATGTGGCTGCGGCAGGGAAATTTCACAAGTCAAGTGCTAGTTCCGTACTTAGTCGGATGAGTATCGATAAGACAGCATTGCTGTGCACTTTTCAGGTCCATCTTGAGCTAAGATGTGAGGGACTGCAGAAGCAACGGCAGGAGGCCTTACTGGGCGACTCGGGAGCGATGGGCGTGGTGAGCCCCTAGGCCCCACGGCAGTTGAATTGTGTTCCCTCAGGGCCTCGCGGCGCCTTCCGGTGGATCCTCTCTTGCGCGGTTCCAGCTCGAATCTTGCCAATTGAGGGTAGCCCAATTAGAGAAGGAATTGGAGTTGCACAGGAGCACTCAGCAACAGGCAAGAGGGCAATTTCGTGGCGCGCGACATATTCGAGGTTATCGACGAGCAGGTACAGTCGTTGTTGGGTCGGATATCTGAGCTCGAGGCTGAGCTGCGGCTAGCTTTTAACGACTGCCGAGCTGCAGAAACGAAGGCGAAAAAGACAGAGAAAATACAAGTGAGGACGACTTCTGACTATTCCCGCCAAGTTACGTGTTCTTAGGAGGAGTTGGAAGCAACAAGGGACATGCTAACCGTTACTAAGGAGCAGCTGTCAGTGACTAACTCCAAGTTGGCGATGAATGTCGGTCCTTCTGTTAACTGTTGGGAAGTGTCTTCGGTCTCTCGCTCGATTTGATGAGTATCCGAGGTCGATGCTTGCATTTAACGGAGTGGTTGCAGTCCTAAATTGATAGCTTTAAATCTTCCTACGAAGCGCCTCACTGACTGGATACCCTCTGATAGGTATATCCGGATAGACTTCTCCTCAGATATCCTCTCATTCCACCATACAGCGTCTTCGAGAGGAGCTTGCTGGGTTCATACTCGAGACGGAGATGATCCACGAGGAATGTGAGCCCTTCGTAGTGTGCTCGACTATCTCTCTCGCTCGCGTTATCGGCGGCTTCATTGACTTCGCCAACTGCCATCGTGTTTTCTGTTAGTGACGGCTTTGGGTGTCGTACCATCCTCCCCGAGAATTTCGGGGCGAGTGACGGGAAGTCGAGAGCTGCTGTCGTCCGAGTGGAGTATGGTGAAGGGCTTCATCCGTCAGGCTAAGTCCGACAAGGCCCGGCTGGAGGCTGAGACTGCGAGGTCAGAGGAGAATCTTTGCGCAGCCGGAAGATTTTCCTGATTCTTCGATCGCAGGCTGTCAGGAGAGCAGGAATATCTAAAGGCGAAAGTGAAGGCGATGGAAGCCGGTGTTCAGTCGAAAGAACAGCTTAAGAAAACAGATGAGATCGCGAAAGTGGGTTGCGGCAACGCTGGGCTGCTCGGGAATTTCGTGGCGAGTGACGCTTTCGCCCACCTGCAGGCTTCCTCTTCGTCGTCGTCATCTGATGTGATAGAATTGACGAGCGACTCTGAGGCGGCCAGCCAAGAGGATGCTGCCGTCAGTACGATGAGGGAGAAGGACAGAGTGAGAGGCTAGTTCCGGGTGGATAGTGGTTGGAGGTTCCACTGGTTTGATCAGATCATAGCAGCCAACGCTGAGGAGATGAGTCGGCTCAGTGAGCTGTTGAAGGAGAAGGAAGAGGAACTACAGAGGTTAAAGATGGAGCAAGCGGCGACGAAGGTATCATGGATTCTGACTACGTCGCTGTGGCACGGGGAGTACCATAAATCGAGGAACTCAGCATACTACTGCCAGTTGGTGTGGGTTTGGGGACGGTATCGCATCAGATTGTACGTAAACGGCGACCAAGTGACCAGAGCTCTCCGGAGGGTGGGGACTCGGCAGAGGATAACGTCAGTCAGCCGATGGCGAAGAGGTAAAGGACTCGGGTTCGATTCCCACAGCTGTCATATTTGCATCAGGTATAAGGCAACGCTAGAGCGGCTTAGTGAAGTAGACCGGCTCCACGAGGAGATAAGGAAACTGAACGCACGGGGTAGGGTAGCCGGCCGATGCCCTCCTCCGAGAGCGATATCCTCTTGGGGGAGCTGGTCTTGAGGAATCGCTCTCCCTTCTCAGAGCAGTCCTCTGGGGAGCCGTTGAATAGATTGGAAGAGCTTACGGCAGAAAGGGACGGGGCCGTTAGGGAACTGCGAGAGTTCAAGATCGATATGCAAGAGTATCACTGATGCTGCTGGGGTTGTTGTCGATGAAAAACCCGCCGTCCTCTCAGGCACGTTCGTGGCTTGGCTACGAGCGTTGAGAGTCTCACCGGCTGGCGAGTGAATCCTCTACCGGATGGTCATCGATGGCATCTTAGGTTGAAGGAAGAACCTCCGCAGCAGGTGATGTGATCTCCGGGATTCGAACCCGCGCCCTTTCGCATGCAAGTCGACCATTTCCTCAGCCACTGTCCATCGAAGTAAATCAGAAGGGTGAACACGGGCAGTATGAGATTGTTTCCTCCTGTCGGCACCTCCCAGATGAAGCCGTCACTCGGCTCATCGACTTCGAGGATATGCCGGGGATGCTCGCCACCCTAGTGTTGCTGCGTGGGTCTCAGACTATGGACGTTTCCTAATGCACACCCCTTTCTCGTGTTGTTTAATATCAACAGTAACGGCATTACCGTCAGTTTGTTTAGTGATGGCATCAAGGAGGGATTCCGATGCATCGGATGGGACAAGGTAAAACGTTATCGTCGCTCAGCAGGCGGACGGGGGGAAGTGGTAGCGACCGGTTATTATTAATCAGCATCATTCTCGATGTACTTTAGATCTCCTCTGTTCACTTATCTGGTCATACTCTCAGGTTTGATTTGAAGGCTGTTGATAAGGCAGCTGAGCTACGGCAAGCTGGTCGATCGTACATGGAAGATGGTGATTACGTCAAAGGCAAGGAAGCGTAAGCCGGAGGGCAGGGCTAACCGCAGATGGGCAGAATTGGCTGATTTCTAACCTCTATTACGACGTCTAGTCACTGCCCTATTCTCGGAGACAACAGTGCCCTTCCATCTCACCACCCTTGTGTTCTGGTGATGGGTATTAGCATCCGTCACCCGTCCATCATACCGATCCTCGAGGGATAGGTTAGTTCGACTAGCGGAGCGACGCGACATTACCGTGGGAGACTCCTACTTTGATGCACATGAGAATTACACAATCGCTGTAGCACTGGCCACTGCTACCATAGACATGCTCGAGTGTTAACTAGCCCCTTTCTAGCGAGGGATCGTGTATATCGTAATGGTCAAGCAGGAGGTGACGGCTCTGCAGGTATCTGGCATCAGCTCAGTGGCTAGTGGCTGGCAGGGATGCTAATACCGATCCAAAACGCCGATCACTTTTTAATAAGCATCTCGCGGAGACGCTGGGCCTGGCTGAGGCAGCGGTAGTCGTGCAGGCTTCTGATGGGCTCTGATGCTCTTCTGGCCAGGCTGATAAGATACGGGTTTATGAAGAGACGCAGAAGATTGTTGATACTGATGACTGCTACTCATCGGGTATGAGTAAGACTAAGGATCTTGTCGATCACCATAGGTGGGGGGTGAAGATGGAGTTGCCGGGAAACGAACTTGCGCAGGTTTATGGAGGCGCTGAATACGCTAAAGTCGTGCCGTCATCGACTCGAGCAGATAGAAGCTGTCCTGATTGAGTCGTGTGAAGGGGAAGGTGGAGAGAGTCCGACGCGACGAGCAGTTAACAATAGCAGGGCCCAAGTCGATGAGATGATAGCGAGGTGCCGCGGTTCGATCCGGGGACCTAATGCTTATAGGATCGAAGAACCTACCGTTCGGCTGAATTGCAGGTATCGAGGGCTGAACAAGTCGCCTGTATTGCCACCTCGGGCAGCAGGGTCTAGTAAGCTGATAAACCCTCTGACGGCAGAGCTGAAGCAACAGCAGCAGCAGCAGACGTCTGTGCTATCTGAGCCTTCCTCCTCTTCCTCGTCTTTCGTATCGCCCGATCGGGTATTGACGGCTAAGGAGAGCAGGATTGTGATCAGAGGAGGGGAGATCGGCGGGATGGAGTTCCCCGAGTGGTCCAATGAAGAGGATGCCGTTATTGTTGATGATGATAGGACACGAATGTAAGCTGCATGCCCTGACTCGTGTAGCAGTGGCTTGTCAGCTTGTCGGGGACCATGCCCCAGTTTATGAGGAATGAAGATGACGTGATGAGTCTGTCACCACAGCAGGCTCCTCTCTGTGTCAAGTGGGGACCATTGTCTAGTGCTGTAGGGAAGCCGTGCTGCCGCTGTAGTCGATCGATGCATGCGTGTCATCAGAACATCCCTGCGAATAACAGCAACCACAGGAAGCTCCTCGTGACCGATACATCGGCGGGGCAGTTGGTACAGAACCTTGTGGGCGATTGCAGTTTCATATCGGCCCTTGCGATATGTGGGTGAAGGCTCGACGGCGGCAGCGTTGTGATTCCCCTACCCCTCCTTAGGTATGCATTGGGAGCAGCGGTACTCTGCTGACGGCCGACAACCGTCTGATCAACAACCCAGGCTCTTCTCGGATAAAATATACCCGCAAAACCGGCGGGTGATCACCATCAGCTTCGCTCCGTCGGGGAGGAATCTGTTTTCTGCTAGGGACAAGCGGTGAAGTCGCCAACGGGTGCTTACAAGGTTAAGCTGTTTGTTAATGGAGTGTGGAGGCTGGTGGAAGTTTCTGACTGGGTAAGATCGAGTCATACACGTCGATACCACTCCTTCCCCAACTCTCATCTCTACCTGACAGTACATTTATGGCGATAGGCGAATAATACTGTCCGTAGCTCTGTCTTGATCGCAGCAGACGGCAGGATGATCCAACAGGATTGCCTCGTTGCGTACTGCAAATGATGAAGTCATTTTCGCCCCATCTCCCTTATTGGTGTTCATTCAGTTCCCTCTCTCCTCCAACGGCACGCTACTAACGTCCTACTGTAAGAATGGCGATTGGTGGGCCCCGATACTCGAGAAGGCTTTTATGAAGGTTCATGGGTGAGCACAAGTTGAGAGAAGACAAGCTGTGAGAATGATCATCTTCTCAGGGGATACGGTTTCCCCGGCTCCATCGGTTCCTGCGACCTCTACGTCCTCACTGGCTGGCTACCTGAGGAGATATTCTTCGCAGACCTGCGTTCCACGACACCGTCGAGTGACTCTGAGCCGGAGTCATTAGCACGTGAGGCGACACATCTTGTCCTCCGATTTGTGGAAACGGTTTCCTGGTCTTCGTGGCCGGGCAATCCCTACATCACTTTTTCGTCGACGAAATGGGCCATATCGTCCTTGCTCGCAGAAAGGCGCTGATCTTTGTTATCAGGTTCGACGACGCCTCCGAAGTCCCTCTGCGATCCGGAGCGAGTCTGGGAAGATTCTGCACTCGGGCACCAAGCATGGTGAGAGGCTCACGCGGTCGTCACCGGTCGACTGGGAGTAGCCGAAGAGCAGCTGCAGCGTCTTTCCTTCAGGGGATTGCCTCCTCACTGTGGCGTGTGGTGAGCTGTCGGAAGAAGAATCCAATCGAACGGGTTTAGCCAGTCGGCATACCTACGCCATACTCGAGGTAGGCGGTGATCTCGTCCGTTGTCAGACTGTCGAGAGGGTAGGTCGGGGAGTTCAAGGGTAACCGTTTGCTGATGCTGAAGAATCCGTGGTCGTCTCTGAGGTGGAGAGGGAGGTTTTCTCCCGAGGATGAGGTAGGTCCGCTGCAAGAGTCCAGCGGTCATCGGTGTTGTCAGGAATCTTGGGCTGACGAGGGTCTAAGACAGATGCTGCACTACGACCAGCTCACCAGTGTTGACTATGATAGAGGACTATTCTGGATCGACTTTGAGAGTTTAGTTCGGTAAGTCGTAACCCCACTAAGTGTGGATGTTATGAACTGATAATGAGTGGGAGCTGTTGTATCCTCCCTGAGAAGAATAGATGCATCGAATTGTCTGTCATTCGTTTATGATTTACCTTCGTTTCTTAAACTCTGCCCATACGTACCGATAATTCTAAGATGTGGTGGAAGGGTTGTGAATGACTTACTGCTTTTCGCTTCACTCTGATAATCGAGGTCCACCCTCTCTGCGAGCAGCAGACCGTAGTCGGCATTTCGGAATTCGCAGGCCGTCCAGGCCCCGGACGGCAGAACTTCCTACAGACTTGCGGTCAATTCCTTGGCTTCATATCGACGAGTGTTCTCGACACAAACAACAGTCCATTGGGGCACCCGATGTTCATGGCCACCGCAAATGGACAGAAATTGCTTTTTTGGGTGCCGAGGGTGGGATTGGAACCTGGGTGTATCAGGTATTTCGATTCTGTCTGTCTGAACTGGAATCCTGCCTTATTCCGGTATTCCCATACAGTCCACGGTGAATGGTTTTACTTGAGGGAGGTCAGCAAGTGGGTGGAGAATGACAGGTTCTTCCTAGGGAACAACCCACAGTAATCGTACCCGGGTTGCCGTATAGACTGTTATCGCCTTCCGGTGGTAGGTACTCTATCGACGTACCTCGACCGAGCCGTCCGAGCGATGTAAGTGTCGTTACCTGTCCCGCCCGTCGCTCAAATCAACTCGAACAGCGTTGACTGTCGGTATGAATTCACCACTTACCGCTGCGAAAGTGTCGCCGACATGAACCGTTCTTTGCCGATAACAACAGCCCTACGGCCTCGATGCGTCCTTGACTCTGGCTCAATGCTTCCATGATCATCACACTAAACCGTCTTGACTCGGAGCGCTCGGGTCGGGTGTCTTAGCAAGGCTCATGCGTTCACTCGTGCATAGTCTATGACGGTCATCGTTGTATTCTCTCAGCTTCATCATGTCAGATACTAGTATGGTTGGTATTGACTCAGCATAACTCTGAATTCCCTACGCATGAGAATCAAGACTTCATATTCAACAACGTCACCATTCATGTCTATCGCTCCCGGTACGTCTCCCTCCTCCACCTCCTCCTCTGCATGCCCTCCACGTGCTAGGTCCTCCCATCGTCGTATATACCGTCCTGATCGGCCAATGGTGCAAGGTGTGTACACCAATGCCCCACATACAACCATCAAGGTCCAACTCCCTTACGAACAGGTTAGCCCCTCCCCGCTTAGTATATCTTGACTTGCTCTTTTCAGTTCTTCTACGACCCGGCCCAGGAAGTCCTCCATCTGACTGCTGTGGTCGGAGTTTTTGATCGTCGCTTCTCTCCGATTGATTTTACAATACGGTTTTGTTCGACATCCAAGATCAGCGTCGAGCCCATCCCGCTTCGAAAGGCGCATCGCTCCGTCGTCTCCGATGCCTGGTGAGTCCATCGTCACCCTCCATGACTATCCTACTCATCATCGCCACCCTCAGTTGGAAGTCTGGCTTCAATGCGGGCGGCAGTGGCGACAAGAGCACGTTTAAGAGGAACCCTATGTGGGTCTGTATGTAGGGCTACCCTCATCTCGCCGGCGACGGGGGAAAGTGGTGATGCTGTAGGTTGGACGCTGACGCTGCTCGTAGTCTACCCTATTGGGAATTCCGAGCCACTGTGTGCGTTGGTGGCGGTGGTGCACGTGATGAGGATGATGAGCAGGTGGGGTTGGATGCTGCTTGATGGGAAACACACCATTATTGTGCTTAGGTGACGGATGGTCTGTATAAACCAGCAGTGCATTTCCTTCGATCATCTGTGCTCCGGAGCTGCCCATCATCCATGCCACTGTTCACTGATGAAGTATTAGTCATGTCACCCCACTGGCCTAATATGTATGTCTCCAATAAAGTGGATAAAAGTAAGTCATCTGCTGTCGTGCATCGTCGTCGATTCTCGAGACGTCCCGTAGAGGCTGCGCTTGCACTCCGATGATGAGCACTTGGCGATCCACCGGGCCGGATCCAGGCGCCAGGTCGCGTCGAGAACTGGGTGTACCATGATTTGATAGAGTTGTCATTGTCACTTCTACCCTTCCTTCAGGTGCCTGTCCATCCACTTTCGATAATGTGATCGTGGTGACCCCGTGTACGCTTGACGCAGGAGTAGAGGCCCCCTTCCTACTCGACCTAGAGTGTGACTGCCCCTTCTCAATAGTGAGGTCCATCAGTGTTCTTCCGGAAGAGTCGGGGCGGCGGCGGCCGTCAACAAGCACACCACCACCGAGCTCTCACTGACATATTATTGATCGCGCTTGAGTTTCGTTTTAAGATTCCTTTACCATTTACTCGTCTTGTGTTGTCACGAACCTCTGTACACCTCGACTGGGTTTTCCATGCTACCATCGCTGTTCCGACTTCTGCTGTTGTGGCATTGTGTGGTCGATGGAGTAGTCGCTGAGGAGCTGTACTGTGGTGATGACGATTGTTGTAGGGCTCAGGGCTACACCATCGACTAAGGGGGTCGCCGATGGTGTCAGATAAGATACTAGGTGTAGCTCAAGACGCTACCGAAGGGGAAATACGCAGAGCCTATCGACGATTGGCTGTGAAGTTGCATCCCGACAAGAACAGGGAAATCGAGGAGTCCCTCGCCAATGAAGTGATGGCACCCTCGGTCCCCTCCCCCTTGTCACGTTGTACACTATCAGCAATTCCAGCAGCTGGCTAAGGCCTATGAGGTCTTATCATCACCTCAGCTGAGAGAGGCATACGACTATTATCTCGCCCATCCAAACGAACAACTGTACCAGAGTCTCTCATTACCACCTCACTGCAGCTGCTGTACTCAGGTATAATCGCTACAGGTTTTACCAAGCCCGTTATCAGCCTAAAGTAGCTGCCTCTCCCTTCCTCCCCTACTACTGCCATTGCTGCTATTCAGTTACCATTACTTCACCTCATCGTCGGCCTTCTCCTTTTTATCACGGCTATACAGTATATAAATGCCTGGACATTGTACTACGCAAGCCTACCGTGTCAGTAACCGGTCATCACGCGAGGTACCATCGTCATTGTCGCATCGCCAGCAGTTCACCACAATTCCTCGCTAAGCTTGCGACTGAGAGACAGCGGCAGCAGCAGAGTGTATCCGAGCATGAGCTCAGGAGGCGGCTGCTATCATCGGTGGTCGTCGATGGCCGCGTCATTGACACACCGAGTTTATTCAATACAGTAGTCTGAGCTGATGGTGATCACCAGTTCTCATCGCTGCTCAGCTCTTGTTTTGGCCTCTACGAAGCCTCTGGCTACTTTGGTCCAGCCGGCACGAACGGAGACGACTGAGGTCCCCAAACCCAACGGCTGGATGATAGCAGCTGTGATGTTAGGCTGATGGAAGAGAAGGCGGAGGCTGCGGCAGAGGAGAGAGCTAAGGCCGAGGAGGAACAGGTGGGGACAGTCTCCGTGAGTGGAGGGATAGACCAATCAGGCACGGCATCGGGCTGAGGAGAGGCTGAGGCTGAGGCAGGTGGGAAGGGAGAGGAAGATGAGGGAGCAGCAGCTAAGACAGGAGGCTGTGGGCCACTTCACTGGAGCGAAGCCGCTCTCATCGTGTGTGTGAGTAGATCGAGCAACGTACGAAGGAGAAGGCTGAGGCCGAGAGAGCAAGGCTCCAGCAGAAGGCTGCTGTAAGCTGCTACCAGGGGCCAGAATCCGTATAGCCTTCTGTCCTCAGGAGCGTGTAGCGTATCTCGAGGCTAGGGAGAGATTGGCAGAGAAGCTGAAGATGGTCGACCCAAACGTATACAGGGAAGTGCTGAGCCGGATGGACCGAGAGGAGGTATGGTCGTAGCGGATAGGGTTGCATTGTACACGATGGTACTCAGGTGTTGCAGTACTCGAACATCTCAGGCGAGCAGGCCTTCGTCGATTTGGTATACACCCACGACGGTGGAGTCTGAGGACACGTGTTCATGTAGATACAGGAGAAGTTGAAGGGTGATGAGGAGGAAGATGATAGCGCTGAGTGGAGCGAGGAGGAGTTGGCTAAGCTGACCAAAGCTCTGAGCAAGTGATGCTGTGTCCCTCTCGATGACGATGATGTGTGGTTGAATGGACGGTAGGTATCCTGGTGGTACGCGTGACAGATGGATGAAGATAAGAGAGTTCGTGGGCACCAAGACAGAGAAGGATATCATCGCCAAGGCTGATGAGTTGAAGAGCCGATTATACTCCCGCAGGCGATAGCCTTAGTTTCCACCTAGTTCTGTCGAGTCGCGTGATGGGGTAACGTAAGAAACGCAGAACACATGGATCATATCAACATCGTAATGATCATGATGGATTTGAGCTTTCACTCCTCCTCCTCCTCCTCCGCCTCTTCTTCTTCCTCCTCCTCGCCAGGCCCATTCTCATCCGTTGTGTAATCTCTCTCGCAACTGGCAGAACACTGTATTCATCCCGGTCACTCATGATGCTCTACCCGTTATCCAGCCACTCGGAGCAACTCGATACCATCTCCTCCACAACTTCCATCATCATCGGCTTTGCGGCGAAGTGGTGGAATCGATGAGCCCATGGCTTAGCCTTCAAGTCCTCCAGTACCTTCACTACAGCTCATCAACAGCTGATGGCTCGATTGGGTGGTTACCTCGGCCGAGCAGCACACGATGAAAGGCTTCCTTGTGTATTCGTCATACTTCTCCTTCAACTTCTCAGCTGCGATATGACCGTCCATTCCACCGGTCATGTGCAGGTCCAGTAGGACCTATACAGTGCAGCAATGATGGAAGCATCGTGGCGGGGTGGGCTTCACTATGACAGGGCCTTCCCCTTCTTCTTGGAGTTCATCTAACTTATCCAATGCCTCTTGACCATCCTCAGCTAACGAAGAGTGTTGATGAGCATTCGGGTAGCATGATGATCTACCTTCATAAATACGTTCGTTATCCTCATCAAATCCAACTAGGCCGAGGTTGCCTTGTGCCACCTGACAGCATCACCTCCCTGGGAATAGTAGTAGTGCTGTTGATCACCATTCGATTGGCCATCTCATCATCAGCGAGGATGACGTCACAGTCTTCTACGTCTAAAGGCATTCTAAGAGAGGGTCACCGGTGATGGAGACGACGACTTGTAGATGCGTTTTTCCTGCACTTTGCACAACATGCGTCTCTTCTCAACGCGCTCGCCCAATTTCCATCGTCATACACGCAGTCACCGAAAAGCCGCGGACAAAAACCTGGGGAGCGTCCTCAGGTACATCCGCGTCGGTACCGTAGAGCTTTCAATCCACCACCCCGTTTTTGAACTCCTCCGGTCCATTGTCTCTCAGCTGGGTGGGTCACTCTTCGACAATCTTTGCATTCGTAAGTGTGAGCTGTTAGTATACTAGAAATCGTCCATCGGCGTCTCTGCGCAACACCCGTTAGGCCTACTCTGGTCACGTTCACCCTTCTGTTTGTTCATGGTGCTTCTCTGCGTCCCCACACTCCCACGCTCCGTCATCGCGGCAGCTGCTGTCACTACTCTTGTGTTCGCTCAATGGACCGCTCGTGTAAGTCCGTTAATTAATGAGCAATACCATCCATTCCTATCGATCATATTTTCTACTACATTGTCTCGCGAATCGCGTCCCGTCGTGATCAGACCTTCCCTCCTCTGAACAGGACGCACCTTGTGGTTGAGGACAACGGTGCCTACTGCTACTATTCCGATGGTGTCTTAACTCAAGGGCGGGGTAACAAATTGGCCGTTGAAGTTGGCAGGGCCCGAGGGCTGCGGACAGCTGCCATCCTATGCCCCCGAACAAATGACCGGGCGGAGTTCTACAGCGAGTTGTAAGGTCTCCCCTATGGGTCCCGGAATTGGTTCCTTTGTTGCAGTTCCTGGCCCGCTAACGTCCTTAAACGGTATCACCTCGGCTTCCCAAGCCCATCTCCGGAACACCTCATCACTTTTCAAGAACCCCCTCTCAATGGCACTGGCTTGGACCCGCTCAGAAATATCCGTGGGTTGGCTCTTGACAACAAACTGGCTAGTTTGAGCTCGACCGCTACTGAGATGATGCCTTTGGTGCCACTCTTGAGGCGGTTCGTAACTGAGGAGGCTATGGACCGGTCAGGGGCAGTTGGGGAAAACACGATTAACGAATTGCGGGAAATCTGTTTGGATGTGAGGAGCATACTGCAGGACAGATTCAATGGATCGTTCGGGCTTCTGTGCGACTCGGTTCACAGCAGTTGTATTGGAGCCATTAGGAGTGCTCTTAGGGCGGAATGGCATTTTGATACTACCTCTGATGAGACTTTGGTTCACAGTCGCTAGCCTGTGCCAAGCTCCGCGAGACTGATCTCTTGCGGTTATAGAATGTTGTCGATGGCCATGTGAATGAGTTGTGCGACGTACCTGCAGAAGGTCACCTCTTGTGATTTGTGTAAGTCTAGGTGTAATCGAGGCACTATTGCGAAGCGTATTCGCAAGAATTCTCTTCGTGATTAGCTCTTGAGACTCGAGCATTTGCCGCCCTGTTATCCGTCCATTCCCCCCCCTGAGTGCACTGGGGGTGTTTGATCGTATGGCCAATTACAGCTCTCCATAGCGGCTTGGAATGCGGCGGAGCAGGACTGGAGCCTTGGACGGCTGCTGTCTGCTACTACTTGTAGTGCTGTGGTAGAGTACTACGATTCTTACACGCTGTTATGGATCGTATGATGAAGTGGTTTATATGCGTCAATGAGGTTCGGCCCACGAAGGATGATAGTCATCTATCTACGCCTCTTCACTCACACTGGTCACGATTCTTCATGTGCTCCCCACTTAATATAAATTGCTTCTACAATCAGACGCCGACTGTTGGGTAAAAGCGGAAGTACCTCGGGTGGTGCCTGTTGCCCTTTGGTGGTGTTTGGACATCGTCCCTCAGTAGTGTCCCCCATCGGCCATGCCTAGGTCGGTGGTATTCAGGCGGAGCGCGCGGGGAATCAGAGGGACCCATCGGCGGGGTCTGGTGGAGGCTATGGAGGTGATTGAGGGTGAACTGGGAATAACGGCCAAGGAGACCGTAATGAACGAAGTAGCTTTTTGATGATGCTGATGGTAGTAAAGCCATCGCGATGATTCTTTCAGAATTTCTGGGGCCGGCCATTCTCGACATTGGAGTCTATGGCGAAAGAAGAGGATCCGAAAGTCATTGTAGGAATCTTTCATATCTTACGCGCTCGACCTGAAGATACTATGGTCTGATCGTTTTATAGGCCCAGATAGTTTCCAACTGTGAACTGATGCATCGACGGTCCATACCGCTTTTTACCCAACTCAAAGGCACCTTGTTGAGGACTGTAAGGTGTCCCCATCAGCCGACGGATATCATAGCCGACCCCCAGTTACCACAGTGGAGGATGCATGAGCTAGCTACAGTTGTGAAAGGCTGGCGAGAGCTCGGGTAGCTGGAGGGAATGATTCCTATTCGATAGTCAGTAATGTGAAGGTTTTTGACACCGGACTTGATGCTGTCTATGCTACCTTATATAACCGACAATATACACTCGATGACCAGCAGTGATATTGTAAGTCCATCGCAACCTCGGGTACGCTCCCTTCACGGTAATGACAGGTTATTTTCCTCGACGCTTTCGCTACTATTCGTCTAACAGTAGAGCCGCAGCCTCTTGTTGAGGCCGCGGCGGGCAGAATCGAGGTAACCTAAAGGACGTTGTCGGGTCCAGATGTGAGAGCTGACCCTCAGGAGTTCACCCCACTCCAGCTGGTCTCTGTCTGCAGCAGTCTGGCCAGACTGAATGTGATGATGGTAGTAGGCATGGGTGAGATCATCGGAGTCATCAGGTACATTCTCTGACGATAATTTCGAGAAGTGCCGAGAGGATATGTGAAATGCTGCCTGAGCATCGCCGAGATGTCTTCAGTCACGGCCATGATGTTGCTGTTACGATGTATGTTCTACAGGGCGCCCACCCTTGCCAAGACTATTCAGTTACTCCTTCGCCAAGCTACGAGCCATGTTGAACCCGTCACTATGGCCGACTCTCATGTCGTTGTTCCATGATACACTGGATGGGATGGTGGCCGCTCACCTTACAGTAGGCCGTCCAGTCTTGGCCACGATGACTCTCTGTTCACAGATGTGCGTGACGGCCTTTAGGAGAGTTGATGTTCGGTTGACACCGTCAATTGCCTCTGCAGTGAATCGTCGAGTAAGGTGCTTCTCCTCCATCACAAGTGGAGTGCTTCTGCGCCTCCTGTCAGGCCATGCAAGTCATGGCGGAATTTTCCGCTACCGGTTTGGCAATGTTCCTGCGGGATGTAGAGATCGTATCGGAATCACTGGTATCTCGAGTGGCCATGCATTTGCCGAGGCTTCTGGAGAGTGCTACAGCCGAGGATGTTGCAGTCCTTGTAAAGGAGGGCCTCCTTACTGTAGGAACACACCTGTCGTCAGCTCCATCAGCTGCACCTCATCAATGCTAGGCTGCCAGCTCTCGTCCCTGCCCTCTCGTTATCCTGGATGTACTCCGCCCATACATAATACAGTTCGCGGGAAGCTTCACTGATGCACAGCGGGTAGGTGGACCATCGAACTACCACTGGGTGAAAGTCGCAGCTTCCTGTTCGTGTGTTCAGCTGGATATTCTCAACTGTCTGACGCATCACTACGGCCGGGAGGAATCTGTCGAGGAAATATCGGCTATCTTCAGTTCGGTGCGGCATTGGAACCCAGTTTCGATGAGTCAATCCACGTTTGAAAGGACCATAGCCGTTAACGAAGATGATGTTACTGACGCCGTTGCTCGCTCGCCTTTAATGGCATGATATCTGAGTGCTTCCTGTCATGAGTTTCTGATGGCAACCTTTCTGAATGGAGTTCAACGGAGTGCTGGTGTGGGTCACGAAGTTCGTGACATGAACCCCATGACTGGAACTCGTCGTGGCTGTAACTTCATGGAAGTGGGGCGAAAGTAGAGACAGTAGAGTACGAGACCATCTTGCCTACGAGAGGCCTCACACATCATACCGTCAGCTAGGCTTCGGTAATGGTCGCGTGTTAAGAAGACAACACACGCAGCCGAGAATCATAGACTGTGGCTCGAACTGTATCTTCGAGCGTAAATGTTCCTTTCCGTTGCGCCGAATAGTGTTGGAGGGTCGGAACCTGTTCCTTCCAGTAGTGATAATCGCTGATCCAACTTGACGAGAGTGAACTAGATACAAAGACCGAGACACATATGGCTAGCGCATATCAATCTGAAGTTTGACACTGAGTCAACCTCGCTGTAGCGAATGGGGTCTCGAGAGGTCGCGTAGTCTGTCGAGTATCGAGCTATCAAGGGACGAGCGGCAAGCCAGTGAGGCCCATGCCCTGAATACCCTCCTTGTTGGCTACGAGTAACACAATAACTGGGCAGCTGCACGTGACATCAGTAACAGCAACGAGAGCATCACGAACATGATCATTATCAAGGACATTAAGGGACAACATAGACATTCTCTCATCCACAACACTCTGGCGACTGGAGGGATGAGGGAACAAAAATAATGAATAACACGACACGTGAGTATTCGCTCACGGTATTCTCTCAATCATCTGTCCTCGGGAAGAGGGTAACACGAAGAGGATCACTGAACCCGACATCGCAATCCCAGTCGGCTTCTAGCGTAGCGTTGTGAGCTTCATTTGCAGCGTCGTCGACGGCCTCGCAAAGACTTTCGAAAGTGGGATATGCACGTGCGAAAGATTCCGTTGCGTTAAGGCAAATGTCCTTTGCGCCCCTCTGATCTGAAGCAGTGAATGATTGCAGGTCTCGGAGTGGGCTAAGGCCAGTGTTGTCCGGAGGAGGTTCCTTGAATTCATATCGGAAATCTTCAACGAGAAAGGAAAAGATGTGGCCCTCGCGGGAGAACCTAAAACGTGGAAAACAACAATTGGGAACCAGAGTATACCTTTATTATGCTCACCATGCGTGTTGTAATTGCCTCTCGCCAACGCGACATTCGATGTGTTCCAACCACACGCCCTCATTGTCGAGAAGTGTAAAACGCATGAATCCTCGCCCAACGCCTGTCCAGCATGTTCCAAACTCGCACTCAACCTTGAAGTCGTCTCGTTCTGCTTTCTCGAGTGGAGGGTACGCCTGAAAGCGTGAGTCTCGAGAGGTTCGAGTACGGAACAGGACAAATTGTTGTTGAGTAATTTCCATTCAACTTCCCTCAATGGGTCACATGCGCTATACAATGTGCATAGAGCCATACGAGTGCTTTACACTCCTACCGCTACGATTGCAGACATTGGCGATGTCATGTCGCCGACTCTACGCATTCGGAGTACCACGGTCTTACGTTAGGAGAGGTGTCAGGGGCAAGTGCCCTCAGAACTTCCGAGGCGGGCAGGATTTGTGCAGACACTCCGATGATGAGATGTCTAATCAACATGCTGGGTGACGAACTCAACGCTGTGACCAAGTAATTGATTAACGGCGAGTTCACCCATCTTGAATTGGGCTGCGGGAGGGGCCGCCCAGTCGCAGTTTGTTATTAATGAGAAAACACGGCGAAATAAGGAGCACAACGAGGAAGTTGCCGAGCGCTCGAGGCCACGCAAGAAGTTTTTTGACCGCCCATGATTATGAGCAAGACGCCCGAATCACTCGGACGCTATCGTATTGGATGCCACAGTAGAAAGTAACGCAGATCCTGGGCTCTATTTCACATGACCTCCATTCACCCTAAGTAGCCACTTGAGGGCCGCTTTAAGGGATAGTGGGTTTCACATGACCTTCCCTTAGTGGCCACTTACCGAACCCTTGACTATTCGTTAACTCATGGACTCTCAACGAAAGTGGCCACTTGAATGAGCACTAAACCCTTAGTGACCTTTCACATTGAGGTTAGGGCTCGACTTCGGGCAAGTAAAGGCAAAGTGCTTTCCATATGCACGAAAACAGACACTAAGTGGCCACAAGCACGACTGAGTTCGTGAGGGAGCTCCAGACCTCCCCAAAACCGCTCCGAGGTGTTTTTTGACTCAAAAATGTCGTGCGTGCGAATTGATCCTCGGCAGGTTTTCGGCATCGGGATAGCAGACGACTGCTCCGCCATTGCGCCAAGGATGCGGAGGCAGCCGCCAGCGCTCCCGGTCCGCCAACTCGAAGACTAGCCATCACTATACAAAGAGGCTGACTGACGTTGATAACAGTCATCGGTTTTCTTCCTCCCGGTTTACATCGGGCTTTTGGGTTCCGATGATTTGGATCAGATGGGGCAGGGCCTCTCTTCAGACTCTTGCTCCTAGAGGTTCCATGGTATGTCCACACCTGCGCATTGGTTTAAGGAACAACAGCGCATTCGGAGTAAAATAATAACAACCGAGCCTCCGTATCAGGTCAGTCGTGACATCCAATGACCGGTGGTCAAGTTGAATCGTATTCAGTGCGAGTATGTCGGTGGACTGGACATAACATCTGACCCGACATTTAAGGAAGACTTCTGCGTTGCGGTACATAACACAGCATTCTGGAGAAGCTGAATCCGTGTGTCATCACCCAGGGCCTCGTCATCATGCAGTTGTCCAGTCAATCCACTGTGTACGAGGACTATATATCCGTCGACCTCAGCCAGCCATACGTCCCGGGCTTCCTAGCCTTCAGGGAGTGTCAACCGATGCTGCAGCTGATCGAACGTGTAACTTCTCCTTCCACCCACCGACAGACTTATCGAGCAGGTACCTCCTGACCAACGATTAGATCTGATAATGGTGGATGGCAATGGTCTATTGCATCCAAGACGGTGCGGAGCAGCATGCCACTTGGGGGTCCTAGCTGATGTGAGTATACTAGTAGACCGTCACCCTCACGAAGTGGAGGCTAGATACCGTGTATTGGGGTTGCTAAGAACTACTACTGTTCCATCCCTGCCACACCATCTCGAGATGACGTAAAAGACCGGGCGCGACGGGAGCTTCGGAAAATGGGTGACCACTTCCTCATTGAGGATGCCAACGATGGTAGTCACCGTAACAAGTATACTTAGGATGGATACGTCACTTAGGTTTTGTCTATGGGGCAGCGGTGAAGTCGTCTGATAAATCGACCAATCCGATGTACTATCACGATCGGATACAATCCTGCCGTCAGTTATCCGGAAATTAGAGATCTGTTGGAAGATCGGAGTTGTTGGTCTCCATCAGATACGTGTCTATTGGGCATCGTATGTCGTTGCAGAGTAGTATAGATGTATGCCTCCGCAGCTGCAGTAACCAATCTAGGGTGCCAGAGCCCATCAGAAGGGCCGATCACGGTACAAGGGAGTTGATGCGCCGCCATTTACGAGATGCCCAGCAGTAACTCAAAGTGCTTCTTAGTTGGTCGAGTGGTGTTGAGAGTTCTCACAAGGTTGACATGTCCAATTTGCTGTTAGTTTTAATAGTCGTTTTAATAGTTTAGATGCCTGCAGCTGAGGACTCGGCACAGCATTTGTCAGAGTCGCTCGGCCAGCCATTGGATAGATGTGTAGTGGCGTTGAGAAGATGTCATGGTGATGTGGAGGCAGCCGCTGCTTATCTCATGGAATTTATGGTAATAGGAAACGTTACAGCTGGGGGAGAGCTGCACATAAATGTCGGCGCCGAAGTGGGGGGGTCGAGTAGACGGGAGGAGACTTCCTTCGGGGGGAGTCGTCCCCGTGCCTACTGCCATGGAGCATTGATTATTACCAACCTGCTAGGACCTTCCGGACGAGTTTTGGCTTAACCAGAGTTTGGACGATGATGTTGATATGGGAGCATCCCCTACCAATCGGGCTTCATCGGAGGAGCCCAAGGCTGATGATGAGACCATGGAGTAATGCAGAAGATATGTGACATGATGGAGGTGGTGTATTGGCAGGTACATCATGTCTGACCCTGACACGGCTGCAGCAGCGAATGAAGACCCCGAGATTGCAAAGGTATCCCAACCGTGACTTGTGGGACTGCCATATTGGTCGGAGTAGGTACTGCGGGAATCGATGGAGGACGCGGAGGGAGAGGAGAATGTGAAACAGCCAAGTGGTCGGTGGTGTGACGGTGTAGCTACTGCTCACTATGCTGCGTAAGGTTCGAGCAAGAATGCGGAGAAGGCCCCTGAGGAGTCCGAGATGAAACCTGCCGAGTTCGATAGATTTACTACGAGCGAGGAAGTGAGGCCCACGGCCGCGGTCAGTACCTTTTAAGGTTGTGGTTAGGTTGATGAAGAGGGATTGAAGAATATTAACGACTACTGCAACGACATGGGTACTAATTTCGTGGACCCTTCTTTCCCTCCGCTGAACAAAAGCCTGTAATAATCACGCTGAACTTTGTGAGTGGATGTACAACAGTACCTTAGATATTTCGACGAAGCTTCTACAACGCATTGGACGTGCCAGGAATGTCATTATAACGGCAACCCTCTACCGGAAGAGAATCCTCAAAAGGAGGTTGAGAGGGACGAGATGCGAAGGGAGATGCGCACCTTTTTCCAGTAGACCAACTACTTTGGACTCACTGGAGTTGTGTAATTTCCGCTTTCAGATATATCGAGCTGACTAACCCTGTTATGGCCGAGCAAATGCGTCAAAATCCAGGGACGTTGCAAATAATGTATAATACAGTGTAGTGACGGATAAGGTCTACAGTCAGTAGGGGTGACTGTGAACAAGGCAGGTACGAGCAAAAACATGGGCATCCTCCGCCGGCCTCGGACTCGGAATCTAGTGAAGGAAAGAAGCTTGTCTGTTCTCGATGTAAAGCTGAGGCTGGGTTCGTAGTACTGCAAGCTAGGCCTACTCAATGGCTCAGACCAGTGGACATCCGAGATGACGTTACGATGGAGGTACTACCTGGTGGTTGGGGCATTCATTTTTGACTCATGGCTGGTCAGATTGGAGGTACTCCATGGGAGGTTATACGTGGCGAGCCTTCACCAGATGATATAAGGCAAGGTACCGTCGGGCGACAGAGCCCGGTGGACAGCTATACCTTCTAATCAGGTGCATTGGGTAACTGCTGGTTTGTAGGGGCACTCAGTCTACTGGCTCAGAAGCCCAAATTGGTGGAAAGTATTCTATCATCATCTAGGGAGTATAATCCTGTTGGAGCGTGAGGAGTGCCCTACTCGAACGCACATGACAGCTTGGTTGCTGTCAGGTATGTGGTTCGGCTTTGCCGGGACGGCGTATGGCATAATGTAATCGTAGATGACACTTTCCCGTGCACCAGATTGGGCACTCTCGCTTACACTAAAGCGGCGAGGAGGCAGCTGTGGGTGAGAGGGTCTGTTGGTCCGATGTGTGACACACCATCACGAGTGATGCGGCATTAAGTCATCAAAGCCTTTATATCACCCCACTATTGTCTGAATATTTTACATCAACGGGACGTTAGTGTCTTCTTATCCGACGGATGCTCTCCGCTCTGAATTTTCCGCATGATGTGTCTCTTGGACCCAAATAGGTCCCCCTTATTGAGAAGGCGGCGGCGAAGCTGTTCGGGTGTTATGAAGCCTTGAACAGTGGTACGATATCGGAAGCAATGTCCTTGTTCACCGGCTATCCAACGACTAGGGAGATCCTCTTCAGGTCGAGTGGAGCTGCATGCCTCAACCGCGAGTGTGAACTATACGGTTTGTCAGGTCTCCGGAGTGGTTAGCTCGTAAGAACGAAGAGCTGAAAGCAGGCGGAGCTGACATGACCGCTGAGGAGGAGTGGCAGTCAGAGTTGGAAGTGCTGTGGGCTAGATTGCTCACCAGTCACGAGGCCGGGTACTACCCGGCGGGTAGGAGTCCTACCGTAGGATAAGGCTCATGGGGTCGAAATTTGCTCCGTGGTACGAACAGTACCCCAACTGCGGCGGCCTACTTCGGAAAATTTTTCACCCGACATTGTCGGGCCGACAACGCCTGGGCCTCTATGACAATTCCCAGCGCTTTCTTGGCATGACCAGAAGCCAGTATATTGGTCATATGCCTCTTTGGGCTCCGAATTACGGAGGCGTTCGTCATTTCTAACGGCAGCATATATATCTTCGATACCCTGAGGCCACCAACTCCCGTCACGTGGTCTACCGTTACCCGTCACGCCTCCCACCAGTACTTATAGGTTGTGGGGTACCCTGGAACTTCTAGGCTAGAAGGCTACAATGGGAGCAAGCAGGTGTGCGATGGTCGCCATACGGGCTCTGAGCGGTATTCTGAGCTATAAGTGCGTTTGGATATATGTATGGCAACTTGGACTTCGCCGATACTAGTAGTATTATACTATCCACGTACGGGCTTTCTCCGATTAAAGCTCGGCGGTGTAGCCCCTGGGGCGAAACGCGGCACTCCGGCCGCCATAGGGCTGAGCGTCAGCGGAGTTATCTAGCAAAATTGGACTCGAGCAAAAAACAAATCTCTTGAGGAACCGTTCAAAACGGTCGATGAGGGGAGGTCGAGTTGATTAGTGATGATGGATATTAGTATAATAGTCTTATCGGCTAACAGCTTGCGACGAAAGCCCTACGTAGTATCATACTACTAGTATGTATTACGTACTGCAATTCAGTACTGCCGAAAGGTGTGATCCGACTCCGCACCATCTACCGAAGATTCGAACCGCTTTATATAAAAATGGCGCCTAAGGCGGGCAATCCGCGATAATGATGATGAGATCTTGATGCACTTCTTGTTTCACCATGATGAAGACATTTCTCAGTCGCCAGTGAAAATGTCCGGGGAAGGGCATACTCCCAGGTTCGGACGCGCGGAGAGAAGATGGGCCGAGAATCCTCACAGTAAAGTTGTGATTTATAACAGAAGCTAAACATTCCTTGTAGAATTTATGTCTCCTGAAACCGATGTTTCCAGCACCTCCGCGATACTTCGTCCTCGCTGCACACGGCTCATCCGAGAGTCTCCTCGTAACCCAACTGGAGATCATCAGTCGGGCTCTCGTCGGAGAGCTTCCTCTTGGGCACTCTTGCCCTTTGTTTGCGTTGCGTTGCTCGGTGGAAAAATCCAGCCTAAGTTCCGTCGCTGAAATCAACGGAAATTCAGTGCTTTATCCTTCGTCTTTGGGATTGAGGACATGAAGATGTTGATACCGTCGGTATACCATAATATCTAATACGAGACGATTTTGCATCTCACCTTGTCAGTTACTTGCTCGGCCTGGCATGTGCACCTACGTTTAAACATACAAGGGCGGATTTAAAGGATAAAGGTCTACAGGTACGTTGTAGCCCGAGTTGTAGCTGCACGTTTCGGTAGTCGCGGCTGCGAAGTTTGATCCGAGGCGCAGAAGCGATTCTGTATGATCCTTGACGGGCATAGTAGTTCGCGTAGGGGCTTGCTCATGCCCGTTCCCTCGAAAGCGGGATTTTGGGGTTGCACCTGACGCCATTGATGGAACAACCAGACTCTGTACACGTTCTTTACTGTAGGCTCCTCATGCTTACTCTGTAATGGATGTGCGGGAGGTGGGGGAGAATCGACTGCTACTCTTGCGAAATCCATGGGGAGCTCAGAGTCCGCGTGAGTGTAGAGGTTTACGTGTTGACCCTCTCTTGGGAGTTTCATCGAATCAGGGTCATGGAACGGTGCATGGTCCAGAGTCTCTGACAAGTGGACGGATGAATTGAAGCGTGAGCTGGGCGTTGTCAACAGTGCTGGGGTCTCGATGTAAGCCTGTCTTTGTGTTTATTAAAACTGTTTACGGGAAAGTCCAGGTACGACACCAATAGTATGTTCTGGATGGCCTGGGAAGATGTGGTGGAATACTTCGCCAGTCTAGAGATATGCCGGGTACTGATCCAGCTTCACCTGCTGACAGTCGCCAATTGGATTCTCGTAGGTCCACGAGGACTACCCCTCTGATGCGATCGTGAGACAGCGATGCTGGCTACCAGCAGTCACAGGGCTTGGAGAGATGTTCACGGTCACAGCACCGGACGACGAAGGTGGGATATCCCCTAGCTTGAGTGGAGGTCGTCCAGTGTCCCTCCATCAGACGCATCAGTGGACATCACCGTCTACCAAGAGAGCAATAAGACAAGAGAGAGCGCGGTTGGGATGGCTAGCACTCTGGTGGACATTGGCCTCGTGGTCGTCCGAATCGATCCTAGTTCTGGTGAACCACTAGAGTGTGCGGGTACGGCCAAGAAGGATATCATGCCCGAGGTAGCTCGCGTAGTGTCTACGGTGGAGTACTCTATCCTCAGGTCAACACTGAGCTGTTTTTGAAGCGGGGCGAGACGTACCGCATAGTCCCACTTTCCTTCTCCCATTCGATGGAGTTGGGTCACAGGAAAAGTGGGAAAAGGCCGACTTGCAATCAACATTTTATACCAATATCTTTCCAGGTACGGTGGCAATTCATTCATCCCATGCACTGAAGTCAGTATCTCCTCCCCGAAGAATGACCAGCGTCGAGTCCGGTCTTGCTACGTAAGTATTGGTATACAGGCTTACCGGCCAACCTTCTGTATGTGCTTGGGATGCTTTTTTCCTCGTGCCGGGTCTTGTGAACCTAGTCTTGGCGGAATGAGCGACTAATTATCAACCGAGGGTTGTCCCTGTGAGGTGCTAGGGGACGGATATTCGTGGAAGGTGATTGCCTGAGGTCAATCATTCGATACCCAACAGGTTCCATTCCGGAGGGGAGATAGCGCAATTTTGATTTTATGACCGCCGATGAATCACCGCCTGAGGCGGTCCGCCTTTCTCTGGTTCATCCTCGTTGTAGGTTCCTGTATGCAACAGTGCACGGTAAGAAGAGGGAGGTATCCCCACCAGGGATCGCAGTTTACATATGCCAAGACAGCTCGGGGACGATAGTCTGTGCTGAGAACAAGCGGACCGATTGGTAAGTCGATGATAGATGGTGGTAGCAATTTTCTCTATATCGGTGGAAATCCTAGCTGGCCTGTTTGGACCGTCACTGGGCATGTTTGATGCTACGTACATCTGAAAGACGTGGATGATGCGCATTAACTTGTTGGGAATTGTCCGCTGAATCATGGAGGGTAGCGGGTTATGTCCACCGGGTTGATGAGTTTATACTGTCTTTCGCAGTTCTTTCGTCATCGAGTTGGATGCTAGCGAGTCGAAAAATGTGGTGTCTTCGAGAGGGAGTATGACAACACAGGATACGATACCGCCAATGACTAGGGCAGTACTCATGACGTTGAGTCCAGAGAAGAATGCGACTAAGTGAGGAATCGAAAGGTCCCTGGTTCGAATCCCACGCGTTGCATTTTCAGATTCCAGCTGTCTCTGGCTATGGCACATGGGGTCCAACCTGGTGATGGTGGCGGAGGGATCTTCTTCCCCCCGCCGGCTGACGTTACGATGCATGTACGTCAGGGGTCTCTCATCAAGGCGCGCGACGCCAGCTTCTCTTCAGGTGTTCCTTCCAATAACTCACCGGCCCCAGCAGATTGTATCGTCTTCAACATCGTCATCAACATCTGCAGCAGCTGAGAGCTCGGCCCAGCCTCTGTCGACGCAGCAGCGGATAAAAACCTTGTTTGATGAGTAAGAGCGTGTTACTCGAAGACAACTCCATCGCGCCAGAGTGATCTTGGACAACTCGGCGTTGGCTCGATTCGCAATCGATAGCGCATTGATGTTCTTGGGGCTCTGCTCAGTTTAAGAGGATGATCTCTGTGAGGTTGCATCCCGCAATCAGATACGTCGCATCGGGCATGACTCCCAATGATGCCTTGTTAGCTGCCTTGGCTGTAGTGAAGAAGGCTGATGATTAGTGAATACCTCATCAGTGATGTTTCAATTCGATTATATATATCCTTGTGCGTCTAGTGCAAGTCCATAGGCCGTGTGCTATGGCCTAGGAGGACCGAGGGAGTAGTCAACACCCGCCGACCCGGGCCTTTTGTCGCTCCAGGCGAACGTCATCCCCTCCCACTGAGTAGAACTGCGGGCCTCTCAGTTGTAATAGGTCGTAGTGAATA
This sequence comes from Perkinsus olseni, assembly GCA_013115135.1. Lineage (NCBI taxonomy): Eukaryota > Perkinsozoa > Perkinsida > Perkinsidae > Perkinsus > Perkinsus olseni. The sequence continues at coordinate 246,663 of JABANP010000004.1, forward strand.
CGGGCTAAGCTGCTTCGTTCAGTTGGTAGAGTCCGTTCCCGCTGCCTCTAAGTTTCCCAGTGATAAATGTCGTCATCCTCTGCTGCTGCTGCTGCCTCTCCGGACCTTCTTTCCTCCCTCCTTCACAAGCCTCTGCGGATTACTCTCACTGATGGTCGATACATCATCGGCCGTCTGTACTGTATAGACGACAAGAAGAACATCATACTACGGAACGCTGTTGAAAGGCGGGAGAAAGGTATACCATAAATCCGCTTGCCCTCAATTGTGAGGTCTTGTCCCGGACCGGGAAGGCGGCCACCGAAATTCTACGGGCAGCGACTCCGACTGTGCTGCGAACGGTGTCACAGAACTCGAGGCTCGATAGAATCCCCTTCTCCTCAGAGACGACGCCCCTTCGTAACATCGGGATGGTGATGGTCCCCGGGAAGGATGCCGTGAAGATCGAAGGCCTCAAGAAGGACCTTCCCCAATGAGTTTCGTGTCAACAATAGTCAACAGTTTCTACTCCTCCTCTCCTGTGAGATTGCGCTGAGTCGCATGTTAATGGTGGAACGATCGCTCGAAGTTTGTTTTTGTTACCCCCCGATGGCTGCCTCAGAGGCGGAGTTAGCTGCCCAGGGGCGGCTGCAGAATGTCGTGTACTTCAAGTTCAAGCACCAGAATACTCTCGATAAGATATCATTCAATGCTGCTGATATAGCAGTAGGGGAACTGAAGGTGATAATGACCGGGGGTATCTTCCGTCCTCTATCCATGGGTAGCTATCCCTTGAGTATCTTAATCGTAATCAGTAATCGATCAGTATCGAGCGTGTCCGCTACACTAACTACCTCATCCTGCATTCAACATTGGTGCCCTCGCTCAAGTGTTTCGCCTCGTCGCCGTGAACCATAAAATTGAAAATTGAATTGACCCCTCGGCATTATTTCTCAGTTGCTCATCGCTGAGAAGAAGGAGTGTGATGCCCGTGACTTGCAGCTCTATGAGATGGACCAGTCCACAACAGAGAACGCAGCCTCTGGTACTGGTTTGCAGTGGAGGGTTATTCGGTATCACCATTTGTAGGGGAGCCTGGCAAACTGTATGACTATGATGGAGAGCTCATACCTGCAAACGCCACGCTGTTGGTGACACGAAAACCGAGTGTTGGGGTGATACGGGGATAGGATATTGTAATCGAGTTAGAGTGGAGTGTGCGGATGAAGGATGGCGTGGCTCATTTCACTTTCGCTTCTAATCAGCGTCAAAGTCGGGGCGTGAAAGTGAAGGGCAACATAGTGGTGGAGCATGCCCGGTACTTTAAGAAGACCGCGGAAGAGGAGGAGAATGATTCGTCATCACCAGGTGGGATATTTCGACGTATCCATAATACTGTACGAGGTGCCAGATTCCAGCAGCCCAGCGAGCAGTAGAATTGCGAGGGTCCCGGAGACTTGTATATGTCCGCTTTGTAACAACCTTATGCTGGTAGTAATGGGCTTGGCTCATCCGCAGTACACTCATCCTACTCATGAGCAGCCTCGCCAGGGCCTGCGCCGGCCCTACGACACATGCTACAATTCTTCGTCTCGATGTGTGTGGTATATCGGAAAAGTGGTGTATTCATCGGATCGCTATCGAGTGTTGCCTCGCTGCCAGGCCCCTGAGCACACCCCTCTGCTTCTACCCTGTTGTGGTGGTACTGTATGCAAATGCTGCCTTACTGACACCTGTCCCCTCAACTACGTGGAGGCCTGTAGGCTTACACGCTATGGGGAGGAGGAAGGGGAGAAGAAACCTGTGGAACATAAGATTGTAAGAGTACTCGCTGTGAGGAGTAGAGTTGAATCATCGATTTGCCTTTCGTGGCTCGGGTGCGGCTGTGGTGCGTAGTCTATGGGATGGACAGGTAGCGGCCCAGCTGGCTAGTGTACTCCACTCGTATGCATCGTACGACTTCAACAAGGACACGTGCGGATTCAAGTACCCTGATGGTCTACTTGATAAAGCTGAGGTTGGAAAGATACGCTCTTGTGGTTGGAGGGAAGAAGTGTGGTATTAGGAGAAGAAGGAGGAGACCGTTAGAGAGATGATGGAGAAGGAAGAAGGCAAAGGGAAGGGACGAAAAAGAGGTAGTTGACGACGAAGAGACGCCGCTCAACTTGTACTCTATTCGCGCTGAGGTCTGGCCAACGATCGATATCTTGACTGGTCGCTGGTTATGCGCGTGTCCCGGGAACGTGCACCATCATTTGATTGCTTGAATAGGTGGTACTGAGTATGATTGGAGAATAGCGAGATGAGCTGCCTGAGCTGTATATCTGTCGGTGACGCCCGACACAATGCTGTGGTCAGGTCCCGAGGAGGAGGATGACATCATCGATATCACTGATGATGAAGACGACGGAGCTGTAGTGGATCTCGACGATGAAGAGGCATTGGCCAAGTAATACCGGTCTACTGTTTCTCCCCTGTATTTGTGTGTGAGCGGAAGCGGGGTGTGGAACTGATGGGTTGGGGCTGATTGGAGGTATTTTCAGGAAGGCTAAGAAGTATCGCCCGACTGTGGATTTGATAAAGAAGGAGAGGATAAAGGGAGAGAAGAAGGAAGAGCTGAAGGATGAGGACGAGGATGACCATTGGCGGACAGTTGAACAGAAAATGATGGTGCTATGAGGGCCATTGGGAAAAGCGCTACACTTCGGAACATCACGATGCCTCTGCGGGAGCATGGACTCTCTGGTGCTCCCTTAGTTCAGCCTCCCTTAGTCCCAGTCTCTGGAAATATATCTGATAATCTTACTTCCTAGTTCCATCGACTCCCCACGTACTATTAGTTATTCTCACGCCTCAATTGTGATGATTATCGTCATGCAAGAATTTCAATTCACTTCGCGTCGCTCCGCCCCCCTGCAGGTTTTTGTTTTTTTTATCAGGCGGGCCGTCATCGTGGTGGGATGCGTTCGTCGTCATGTGCCGTGTCCGGATGTCTGGTAGCCTTCCCGAAAGTCCTGTCCCCACAGCAGTTCGCAAGATGGAAGGAGGCCGTTGAGAAGGCGAAGGCACCCTCATCGCCATCAGAGAGCCCCACTGCATCATCCGGTGATGAGGTCGCAACGAACGTTACTTGATTGGTATACCCCTCGGAGTTTGGTTGACTGTCTGTGGTGGCTCTGGGTCGTGACAGAATCTTCCTCAACTAGGGATGGTGGTGGGTTTATTTAAGTATGGTTTGCCTTCCCCTCAATGCTACGACGCGGCAATAGCTCCTCTTCCACTCATCATCATCAGCCGACCATCGCTCTAACCAAAGTTTCTCTCTGTGCTGTGCATATGTTTCTAACAGCTCTTGCCGAGCAAGGCTTCTTCCAGTCTACAGTGGATCAACAGTTTTTGGTGTGGAGGGCCTCGGACGAATGCCGCGGTAAATTGGAGGTGCTGGCCCGACCTGAGCAAGAGAACTATCAGAAGGTGGCCGCAGTAGAGGTGACGGCGAAGGATTGGGAGGGGCCGATCGAAAGGGATGCCCTCGCGACCATCTTGGTGTATCTCTCCTCCGGACTGAACGTCTCCAACTGTGTCGACGTGGCTGTTAGGGCGAGGAGGGATCCGAAGGTCGGAGGGTATCTGGGTTTGCGGCCGCCGAAGGTAATTTCGAGGCGCGCGAAGGTTGAGCGACGAGAGCGGAGGGCCTTCCCTACCGTACGTACTGTGGAGGTAGAGAGATGGCGAGATGCGATCGAGGCTGATATCTTAGCGGCGACCGCGGAGTTCGGCGGCGTGAAGCCGATTTGGTGTCCTTTATGTCTGACGTTGTGCGATAGGGTCAGCATGTTTGCTGAGCATGTCGTGAGTGATAGCCATCGGAGGAATCTGCAGCGGACGTTGAACGATGGGCCGCTGGGCCGGACGACGCTGACGGCTGAGATCAGACAAGAAGGAGGCAGCAAGGGGGTTCTGGCTCGGGTGGATCTGATTGGGAATTATGTCGTACCGGAGAGGTAAGGCCTCCTTCTGTGGGTAGCTGAGGTTAATGCTGTGATGATGCAGGAATGTTGTGAAGCCCGAGGAGATATCAATCAGGCACACGCAGGTAGTAAGAGGATGGCTTCAATTGGACTGAGTGGTGGGGTGGTCAGGATGGCAGCCACGGGCAGAGGGGAAATCCTCCTATGGAAGTGAATTCACCGAGGAGTGGTATGGCACAGAATGCCCGCAGACGAGGAGCGGAGCCACCCGAAGTGGTAGTATGGTTGTGAGGGTATACTTTCGCGGACAGCATGTTACTCTCAGGATATGCAAGTTGATGATGGTGGGGCAGAGGACGACGATGACGATGTATCCATTATGAGCTTGGACTGAACGTATCTTTGCGCAGTATGAATATTTTTCATGCCCTACTAGGACAAGTCGTTGCGTGCACCCCTTTATAATCCCCTTTTCAAGTTGATCTCGTCTGATGTTCTTCAAGAAGGCGGCTGCCGGTCGAGCGGCTCCGATAAAGAACATCTTCGATGAGATAGATGAGGAGGGGGGAGGAGGACAGCAGGGTTCTCAACCTGCCAACAGTAGTAATAGTCGTACAGCGGTCGTCTCTACTGCTGCGCCCATCGAGATCGCATCCCCAATAGATGCCACACCTGAGCAACAGACGGCACCGGTAGCTGCGGAGATTGACCCATTGGACGCTTTCATGGCCGGCATTCAGAGTGAGATTGCCAGAGACAAGGCGGCGAGCGACAATGTAGTCATGCAACTGCCGCGGTCACGCTGTCGTTATCCTCATTGCCATGCAGCAACGGCACGTTTCGTCAACTGAGGAGGAGATAATGGGTAACGATGATGAGGAGACCGCAGCAGAAGGATTCGAGAGGCGGAAGAAGGTGGGGAGGGCAGCCTCACGGTGGTGGTCGTGCACCTGGGTATAGCCTCGCCGTGCCTCTCATCTTACCATTGGGCTCAGGAGGCGGGGATGAGTTTGGGGAGCACCGGAGGGTCAGAGGAAGATGATGCCGACTCTGGTGTTCTGCCTGAAGATGAGGTGCTCGATCGTCGGAAGAAGGCAGTAGAAGCCCTACCACCAGTGGATCATCAAGGCAAAGAGTATCCTAACGTGTCTAGGTCGGTCAGCAGCGGAGCGAAGCATTCTCGTCAGTACTGACACTTAGGTGGCCGTACGCGCCCCATCCGGAAGTGAGTAATATGACGGAGGCCGAGGTGAGAGCATTCAATAAGGAAAAGTTCATATCAGCAACAGGGCAAGGGGTAGTCGCATGAACCTCAGGACGAACCATCTTTCCGTCACATTCTCGTCGCAGGTGCCTCGAGCAGTGGCAACGTTCGACCAGTGCTGCCCACCACTTGCTGTCAAGGAGGCACTCAAACACGCGAAGTTCGAGGTGGGTATCGGATACGGTAGATGGACGTACTGCTGAGGTGGGATGCCTGTCCGCCTTCAGAAGCCCACACCGATCCAGTGTGTAGCCATTCCGGCGGTACTATCGGGCAGGGACGTGATGGCCATCGCTGACACGGGTAAGTTGGTAGGGCAGCAGCAGCAGCGACGGTTCGAACTCTACGGTTATATCCTCGATCGTCTCTCAGGCAGCGGGAAGACTTTAGCTTATTTGATGCCGTTGGTGATGCACATAATTTACCATAAAGAGCACGCGGACATGGCGGACCGACCGGCCCCTACCAAAGATCATCCCGCGTGCCCGTTCGCGCTGGTGAGTGGACTTGGGGACCTCGTCTCTACTGGGCGGCTCCTCATCGGCTGCCGTTGGCAGGTGCTCTGCCCGACTCGAGAGCTAGCAGTACAAATCGAAAAGACTATTTATAAACTGGGCAAACATATCGGCATAACAAGTGATGGCACAAAAGGGGACAGCGTTGCACAATGGTATCTTGGTAGTGTCCAACCAGGCACTACACTTGCTGGTGGTCTATCTAAATATGAGCAGTTCAAGGACCTCAGGAAGGGCACGTGTGATATTGTCGTGGGGAATCCCGGCAGGTGAGCATTGAGGGTCTGTCTGCTTCGCTCCGCTGTTGTACGCCATTTTCCGCATCAGATGCATCGACATCGTGAAAGAACATGGTATGTCCCTCACCGGCGACACGGCCTGGGTCGTTTTAGACGAAGCTGACAGGATGCTCAACATGGGATTTGAAAATCAAGTAGGGCGGAGCGAAACGGTTCATGAATGTCACATTTCGATTCATTTGTTTTAGGTCCGGTCGCTAGTCCAGAGGGTTCGACCTGACCGTCAGACTATGCTCTTCTCGGCAACGATGCCACCTAAGATCGAGAGGCTCGCCAGAGATATCATGAGGTATCGTATCCTGACGTTACCCGCGAAGGATACAGAATAGGTTGGATTGAGATCCTCTTCTGCAGGAACCCGGTGAGGTTGTTCGTCGGAGCGAGCGCTACTACTGGCGGGGCTGCTCATGCGGTGACACAGGATGTGGTGGTCCTGGAAGAGAAGGATGACAAATTCAACTGGCTCTCGGAGAACTTGCCACGGATTCTGGATGAGGCCCAGGAAGAGGTCGGTCCGTGATGATGTGCGCGTCTGCTGCAATCGTGAGAACAACTCAGGATGGCCAAGTGCTGATATTTGTGAATCAAAAGTCGGGCGCGTCAGAGCTGGCCGTAGCCGTACGTGAGTTCATGTCGCTGCCATGTGAGGCACTGCATGGAGACTCTGATCAGAACGAACGGATGAAGGTAGAAAGGAGCGGAGTCGACGGTAACCTTGCGGTGGTAGTCGAATGAGGACTCCAACAGTTCCGCGCTCTTCGTGTCGGGGTTCACTCTCGTTGTGCCGTAGGAGGTGCTCGCTGTCTCGGTATTGATACATTGCTCTGGTGCTCCGCGTCGAAGCTCCATTTCCGACCCGACCCACTAGGCCTGAATGCCTGTCAATGTTGTCTGATCGCTCGGAGGAATGGACATCATTTTGAGCTGCCGTGTTTCAGATTATGGCGGATTTCCGATCTCGTAAGACTAAGGTCCTGGTCGCTACAGATGTTGCTAGTAGAGGGCTGGACATACCCTCGGTGAAGGAGGTCATTTGCTATGATATGTCCAGTAGGAGGGGGGAGGGTCCACTGCATCAGGCCGTCAATGATGCTGGTGGTAGATACCCTCACCACTCATACTCATAGATTGGGTAGGACGGGCAGGGCTGGTCACACGGGTCATGCTACAACACTGTTGGTGAAGAAAGACAATTCGGCCAAGATGGCGGCGGAGCTTGTCGAGTACATGGAGAAGTCTAAGCAGGTGATGAGCAGCGCCTCGGTCAAGGCAAAAGTGATGATGATTTTCCTATCAGGAGGTCTCTTCAGCCCTCATGGACTTCGCTCTGGAATTCCCACCCTTCGCAGGTGTGTCGGCCTCTCTCCTGCCTCCTCCTTCGGCTATCATTTCTCAGCTGCCCGGGAGCTCGGTCAGCGTGCTGCGAAGAGCCTGCGCAGAGCGGCCGTGGCTGGTGGGCCGCAGCAGCGTCACGGATTAGGATACTCCGAGGGACGGGGCACGAGCTCAGGTCTAAGCTCAGGAGTTGGGAAAAAATTCGTAGGAGAATCTTTGTCGAATGTTCAACTTGAGCAAGGTTGAGCTAATAGGTATCTTCACACTCGCAAGAAGATAGCACCGAGAAGGCAGTCGTAATCGGCGGCAATGTGGATCTTAACGGTAGGAGCGGAGAATACAATCTTTCGGGATTCACTTCGTCGTAAGTGTGATGGGAACACCCCGCCATCTTTCAGCCTGCGATGACGATGATATCTACGCTCCCGGGGTGACACGAGCCTTTGGTGACCGCAACGTGGCTACTCGAACAGTAGGTTTGGCCCAGTTCCCATCATTGGGAAAGAGAGGTAATTTATCGAAAACTGCATCGCTCCGCTCATCCTGTGTGTATATTAGATAGAGATGGTGGCGGAAGGGGAGGTCACGATAAGCGCGGTAGGAAATCCAAATGGGATTAATACGACTGCTTCCTCTACCGCAGGGTTCGAGTTCTTTTCGGATCTGTACTCGAATTTCTTGGGTACTGGGCGGTGGGGCCTTGGGAATGCTTCGTAGCAGCTGTGGAAGTTTTTTCTTCGAAAATGATGTCACCTTTATCTATATGCGGAGGGATGAACGCGGGTTCGATCCTCGGCACCGGCATCCGCTCCCTCTCGACCAGTGCTAAGCAGTTGCCCGAGTTTAATGAAGCCTTGAAGTTGGCAGAGGTTGGGAAGTGGCAGCAGGCGAGAGTTCTCATTCAACGATGTGAGCCCACTGTCCCTCCGCGGTACACGAGCATCTAGAGGGTGTTGTCAGTATCAGTCGGTGATGCTTAGTAGACTTGGTATGCCATCTTCTTCAGGCCACGATGTGTTCAGTCCAGCCCGCATGGAGGCGGAAACAGCTCTGTGTGACATGCTAGCCGGCATAGCCCAATGGTGAGTCTGCCACTCTGCCCCTCTGGTCTGTGGAGCATCGTCTCATCAGGCATGAGGGCTACCTCATCAGTGCCGCTCAGTCCTTCACCAACGCCAATAGTGTCAACACTCTGGGAGAGGCCTTCTCCCAGCTTGCCTTGCGAGGTGCTGTTGCCTCTAGGGCTGAGGCAGGGCTGAAGGACGGTGTCCCAGTAGCTCTTGCGGAAGTGAAGGACCAGTAAGGAGGGGCGCTCGTCTGCTGTTCTCAAGTCTACCCGTTCACGCTTCGGTCGACTCGTCAGCTCCTTCGACGCACCATTGGTACAGCAGTGCAAGGAGGCCCACAGCAAGCTGGTGGAGAAGGATGATGCGGCGTTGAAGTTATGCGAGGCAATCCCTAATCAAGAGATAAAAACGACGTACGGATTTCGACTATTTGTGGATTCGCAAGATTGTGGTGATTGGTGAGGGTCCACGCGCGCGCCCTGAGCAGATACGTTGCGCGAGCTTTGGTGACGAAGGGTGTCAACTTCGAGGTTGAGGGTAACGCTGTGATGGCGGAAGCGATGTTCAAAGCGGCCGTCGAGGAGTAGGCATTCCCAAATCGATCACGTGGGCGTGCGCGTATTGCTGTGTTCGTTTCCTCAGGATATCTTCGGCGAGCGTCATCCCGGATAAGTTGATCAGGATGAGGGACATATCTGAGTTCGGGGCTATAGTGTCCTACTCTGATCTGTTGAAGATGTGGGAGAAGAGGGAAGGGGAAGGAGAGAGGGCATGGAAAGGGTAAGTCTGGTCACGACCACCACACCACTCGAAGATGCGCTCTCGGTCGCGGGTCAGTTGGAGTTTTGACGGTGGTCGTAATAGATGAGTCCCTTCGCTCCGCTGTAGATACGTCGACCGGATTGGACAGGATCGCGCGGACAAGCTTGATGCCCTCTACCCAGGCGCGTTGGACTTGTTTATCCCACCCCCGCCGAGTGTTGCTGAACTCCTGCAGGCCACTGAAATTTAGATACATTTCGTATCAAACTGTTTAATGCTCGGTAACACTACTTGCGTTGAGGAATGGCAAGTGGTCCAAGATGTCCTCATCTTGTTCACCATGCCTAGGGTTGTCCCATAGCATTTTTCTGTCATGCCATCCAAGGCCACTCCCTCTGCGTTCGACACCCTCCCTCCTGTAACAGGAGCTGCTGTCGTTACCGCCTTCGCCATGTATCCAGTAGACATAGTCCGTGCGCTGGTGATGGCTCAGGCGTCGGGCCAACGCTCATCCGTCCCGACCTTGGTTAAGAACTTCTACCAGACTCACGGTGCATCGGGCTTCGTCTCTAAGGGTTTGGGCGCGGAGATGATGCGTGCCACGTTCTCGAGAGTTATCAAATTCTGGCTGCAGCCAATTTTTCACCAGAGAGTCTTCAACGCCAAACAGAAGGACGGCACGCCGTTTTCGAAGGGTATCGCTGGCTCCCTCGCCACTATACCCGAAGTCATCGCCATCTCCCCCTTCGAGAATGCGAAGTTAGCTCAGCAATTGGACGCTGAGGGGAAGTTCAAAGGGACGGCTGATACTATGAGGTAATAGTCGATTCAACTACGGCATTGCTGAGCATGATTCCCTCAGGCATTTGATTCGTACACGAGGCGTGGTGGGGCTGTATATCGGTTATACTGGCATGCAGCTTCGTCAGATGCTCTGGACTGGAGGATATTTCTTCTCGTTGGATATCTTCCGTCATCAGACTGATAAGATCTTTGGCCGCGGGAAAATGTCGGACACGGCGAGTGGTTTCTGTGCCGGCGTGTTCGGTACGACGTTGAACTGCTGGTGTGATGTTGTCCGTACGGTCATCCAAAAGCAAGCGGTAGCAGAGACCTTCAATCCTGAGATTGTTCGTCCTCCCCTCACACCAGGGTACTTCATTTCTGGCGTCACTGACATGTTCAAGACTGCGGCCGACATAGCAGCCAAGCGTGGTCTGGCAGGCCTTTATTCGGGCTTCCTGGTTAAGTCTTGCTATCTTGGTGGCTCTGGAGCTTTCCTTGCGGTCCTGGTGCCGAGGTTCAAGCAGATGTGGGGCTGTCCGTTGGACTAGTATTATTTTTTTCAATGCCGTCAATCGGTTAGTTCGCATAGAAGATCATATTAGCGTTTCTGAGGGCATCCTGTTGGGCGTGTGTTAGGCAGTAAGGACGTCACTCTGGGTTACGGATACCGCACCTTCCCCGAATCGCAGTTGTCAATTCTGATGTTACCCGTGGAGTCAATCGTCGCAAACTATGCCGACGGCGGGACTCTTCTCGTTACCTCAGTCCAACGCGACGCGCGTAAAGGCATCCAAATGAGCGTCAGAGCATCAGTGGGAGGGAAGGAATATCACAGACGTCTGGACCCTGACGAACTCATCAAGCTTCGTCTGTCTCTTGGTAAACGGCTACGGTGGTATTAGGAGTTATGCTTGGTGTGGTAGGCATAGTGTTTAATGACTATGATACGACTGTTGGTGCTCGTCGGAAATCGGCCAGCGAGTTCGCTACGAAGTCCCTGCTGCCTGCATTGGCCACTGTAGGGAAGTGCAGAGTTTCAATGGACAATGGTAAACGCGAAAGAAGCTTTTGTCATTGGAGACTGGTGACGGCTGCGGTGGCCGTCGAGAGCGCCGCTGCCCCGACCGATGATTCTCGTTCCTTCGACGATCCCAAGTGCTAGGCTTACTACAGGATACACAAGCTTCATACAACTGAGGACTCTGTGACAGCCTCGGTGTCTCAGGTGAGTGCATCGTCACCTTCAGTGTTCCGTTGGAGGATTATGGGCAAATTAAGGGGCGTCTGAGTCTACCACAAGCTCATGCGGTGTTGGAACCGTTGTGCATGACTTTGGCTAGAGAAGCTAAACGACTTAAATGGAGTGTTGAACAGTTGCAGAGGAAGCTGCATGATGCGGAGATTCTTCTGGAGGCTGCCAAATCTAACAGGTGGTCGAACCGCTTGTCTACCACCATGTCTCGTTCCTTGCTCCTAACTGCATGTGTCTGAGATAACTTTCCAACGTTCAGCCCTCTGCATCGTCGGGTGTATATTCTCAGTAACCCAGTAGCCGCCGCTGCAGGGCCTAGTGCCGTCGCATCGAGTACAGTAGAAGGCGGAGCGAAGCGACCGCTACTACTTCCGGATTCTGGCGGCACGCCAATGGCAGAGGCGTCTGCGAAAAAAGCAAAGAACGAATGACTCTAAGGTATGGATGTTCACGCTTTTCTGATACATGCTAGCTAGCGAGAGCTTGTGTTAATCAGTTGGAGTGTCGAACGGCTCCTTACACTGGTAGGTCGGCTGATTACACTACGACATCGGTACTCTCAGTATCGTCCATCCACATGCCTCTCGACAAGCACGCTCAGAGCTGGTGTCACCGTCATGCAGTACGCCTTAGACAGAAATACGGCTACTATCGGGCCAAACCAGCCGAGCACCACAGTGATGGGAAGACGATGATGGGGCCTATGCAGGCCTATAACGAAGCATATCGCAGCTGCCTCGAGCATATCGATAGCCTCAGAGATGATTTGAAGAAGTGATGGTGTGCATGCTAGATGTCTCTTACCGCGGCATTTGAGTTTTTGTCCCTCATAAATCAACAACAGGCGTCGCTCGTTTGGAATCATTAGTCGCTCCTAGTCTGATGATAATTACTAAAGTTTTCTCGCAATGTCAACAACACTGCGCTCGGTAGTGATTTTCCCCGACGGCCCATCGGTCGTGGCTTGCTTCCAAGGAAGCAGCAGCGTTCGCCTCGCCGCCAGCGTGTCTGGGGAAGAGTTCCTCAAGGACTTCACAACAGATGATGTTTTGCTGTTACGTGCAACTATTGGTGAGCACACGGGAGGTTCGTGTAGAGTCATGCAGCGTTTTTACAGGCATCACCGGGTCTGAAGAAAGTGCAGCACAGCGGCAAGAGGCGGCCAAGAGCTTCTGCGGAGAGCTACTCTTCCCCGCTCTGGCTAATACCAATCGCTGCTCTGTTCGAGTTGAAGGATCAGGTAGACGGTCTCTCGTGTCTGGGGAGGTCCTCCTGTTGTGCTGGTTCGACGCGCTCAGCGTTCGCATGATATCCCTGACCATCTCCGATCGATTCTTCCGTCACTACCATTCTCAGTTGAATCATCATTCATCAGTTACTCGTAGTGCAGTCGTCGAGGTTGAGTACGCTATATCCGACCTCGGACACATCAAGGGTGAGCTGAGACTTAATAGAGCCCCTCGCCAGGGGGAGGTGGTCGCAGCTCTCGCCGCTGAAACATCTCGGCTACAGACCGATGTCAAAGAGTTGAAGGCGGAGGAGGCGACTCATGGGTAAGTGTCCCGTTAAGCGAAGAGGGTCAGCTGTTGCTTAGCTCATACTGCTAAGAGTATGCATGCCCTTCAAACGCCGAAGTGATTCTTCTCATCTTCTTTCGTCAGATCACTCAACAGCTCCACTCCAGTTCCTGCAACCCCATTGAGTACTCCTCTCGGCAAGAGGTCTCCGGCCAACAGGAAGCGGCATAGTATGAGCGTTGTTAATCCGAATAGAAGGTTGCTCAACCCTAGGAAACGATCCAAGGGTCTGGACTTCGACGATGATGATGATGATGATGACGACGTGCAGGGGTTTCCATCATACAGCGTCTTCGAGTTGTGTCGTTAATGGCTATTCTTAACCAGCATCGTACACTCTGTATGAGAACCCTTCGAGTGTGCTAACAACGAATCATAGGTTCATTTCAAGCAAGCTCACACGGACTGCTAATAGATGTTCTTCATCAGAGCTAACGTCCACCATCGACGAGCTGTATGACTCCATCAAAGGGCTCGAGTTGGTCGCTCAGTCGTAGCGGAGCATAGGTTCTCAGATCTATACACGAGGCCTACACGTCAAATCTTCGACACTCATGAATGACAGCAGCTGCCTTTTTGATCAGCATTTTTCCTGCCGCATGCCTCGTCCTTAGCCTGTCGCTTTCAACTCTAGGAGGATGAGGGTCTCCATCCCATAGCTATTCGAAGCATTATGGCTCAACTGTGTTATCATCACCTGCATGCCTGGTGAGAGCGGAAAAGCTCGTTATCGTATATCTCGCTCGCCCGACTGATCGATAATAGCTACAGTGTTCGTGAGACCGACCGTCGCCAACAGTCGCTGAAGGGCCCGCCATGGTTACCATTCCTAAGACTCGCAAGACCTATTGCAAGCGCTGCAAGAAGCATACCGGTCAGAAGGTACTACCACTAGGCTTGGGTGGAGGGATACTGTCGTTTATTAATGATTATCGTTACTCGTTAATAGTAGTGATTACTATCGTGTTATGACTATCGTCGTGTTGCTGTAGGTTACTCAGTACAAGACCGGTAAGGCTTCCTTGGTCGCCCAGGGTAAGAGGCGTTACGATAGTAAGCAGGCCGGTTTCGGAGGTCAGACCAAGCCTGTCTTCCGTAAGAAGGCTAAGACTACTAAGAAGATCGTCCTCAAGTTGGAGTGCACTAAGTGCAAGTGCAAGCGTATGATGCCCATCAAGCGTTGCAAGCATTTCGAGCTCGGCGACAGCTCCAAGAAGAAGGTAATACTTCAACAATCATCCTCAGGGGATCATCATCATCACTGTTATCATCTCAGGCCGAGGCCGCCTTGTACGGTAAGAAGCGATAAATGTCTAGGCAGCTTGCTATTGACTGGTCCGCTTCAGTGATATTTTGACACCGTTTTTGAGTTACTAGTCACTCAAGGGGTAACGATCTAGTTTTGGTATTCTAATGATTGACAGTCCAGTGAATGGGATGGGGGATAACAACAAGTCTAAAGAGGATGATAGGACCATGACCACCTTCGAATGTCCGATATGCCTCAGGCTTCTGGTCGAGTAATGCTACACTAGTTCCCTACTATGCCTCCCGTTATGATCGTTCTGGGGACTACTTGAAGAGTGTATGGGGATGCCCGACTTCAATTACTGGTTGATTGAGCAAGACTCCTTCTCTCCTGTGTAGACCCGTTACCACTGCCTGTGGGCATACCTTCTGTAAGTACTGTATTACGAAGACGATGGATCATCGACAACTCTGTCCGGTAACATGAGCACTGTGTACAACAGCACTACCAACATGTCCTCCTGCTCAGTCATGCCGAGCGCCGTGTCCATTTATAGGAAGCACTAATGTGATGGTGGCCAATTTAATACAACAAAGGTGAGAATCTTAGGTCGATCAGGGAAAGATTCGAAATGGGTTAGACATGCGTTAATTGATGTCGTCGTACACCCAGTTAATAGATTCCCAGAAGAGTATGCTTTGCGTTCGAAGGAAGTCAGAGAACTGGAGGAAGAGGAGAAAGCTAATGCGCCGAGTGACGACGCCGACGGCAGCGCCCAAGGGGTCTTCTTCCCTTTCGTACGGTACGAGTATCGCACCAGCTGGGCCTGCAGGAAGACTACCTCATCAGGCTTCCTCACGGCAGCGTCCTCTTCCCCTACGGTAATCGACAGTCTTTCATAGTGACTGATGAAGAAGCTGATGCAGCCAGAGCGGTATGGAGGGGAGGAGCTGCCAGAAGCGTCGTAGCTCAGATAGATGGTAATCAAAAGACAGCTAGAGGTGTCAGAAAGTATGAATGCAGGTGATGGAGGGGATGACGAGCCTTCGATTTTGGGAGAGATATCACAGATCAGAGGAGATCGTATCTGGTTCGTTGGGCGAGGCCGCATCGAAGGTGTTGGTTTGGAAACATGTAATACTACCAACTGACCACTGCCGTCTAATGCTGAGGCCAGATACCAACACTTCGGGGTTCAAAGTCAAAAAGTACAGTACGACGGCAGTGAGGGATGACGCTGGCAGCAACCAGCAGGAGCAGGAGCAAGAACAGCGAGACGATATTGTTGGAGTTGGTAGGTCGTGCTCGAAGTATTCCCTCACGCAGTCCTATATACAGCCGAAGCTTGTCTCGCTATTCTCTACGATGACTGTTTGCCGATGACTGGCGAGATGGGTATCAGTAAATTCAACCAACTCCATGACAACAGATCGAGGCCTACTAGAAGGCAACTGTAAGGCCACATTCAGTCACGGCAGAAATTGATGTCGTATTTCCTCGGACATCATCTTTTCAGGGAAGCTATGGGGCCTCTCGAGTTTGAAAAGTTATCCTTCTGGCTCTGTTCCTGCTTGAGGGCGCCACTCAGTCTCAGACTTGGATGGTTACGAAGCCGAGACACGATGAGGCGCATGCAGTCTATAAAGGATTATATGAGTAGCAAAAGGTCGTGGGTTCGATCCCGGCAGGTTGTATTTTAGGTAATGCTGGTGCTAACCAAATAATTAACCTACAAGAAGATGCAGCTGGGGGTTCTGTAGGCCGCTTCGGAGGCATCAGCTGGAGTCTTGCATTGGTAGGATATCAGGGGGGAGCGAAGCGTTTGAATCATCGTCTATTTGCCACTCGTTATGGTGCTTGTTGTTGCTCTCACGTTCATTCATACTGTAGTTACTCGCCATTTTCTTGGCGTTATTTTTGAAGTACAGCGGAAGATTGGAAGGCCAGTATGGGAGATATCTTATCGGATGAGCCTGCCCCTCCTCGGATTTGAACCTGCGAGGCTGGCGGACTCTACTTTTCCCTCGGCCTTGTTGTCTAGCTGCACCATTTTACCTTTCTATGTTGGTATCGTGTTGGTGCTGGCGGTGGGGTCGTACGCAGTTCAGCATGCGTTCCTTTCTAAATTTGCGATATTACTCAACACTTTCCGCCGCACACCATCGGCGTCGGCTAACAGCGGCAGGGCTGGAGAGGCAAGGCATCCCTGTGGTACGGATATCGCAGGGGACGGCTGCTCATCAGAAACATTATGTCCATCGAAATCTCATACTCAACTGGGATGAGCTCTCCACAGCGAACGGCAGTGCACCCGTGATGTGCGGCATCAGTGTTGGTGGCAAGACGGAGGTATCGGGCTGGGGTATGCTCACCACAGGCTCCTCTGCGAGGTCGTTCGCCCTGAGGATAATGCATGACACGACGGTGGACGGCTCTCTCAGTGCGACCTCCTTCGATGACCCTTTGGAGGCTATCTTTGGATGGTTCGCTGGTAGACTGACGCAGGCCCTCGCCGCCCGCATGTCCATGTTCGATGTATCCGACCGTCGGGCTTACCGAGTATTGAATTATGAAGGTGATGGAGTGACCGGTGTAGCCTTGGATGTGTACGAGAGCATTGCGGTAGTGTACGTGAGTGCTCAATGGGTGTGCATGGAGGGTCTAAAGGAGCGGTTCGAGCGAATCATCCTCGAGACAGTGCCGCGGGTAGCACAGGTCGTCTGGAGATTCCGTCGTGACCTACTCGCTGCTGATGGCGGCGACGGTATAGACAAGAGATCTGACGAGTCGGTAGCCCTGACGATTGAAGAGAATTCACTGAAGTTCTCGGTTGATGTTGGTGGTGGGAAGAAGACCGGCTGGTTTTTAGATCAGTCGGACAATCGAAGGAAGCTGATGGAGTATGTGAGGAGGAATCGAGTGGGTAGTGTTGCAGACCTGTGCTGCTACACCGGTGGCTTTGCTATTCACGCGGCAGCTGGCGGAGCGAAGCGAGTGGTTGGTGTGGACATACAGGAGAGGAGCATAGTCAATGCAAAGGCCAATGCTGAGCTCAATGGAACGGAAATTGCCTCCAGGATCGAGTGGGCGGTATCAGACGTCGGTGACTTCTGTAGAGAGAGAGGCACGGAGGAGTTCGACCTGATCGTACTGGATCCGCCCAACATCGTCAAGGCAGGTGATGATGACCACCGTCTGCCCAAACGAACTCTTCGGAAGTTCGCTGAACTCAGTCTTGGCAGAATTAATAGATTGAAGGGCGGCTGTCTGTGGGTATTCAGCTGCTCTCATGAGTTATCGAAAGAGGGGGTACTGGAGGAGGTCGTTGGGGGTGCTGCAGTCCGGGCTGGTAGGAGAGTGAGAGTCGCTGAGCAGTTGGAAGCCAGTATTGACCACATGTACTCTCCTTACCACGCCAATAGCAAACACTTGAGAGGCCTTGTGGTGATGGTTGAACCCGAGGCAACAGAGTGCACTCACATGCCTTGTTAGTGAATGAGAGTTTCTGAGCCCCTTAGGAGTAGTGTTGGTGAATTCAGCGATGGCTTGTTATGTTGACGGCCGACGCAGGATGCCAATCATCGGCTACTTCTGAACAGATGTCATCACGGCGCAGACGGTCATCATCAGGCGAGGCGACGCAGGTACGTGACGCTCATCGGGTAATCGTGCTGTGACACTCGTGCTGTGACACTCGTGCTGTGGAAGGTCCCAACTCACAGCCTCGGAGAGATACTTCAACCTGCTGGTGTTGCATTCTGCGTGTCCGATGCAGAGGGCGCCCTGCCGCAACCGCCCAAACACGGGGCATACCCGCTCACAGACAGATTGAAAGCTTTGGCCTTGAAGGCAATGAAGCGGCTGAGGCTTCATGATGGCGTCGTAGGTCTGGATGAACTACAGCAAACTGCCAAGCAGTCGGCGGAGAATCTGCGGAATCTGAGCCCTCCAGGTGAACGGAGATCCTCCTCTTTCTAGCCGCAGTTGGTTACGCGGCACTAGGTAGATGGTTGAAGGTGTCGATCCTTGGCCTTGATTGGCATCCTCAAGCGCTGGTCGCTCTTCGAATCCCTCCCCCTGTGGAAGGGGAGACAAGGAGAACGACGACCCCATCAAGGCGATTCACGGTCAAAATGCATACGCTGGATCTTGAAAGGTCCTTGGGGACTAATATGAGGGCTGTGCCGAGAATTGAACTCGGGACCTCTCGCACCCTAAGCGAGAATCATACCACTAGACCACACAGCCGTGGTAGCCAGAGTACACCGATGGGTGTTACATGTTCATTAAGAACCGAAATGCACCCGTTTGTTGATTGGAACCAGTTCATCTCATCACTATGTTAACTCCGCAAATGCCTTAATGTCTAGCGGTAGGCCTAGCAACTCAGTCATTCTGTGTTCTCTCCCGTACGCCACGGCGTGGCGAGTAGAACCCAATGATGCCGAGACCCGAGAGTACAATTAGGAATGCTTCTTCAGGGGCCTCCGGTACATGCGGAGCGCGGAGCACAGCCATGAACAAGAGGTGCTCAACCTGTGACTCTCCTGTGAGCTCAAGCCATTGGCCCCTCAGACGATAGGCAACTCGAACCGCGCAATACCGGTCCTTCACACCCACCCTGTCGAGTTCTCTTGCGGGGGCTGCGTCCGCCATCTCGAGACTGCGTACGAGAATCTGGAAATCAACCAGAATCTGCCCGTCCCCGAGCGAGACATCAACCAGGGTGCTGCCTCTCGGCCAATGGGCTTACCAGTCGGCGTCGTGCCTTAGCACCTGGGCTGTTCTTCATCTTCGAACTCATCGTGGACGATGGCAAGGATACGGGAGCGGCACCGGTCGCGTGGGCAAGCTTCGCCCCGCTATTGCAGGGTGGCATCCCCCAGGCGCCCGTGAGGTAGTTTTGCTTTTCACGACATCAAGTCAGGACTGTACATAGATGTTCAGGCTCAGGATGTATCATACGAGGTACCGTAGCCATACAGGTGCCTCGAAGGAGATGCCTGAATGCCCTGACACAGCGTGAGGGGAGCTCCTATCTCGGGTAGGGGGATGAGGGACTCGGTCAGGTACGACGTCGCCTCGCCGGCGAGGCAACCAATACCTGGCCTGATGCTCGTTGTACACCTCCAACTCGCAGAGGAAGAGACCAAGCCTCGTAGAGAGAGGAGAAGAGCGTCGGACCTCCTCCTGGGGAGTTCCTTATCCCAGCGGATCGACGGAGATGCACCTCAGTCAGAAAGCTTGATAGGTTGATCACTTGTGCCTGCTACCGGGTGAAACCCATCATTCAGGGCGTTACGAACGAAGCTCCAACGGCAGCGTCTTGTCTGTGCCGTATGATACACACATCGGTAGCATCGATCTCGATAACGACAGCCGAGGGGCTCTACGAATCAGCCTCTCCCCCGATAACAAGTGGGGGCGGCTGGTGCCGATGGACGGGCCTCCATTAAACAGGCAGATACGTGGCCGTTGCTCGACAGGGGGCTCACGACGTTGCTGGCATAGCTGTTTATTCGCTGGAGCATCAGCCCTGTGATGAAGGGCCAATCATCGAGACCGAGCGCGGTCTCCCAGGGCAGGTATCCACGGTCGGTGAGCGGCTTTCCGAATTAGCAGTTCTGAGCACGGCTGACAGCAAAACACTGAATGCCTCATCCTCTTCTTCGAGGTCCTCGCCATGCTGTGGCCGCGAGCAGAGACTCTCATCACCGCTGGAAGTGATGGCCGTATCGTGTTGTGGACTTTGGATACCCTTACCAACTCGAGAGGAGGACATCCCCTCCATATGCTTCCTTCAGCTGAGCTAACTCACTCTGGGCCCGTAGGGACGGCGACTACCTCACAATGAAGCCATCGCATGAAGGTCCTCTCACTTTCATTCTGGACTGCGAGATCCGCGTGGCGCCTAGCGTGCTGCGGAGAGTTCGGCGTCCGTCTCTGGTCGGGAGCCGAGACCTGCGCCAAGCTGGACACACCGAGGGGACTGCCCGATCACGGAATATCTCTCGATCGAAGCTACCTCAGCTCGGTGAGTTGGCATATGCTGGATCATCTGTAGCGCCTCTCCCTTCAGCTGCTGTATGTCGGTAATGCTGCTGGAGGAATTATCGCTTATGATACGTCCGGCGATGGAGACAGACCGGAGATGATTGGCTCCTTCGAGCATCCCGACCTCTTGGGGGTGGGGCCTAGTCTCAACTCTGTCGTCTGACTCCATGAGTCAGGTACCCGTGTGGCACATTCGAGTGATAACGTATGAGGTTGCTGCTACTGCTACCGGACTCAACCGTGTCGACTCGACGCTGGCGAGGAAGTTCAGATACAAGACTGACCATGATATCTTAATGATGACTATGGCTGACTCCACGGTGAGCAGCTGCCCTACCTCCTCCTGGACGCTCTCTCTGAGCAACAGATTCGTATCGTGACTGTACCTCGCGAGGGGCGCACCCAAGCTGGGGGCATCCCACTGGCCCCGGTCATGACACTACGAGGCTCATCAATAAGCAATAGCATACCCCGACCAGATATCAGCCCGGACGGCAGGTAAGAGGAGGAGCAGCAGCACTACCGCTATCAGACACATCGAGGCAGGTTTGTGGTATGTGGAAGCTCTAACGGCGTCCTGCACTTATGGGACGTATGCCACGATGGGGCTCCGATCAACGACGGCTGTTTGAAGGTGAGACGTCCCCTCTTTATTGTTCCTCTACCTCACATATGGTGTCCTGAGACCCCACGGTCAGGTGGTAGTGCCCGGCATCATCGCCGACGTGGTGTGGTCTCGCTCACATCATCTCGTCCTCTGCGCAGCGTGAGTAGAATAACCTCCGTACACCTCTGCCTTCCTACACAGGGCGTCGCCGCCCTCCACCAACAACATATCCGTACCCGGGCTCATCTTGCTCGGTGGATCCCCCGCACATGCCAACCTCAATCCCGGGCCAACGATAAGCTCGGGGCGTTTATCGCCCCTGAGAGAGAACCGCATCGTGGGTGTAGGATAGACGTGAGAGAGTTACGGAAGATCCGAACAGGTCGAGTTCAGGCGCCCCAGGACACAATAGACGTGGATGATGAAAACTGGCACATCAGATGGATAGAGTCGGACCATGCCTTGGGAAAGGAGACTGCCCGAACTGTGGGTGTTGGGCTACTCCGCATAGAATGTGGAGATTATCACGCCATCAAAATGCTACTGCTTCAGTTAGCTTTGAGAGAACGTTAACTTGTTCGACTCGTCACGCTGCAGCGCAGCAAACGTGCTTTTCAGTTGAAGACGAAAGTGTTGGAAGAGGCCAGGCTCGAGCAGCGTTCATCTCGCGTCAAGCAGAGCATATCTACGACATCCAGACTCCAATCATGATACTGATGATGTCTCACGTGTCGCTGTGATCAGCTCTTGGTTGAGTTTATCGGCGGGTCATCCTTCATGCGGGTCTATTTGACGAATGCATGAATCTTAGCGTTTCTGAGGGATAGGGAAGGGTGTTAAGTGCCCCTCTCTCGATTCAACACAACCCGAGCAGTATGATGAGACGCACATCACGTACGTCCAACGACCTTCACGGTCTATCATATATCATCATGGTCCCAATCAACCGCCTCATTGAGGGTCGGCCTCACTCTTCCTAGAACGCTGCTAACTGCAAACCGCGTAACAACAGCTTCACAGTCGTTGATGCCGTAGGAAACGACCAAGTCAAGGTCATCGTCAGTTTGAACAGAAGGCGACACGGTCATTCCGGCAATGAACTGAATGGCTTCACAAGTTGGGCTGCCACTAGCTGGACTGAAGGCGCCGACACTCTCGAAACAGAACTCCGGTGAGACGCCTACCTGAAACACCGTGAAATGGAGCCCCGAAGGGAGCGGATGCCGCTACCATCGAGAATGGATACTCGGGGGTAAGGAGAAATAAGAACTGCTTGTAGGCCCGAGTGTTGCGGATCCCCTCCAATCTGAATGGTGGTTGTGTCCATTTACCGAAGGATCCACTCCGGTTTAAGAGAGCGGTTGTCAACTCTACCGAGTGCGGTTGCCTTGCATGTGATCCCCAAGTTGCCTGATACGTTGCATGTGGCCCACACCAAGAAGTAGGGAAGTGCTGTTCGGGTGGTTGAAGGTGATGAATTGTTGCATATCGGCAGACAGCCAATCCACACTCACCAAAGTGCAGCAGTAGCCACCTGCAAGCAACATCGATCCACCAGCAGTCATCTACTTGCGTACCTCTAACATTGGAGACTCTGTGAATGACACTCGAGTCCCACCAGGTGGCACTTGCCGCATCAATCTCAACGTATCGTACTCGTACCGGTCGAGGCTGCTGCCGTCGAGTATTTTCCGGAGGCAAACCGGGTCGAACTTACCTCATCGTTTCTGGTAATTCCCTCTGGCCAGTCCAATGAAATACGCACCTTGATGCTTGGCTGGATGCTATAGTGAACCCACATCTCCGTCAAGTCCGCCGAGAACTGCCCAGCCAAGCTGGAGCATCATCCTGGAGTTTTGCGTACCTCTAAAATCTGCCAGTTCTTCTCTATCCTACCGGTGTCTCCAACGGACACTATCTCCCTCACATCAACATAAGCCCTCTCGATGCACACTGAGCCTTCCTTGTGTGGCAAGGCAGCTACACGGCGTAGCTGCCTTGCCACACAGCCTTTGTGTATGCGCGCAGGAGTGACCGCTGTACCGCGACATTTACGGCAGATGCAGTAATCGCCGTTGATCTCAGTCTCATCGGCTCCGAGAGAGGTACACTCTTCTATGCACGATCGCGAGGGATGGTATACATTCAAGATCGGGCATGGGGAGGCGGCGGTGTCCTCTACCCAACCTCGATCAGCCACGTCCTCACAGCCCGTGAAGGTTACATGCAAAGGGGCGAGGTGGACACCCCTGTGAGGTCCGGGAACGTCATTCTGCTCGGCGAAGAATGTAATCCACCAGGAATCGTTCCGCGGACCTTTCGATAGCCTCACGTCCATGGGCCCCTCCACCCTATGAACTGCGGAATCTTCGTACGTCGCCACGAAAGTGTCCGGGAAATCAACTACTGTGGCGTCGATGATGTCGAAGCTTTCGTCTAGTAAGGCGACTATTAACTGATTACGAAGGATGCCGGAATTGAGAGAGTTATACCCTGCAGTCTGGAAAAGTGGGCATCCTGGCCCGTTCGACATGCGGGCGGCGAGAAGGAAGGCTTCCGCTAGTTGCGGCTGATCAATAGCAACGATGGACGGGTTGAATATCGGAATGGACAACTCTCGAGGGACATTCCACGACGGCGGTGGCGGTGACAGCAGCTGATTGAGCCTGATGGACTGCTGGAAAGGGGCACTGGTCGCAGCCCAGCCGCCGTCACTTCTCCGATATACGTTGGAAATGTAGGGGCTGTATGAACTGTGGATACTCCATCCAGAGGAAGTTACTCGGCCTTGTGTTCCACACTTCCTCCATCATCAACATGTACTGATCCTCGTAAGTCGATGATGCACCTATCTTCAAGGTACTTCGGAGGTCGGGTTTCGAGCAGCCCTCACCTGCCTTCCCAGAGGGGGAAGCAAGGAAATAAGGAATGACAATTATTGCACACAGCCGCGAAAGCAGGTATTTACGCTGTTTCGGGAACCGACCACTCGAGGCCATATCAGTAGCATGGAGTCACAGGATACTGTCTCTGAGGTCGTCTTGCTCAATATGCCATAACAGAAGCCAAAGCCCACGTGCAGGACTTAACAACTCAACGATCACTCTTCACCCACGAAACGCTTTTGGCAACCTCGAAACGTCCCGAAGTCGACAGGCCACCAAAGCCTCATCAACGGCAACAACGGGGGCATCGGTGACCTCCATCAGAGACAGCATCGATCTCTTCGTCCTTTCAAAGTACTCTTCAGCCAAAGACCATTGCCGACCCCGAGCCAGTGCTGCCGCTACTTTGGTCAGGAGAGACTCCATGAACCCGGCGCCAGTCTCAACGTAATAGCCGGGGCCGAGCGCCTTCCTGCACAACTCACCAGCGTGGTCTACGGCCGCCAATACATCAGCAGTCTCGCCCTTGATGAGCTCGAGTGCACCGTCGCTTTCGAGTAGTTTGGCTATATGGGCTTTTCTGATCATCCAAACAGCAGCATGATTGACACCCAGGATACGCGGCATTGACCGTAAATGCTGCGACAGCTCGAACTCGTCGAGGTCGTCAGCGTTGCGGGCAATGTCCATAAGGGAATCTTCGAGATCCTCTGGGACTCCACACTCATCTTGAGTAACTTGAGCCCCACAGGAGCTGCACAACCACTGATAATCGTCCCGCTCAACCCGATATATCGTGCCCTGATCAAGAGCTTGGGGCATCTCGAGATCGGCGACATCTATCAGCCTGATCTCAGCATCCTGGACCCAGTCGCCCTTCCTGGGGGAGCACTTAGGACAAGGAAGCCCACGGTAGTAGTCTACCGATGCACACAAAGGGCAATCACAATAGAAGACGTAGTTGTTGAGCAGAAGCTGTCGCCTCATGCACGCCGGGGCCACAGTCTCTATATAAGAGAATCGTAGCTCGGCATTGGGCGGCAAATCTGTGAGGGCCACAAAACTGCCATCACTAGATGCGCCGCGTTGACTGGAGTAAACTACGTTAGGCGCGCAGGAGTGCCTCATTTTGCTGCCGAGTTCGTAGAGTGCGCAAGCAGTGACGTCAGCTTCAACATAAAAAGCATGAGCGTTGGTGGCCTTCACAAGGACGACCTTCTTCAACTCCTCAGCATCATCAACTGGCGACCCATCCCAATCGCGTAAGACTCCTTGCTTGCCACGACGAAGCTCCTCTACGATCGGGTCGCATATCTGTATCAATGCCGACAGGAGCGGGGACTCGGACACCTCAGCTTTACTCGGGTAGTAGCAATCTAAAACTCTCCTCCTGTCGGGTAGGGAGAGAGCAACGTAAGCCTTTAGGAAGAGGAAGTCCTCAATAACACTGAGGCCGAACCTTGACCCAAGCACCGCTGCAAAAATCTCCTCTCGTTGAGTAAGCTCGCCCCTCTCCGCAGAGTGGACGATTGGTTCCTCTTTCCATATCAGATCCCCTTTGGAGACGGCTGATGTCGTCCGCAGGATTCGACCATAAGCCTTCGTATCGAGCACTTCAACTTGGCCTCGCTTCAGGAGTATTTTCTCCCCATTTGGTGATGTTGTACCTGTATAGTAAACTTACTTCCAGAAACAGCGGTAGTATATGAATCGCCAGCATGCAAGAGTCGTGAGGGATCGGTGATCACAAGATATCGCACTGTTGTTGTCATTACATTTGAGGCACTTCCTAGACTTTGCCTTAGCCTGCCACTGTTTGCTTGAAAAATGTTCACGACTCA
This sequence comes from Perkinsus olseni, assembly GCA_013115135.1. Taxonomy (NCBI): domain Eukaryota; phylum Perkinsozoa; order Perkinsida; family Perkinsidae; genus Perkinsus; species Perkinsus olseni. Next base: position 272,106 of record JABANP010000004.1, read on the forward strand.
ATCGCTGACTACAACTACTGCAAACTCGGCAACCACTATCCTCTGCCATTGACAAACAATTACCTGTCATTACACCATTACCAACTAAGGGAAACACAAAACCAGCCTCCAAAACAGAAGCATAATCGGCATTAACAGCATCAGGGGGAGATGGTTACTCCTCCTCAGCAGTATCCTCAGGTTTCAGTGTGAGGTCCAACGGCTCACCCATGATCCGATTCCACATCTCGAGCACCTACTCGGAGATAGCCGTAGACACTAATGATGATACCATCTATTACATCCTGGGTGGCCGATTCGAAATGACTTGTAGCATCATACGACTTCGACACGAAAAGTTGATCAGCCTTGCCGTCATCAGTAGGCTCGTAACTGGATGGATGATCAGGTGCATGCGTGCCGCTTCATACCACTCCTTTCCTACTTCTCAGAAATAGTAACAAACTTATTCTCGATCTTTCCAAGAAGCTGCAGAGCCGGCATAATCTCTCTCTCAGGATCGTTAGTCTCGACAGTTGTGGACACCAACGCCACGTACCTTCAAACCACGGTCCCCGAGATGACCAAGATACACAAACCGAGTAACGCCCAGTAATACTTTCCCTTGTAGGCGATGTTGTGAGCCCAAGACACCATCATGACGTACACGTCAGACCTGAGAGACCCCGATAACTGTGCAGGGACCGGAGAGAGTCATTCCTACCGTCTATTCAACTGCTTCTGAGGGATAATGATCTGGCAAGAAGTGGCATCATTGGTATTGGGAATTGGGTGTCCGAGAATCTGAGTAACACCGGCCAGGCATGTAGGCGATTGTTGCATCGTGCAGGGCCTACGCAGATGCATCTGATGGTACGACCAGTACACCTAACCTTCTGTGGTAGGGTATCCTTCACGTAGGAAGGGTCACATATAACCAAGGGGGCATGAGCGACCTGATGCTGCTGATGTTGATCGCCATCACCTCTATAGCAACTACCTCTCCCTCTGATTTCACGCCGCATATCTTCCCATCCGCGTCGAACTCGAATCCATCTAAGATAGGCGATGATGACGAAGCCAGCATTCACCTCTACCACCTACCGACTGGCTTGTTGAGCATGTAGGTACCCCCATGAATGGCACTCAAACGACTGAAGCCTTCGGGTATGCCGCCTGAGCATCAATCGCAACATCACTGACGATTGATTGAAGGTCTCTTATTACCAAGACCGTAGATCGGATAGATGAAGGGACTCTGACCATATCTTGTGATCGAATCGAGGTATCTACACACGAGGTCTGAGCCATGCCCTCTACTTCCCCGTATAAGTTATTACAGTTTCATCTTCTGAATGGTGGGGCCACATGGTTTGAATAGGTAACTGTCATCCGGGTACAGTGCAACAGCATGACCGAAGAAATCAATGGTATCAGGTTGCAGGCCGTATTTCTCATAGACCTGTTAGAGGATCATACACGATCGAACATATCCTTTACTGTGAGCGAAGATATGTCTCACCTGCATCATCGTATGCCTCCTACCATCAATACCATCATGAGTAGATACATCTTCGTCGACCCACCTGAACGGCCAATCATTCGGCTAATTTAACGAGAACTACAGACCTTGCAATAAACATGAAAAAACTCGTACACCTCTTCTTCTCCATGATACCCATTAAAGGTGACTTAACAATCTCCATCTCCGTCGCCGGAACCTGCAGCACATCAAATCAAGCGGATTACAGGTGCTATAACCCCATACCTTATGAATGAACTTTTCGTTCGAGAATAGACCAGCGGGTTGATACTGATATACGTAGGTCCCTTCTACGGATTTCCATTCCAGATACCTAATGCGTAGAGAGTCAAAGTACCTTCGGTAGGAGCGCTAATTATACCTGGTAACCTTGGTCTTGAGAAGTATCTTAACCAGCTGACCAGAAGCCATAACAAACTTCGGTATAAGATCGACATTCCAGTCCCTATTGGAGCCATAGTCCGCTGGAGGCTTTTCACCTGCATCCGGTTGAAATAGGATGCGTTGTGTCGTGTGTTGCATCAGTCCCATATCTTAGCTCAGAGCTATGCTCAGCTATAGCACCATTCATAGTTGTAAATACTCATACTACTTGTACTTCCGTAACTCCCCTTTGTTACGAAGTCTCTAGTACTAACTGGTTGTAGTGTTATTGGTTATCTTACATTTTGGTGCCCAGACCCAGGACTACTGCAACAGTTTAGAAGTTATTGAGATTTGGTTAGTGGTCAAGTTAGTCTTCTTCAACGTGAGTGCTGTAGTGTTATGTCTGCCATTAAGTTTGAACAAGTTCTTAAAAGGTATTACGGTGCCACTTCTGAAGAGGAGGGGGACACGTTTCAGCACTGGCTCACCAAGTTTGAGCTGGTAAGTGGTATCCAGGGTTGGAACGAGGAGAAGCAGCGCGAGTATATGCCCTTGTTTTTCGAGGGACCCGCCTGGGACGTTTATGAGTCTCTTCCTGCCGCTACTACTGCTACTAAAGGAGCTCTGGTTACGGCGATGGAAGCCGCGTTTAGCCCTACTAAATCGGATGCTTGGGTCCAGTTCCAAGCCCGCGATTTTAGGGAAGGTGAAGGAGTCGACACCTACTTGAGCGAGTTGAGGAGACTATTACGCTTGTCAGGGACTGATCCTTCCACTGCCCCTAGCGTCCTGGCGGAACGTTTTGTCGCTGGTTTGCCCTCTTCTGCTGCCGAACAGATTCGTCTGCTTGCGGCTCCAGAAGGTGAGCTTGACTTGTCTAAAGCCGTGTTGCGTGCACGAACTTTGCTTCCTCAGAATATGCATTCTGCTACTGTGGTTGCTGGTACTAACTCTCGTCAAGCTGGCCATCCCTACGATCGTTCGCGGAAGGATAATAGGAATCGGTCTCAGAGTTCGAGATCGTCAAAGGTGATATGTTACAAGTGCGGTCGACCCGGACATATTCGTCGGAATTGTCCTTTGTCAAGGCATTCTGCTGCTGGTAATGTTCCCCGTGATGAAGTTCCCTCTACTCCCTATACTGCTGCTATTAGCACCTCTCAAGGTGATGCTCCTGTTCAGTCTACTGAGTCGGGAAACGGTCAGGGACTCCCGCGTGCTCAGGGGTGCGAGAGTCCGTCAGATGTACTATAGGTGCTTCAGGCCCCATTAGTCATAGTAAATCCCCTCGTGTTTATGTTCAAGTCCAGTCGAAGCTGAAGTGTGTGTCTGTATTAGACACTGGAAGCGCTGTTAGTCTGGTCTCATCTGAGACGGTGAGTAGACTAGGTTTATCAGGGTCAGTTCAACGACATGCTACTGGTGATTGTAGGTTATGTACTGTTGATGGGACTTCTTTACGGTGTTTCGGTGAAGTATCACTGAAGGTTCAGCGCGATACTGATTCAGTTCGACTTGGCAACTTCACATGGAATTTCCATGTAGTAAGTTCATTGGAGGCTCTCAAATGTCAGCTCCTGATCGGTGCTGATATTATCTCAGAGTGCTTCCATGGTATTCAGTTGTATTACTCTGGTGGCCGGTTATCTGGCGTTGTGGCAGCTCATGTTTCTACTACCACTAATGTGAGTAATGGTTCGGTTGTTGCTGGTGCGGAGCAGGAAAAACGCCCCGCAGGTGCACTTCCTAGTGTACTGTCGTTTTCTTCTGAGGCGTCGTCGGCAGTACGGTTATCTCGTCATGTAGCTGTCCAGGAGGAGTTTTCAGGAACTACTGAAGCTTCTGGTAAGAACGACTTGAGAAGCGTCAAACTGTCTATGCAAGATTTCGATACTTGGTGGTCCAAGTCCGATGGATATTGGACTTTCAGGTGGCATTGGAAGGATGACCAGCCACCTCTGAACCCTATTTACTCTCGGTTAGCCAAGTATCCAGTGAAGTTGACTGCACAGCAGGAGCAGCAATATGATCAAGAACTGTCATCATGGATCTCAAGCGGTTGGCTCATACCGTACGATGAGAAGAAGTTCGGTCCGGTTAAGGTAGAACTGCCTTTCCTGCCAGTGGTTCAAGCCCATAAAAGCTCATCCCCGTTACGGGCTTGTGTCGATGCTCGCCGATTGAATGACCTGGTCATTAATACGCCTGGTTATTCTACTATATCTTGCCCTGATAAATTGCGGCAATGGCGGCTTCGATGTAGTCAAAATCATGAAGGTGCTTTGGTGGACCTTCGCAAAGCGTACCTTCAGGTGCGCTTGGACCCTTCTTTGTATTCTTATCAAGTGGTGCGATATCGAGGCTCCCGGTATGTTCTATCTCGCATGTGTTTTGGACTTTGCACATCGCCTCGGGTGCTTACCTGCATTGTTGCATATATATTACAACGCTCGGGACTGCCCGTCTCTCTTGCAGATTCCTATGTGGATGACATATATGTGGCCGATAAGGCTCTGGTGCCCAAGGTTATAGAGCAATTCCGGCTATTCGGACTGCCCTGTAAGGAGCCTGAACCTCTTGGTCCTGGAGCTCGAGTCTTAGGTCTTGAGCTCGTTGATGACCATGGTGACTTATGTTGGACTCGTCGGCCTGATGTAGACTTGTCTCTTCCTTCCCCGCTGACGAAACGTTCCTTGTTTCAGTGGTGTGGGAGGCTGACCAGCCATTATCCTATATGTGACTGGCTTAGGCCGGCTACTTCCTATTTGAAGCGCATCTGCTGTGAAGGCCTTGGTTCTAATGCTGCTTGGGATCGTCCGGTGTTACCTGACGTTAAGAAGTGCTGCGATGATGTAGTAAAGCGACTTCAAGTAGATGATCCCGTTCGTGGAGTTTGGTCTCCGCCATCATTGTCTTCCAATCCCACTTTTTCTCTCTATTGTGATGCGTCGTCTCTCGCTGTAGGCGTGGTCATCACTGTCGATAAGGGCGATGGTACTATTGTGCCGTTGGAAGATTCCTGCTGGCTGGTCGCTAAAAGAAGTAAACTTCATATAAATATATTGGAATTAAACTCGGTTATCCGTGCCCTCAACCTTGCAGTTGCTTGGGGCGCCAAGGACATCATTTTGTACAACGATAGTCGCACTGTGGTTGGCTGGCTGAGTTCTCTGCTGAATGATACTGCCAAGGTTAAAGTGTCCGGTTTGTACCAGACACTGGTAAGTAGACGGCTGTCTATTATTAATGATGTTGTAGCGCAATGTTCAATGAATCTTCGGGTTTGTTGGCTTCCTTCATCTGCTAATGTAGCTGATCGCTTAACAAGGGTTTTCCCTTCATGGCCCTCAGACACTGCTATTGATGATGAAGATGGTATCACGGCTAATGTTCAACGACTGCCTGGTAATGACTTCGACAACTGCGATGATATATGTCTTCTTCCCAGAGATCATGGTAGTATAACCACATCTGTTGAGGTTCACCCTTTGGTGGAAGGTCCCAACGTCGATCCTCGTGGAGAGTTGAGTAGTGCTCCCTCCGTGAAAGATGATTCATCTGGAGGAGGAGAGGAAGACGGAGGATCGCCAGTACAAGTTCTGGCTTCTGCTGCTGTTGGTACCGATATTACGGTCTTTGGTCAGCAGCCTTCTGTTACGTTGAGTGACCAATTGATGGACCCTATTTTAGCTGATATTAATCAGTTGGTACATGACCGTTCACTCCCAACATCACAACTTCCTCCGGCGTATGCTCGTATACTGCCACAGATTAATGTTCGTTCAGATGATGGCGTTCTTTGTAGGAGAGTTAAAGTTCCGCCTGATGACGTTGTGAATGTTCCCCTGTGCCCCTCTCAGTTTACCGGTCGGTATTTGTCATGGTGTCATGAAGCCTATGGTCACCCAAACTGGGAATGTATGTGGCGTGTATTGCGAAGGCGTACGTTTTGGTCTGGAATGGCCCAGGATTGCCGTGACTTTGTTGACCATTGTTCGCAATGTGCTGCAGCTACTACCACCCGTCGTAATCCCATTGCTCCCACTACGGGAGCTACTGCCGTTATTGGTGATGGTCCTTGGTCTATTGTATTTGCCGATACTATTTCCTTCAACCCTACTGCGCACCGTACTGAAGCGGTGCTGGTGATGTTCGATAGTTTTACCAAGTGGATTGAGGTCGAATTCTTGCAGAAGAATAATGGTATCTGCGTGGCTTCCGGATTACGCCGAGCCTTCTTGCGATGGGGTCCGCCCCAAGTGCTTCGCATAGATTCTGGTCCTGAGATGTGGAATTCTACAACGAGGACTCTTCTCGATAATTATCATGTGAAGGTTCGTCGTGGTACTCCGCGACATCCCCAGTCGCAGGGAGGTGTAGAACGAGCTCATCGCAGCTTGCTGCTCATTCTCCGTAAGCTGTGCGATCGTTATGCGGATAGCGAATACTTTGAGCGAGTGTTTCTCGAGGCTGTCCATTATTATCGATGTCGGCCAACTAGTACCCTTGGCTTGTCTCCTATGTTATGTATGTGCGGTTGGGAAGACCGTACGTTGTCGGATGCTGACTACTCAGGGTACCAGTGGGATGTACAAACGTGGTCTAAGATGCTGCAAGACCGTCAAGCACGACTTCGTGATTATATCGATGGTGTGCTCTCACCACAGTCTCCTTCGGTACCTTCATCACCTCCTCAAGTGGCCTTTATGCCCGGTGATTCGGTGATGTTACTTCGTTCAGAAAGACGTAACAAGTTATTGCCGCCGTATGAGCGAGGTTATCGTGTGGTTCAACAGATGGCTCCGACGATGGTCCGTCTAGCGAAGCCTTCTTCACGCCGTACTATGGATGCACACATCTCACAAGTACTCCCTGATACGCCCCAGCCGACACACTCTACTGACGCCATTACGCGTCCTACGGGTTCGTCGCCTCTGTCTGCTACCCGTGATGATGATGATGATGATGCACATCATGAAGATGATGATGATGATGATGATGACGATGACGTGTATGTTATTCTTAATTCTTCGTATGGCGTTCAAGATGGTGATGTCCAATCACCAGGTGATGTTGAGTCACCCCTGTTGTCTGCTGATTCATCGTCTTCTTCCTCATCGTCTTCGTCTCGTACTTCCGGTGGTTTTTTGTCTCCGGATGATTCGAATTCTGAACGCTCCGCTCTTTCCTCTCAACCTCCTACTCCGCGTGATGTCGGTGGCCACAATTTACGCCCTCGCGCCGTTCTTCGACCGCCTGAGCGTTATATGCAACAGGAGGAGGAGTGAAATAGGATGCGTTGTGTCGTGTGTTGCATCAGTCCCATATCTTAGCTCAGAGCTATGCTCAGCTATAGCACCATTCATAGTTGTAAATACTCATACTACTTGTACTTCCGTAACTCCCCTTTGTTACGAAGTCTCTAGTACTAACTGGTTGTAGTGTTATTGGTTATCTTACACGGTGATTAGTTGTCAAAACATGTCATGACACGGCATCCTATCGCACTACCTGGTCTGAACTTGTCCCATAGAGTAGTAAGATTGAGCGAGGCGCAGTCACCTCCATAATAACCGTTCCGATCCAAATGTAGAACCTTTTTCCCGTGGCACTAAAAGGGAGTGAGTATTTTTACCAGCCCCTTGCAATACTACTACCGAGAATAGTCCAGAGAGAATGCACTCCTTTAAGCCAGTTCCACAAACGATGACGTCGTACTGCTCATCCATATTCACCACTGGGAGTTAACGAGAATTGCGGAGCGAGCGAAGCGAGCGGAGCATATACTGTCACTTCTGCGCTTTTTTTGTGCGTTCGTCCGTTCGTTCGTTCAAATTATTTCTCCACGACTATGCTGAATGAACTCATGGGACGCATACCAATCGAAAGGTCTCGATTCATATATTCTATAAAAAATACCAGATCCTCCCCACCACGATTCTATGTGGTCTCTCAGCCCAAACTATCGCGCGCCGGGTCACAAAAATGCTGGAGAAAAGCCGGCCCTGGGATTCGAACCCGCAAGACCAATTCCGCGCCCGCCTCTGTGATCGATTGTCGCCTTCGCTCGAATTTACATCAACCTGGGTAATTTCCTGGCGGTTCACAGCCTTTAGTACAGAGTTTTCTCTTTTGTGCATTACATTTGCAAATTTTAATGGAGCAAGCTGTTCCGAAGAGGCGAGGGCGCCCCAAGCGACGTCCAAGAGGAAAGGCACATCCTCATTCGGCTGCACAACGGGTATCATCTATTGAGAGAATGAGACTCATCAGAGAAGCTGCCAGTACACCTGAACGCGTTTCTCAGCGAGCTGCTGCGGCTGAGAGAATGAGAAGAATCAGGGCTGCTGCCAATACGCCCGAGCGTGCGGCACAGAGAGCTGTTGCTGTTAGAAGGACTCGACGTAGAAGGCGTGCTGCCAATACACCCGAGCGTGTGTCACAGCGAGCCGCTGATGCAGAGAGGAGGAGCCGAATACGAAGCGCTGCCAATACACCGGAACGTCTTGCAGAGCGCGCTGCTGCTGCCGACAGGATGAGGACAAGGAGGCTCTCAGCAGGGAGTCCAGAAAGACGAGGTAATCGGGAAAGGATGCGGAGGAGGCGATCGAGCACTCAGTCATCACTTAACGAGCAAGAACAGCAGAGCGACGGAGAGCGTCTCAGGGCTCTGGGGTGGGACAGGGCAGCCCGAGAGCGGCAACACATCTTTGAATTCATTGAGAAGGACAGAGTCTTGACGAACCTTTCCGATCAAGCATGCATTACGTGTTCCGAATCTTATCGAGGCATCCTGTTGAAAGGCAATGGGGAATGTGAAAGATGCTTCCGAGACAAGAATCCCAGCAAAGGACTCCCGAAGAGGTTCTCTGCGGCCAATGGGATGATTCCATCCCCAGTCCCCCAGTGCCTACAGGCTCTCACCATGCTCGAGCAGATGCTAATAGCCATTGTGATTCCGGAATTCACAATGATCAGGCTCTCAAGTGGGGGCCAATACGCTTACAAGGGTCATTCGATTTCTTTCGAGCACGATATTCGTAGCTGGGTCACTGAGGTACTCCCGAGATCACCTGGAGAATTGGATGGCGCCCTTTTAACGATACGGAAACCGGGATCGCGCGGCACATATGCTGACTTTAGAGTTCGCCGTGCGCAGGTAGAGAATGCGCTCCGCTGGCTCTCGGAGCACAATCCCTGCTACAAAGATGTTGTGATATCCTCTGCACGGCTCGATGCGCTACCGAACGATGGCAATCTCATGGAACAGCTGCCTGCCCGAGACTACGAGGGGAATGTAACGGACGGAGAGGACGCTGAAGACTTGGAAGCACCCGAAGAGGAAGTCAATACACATACCTGCGTTCCGGATCTAGACCTCGATGAAAATGAGCGGAGCCGGGCAGCTCAGGCGGTCGTCAATTTCCCAGCCAGGTGTGGAGATCCGATCTCGGATGCCTACCCCGACTTCTTCACTAAGGCATATCCAGTCTTATTCCCGAATGGTGATGCTGATTTCAACGCAAGAGGCACAGGCCGATTGGTCAAGGTTACTTTGCGTGAGTGGGCAGCTCACCTACTCAGGCTGGCAGACAAACGGTTCGACAACCATCCGAGGTTTCGCTTCACAGTGTACAATCGATTTATTCGACAAAGGGCTCTCCAAGTCACACAGGTAACTTACGTGTGGTTAACCACTCGACTATCGGTCCGATAGTATCGGACCATCCTTTGATGATTGGGCCATTAGATCGGCAAAAAATGAGGGCTTCACTCAGGTATTCGTCAAGCAACAGGGACTGTCCTCTGACTATACTATCGCTCAATTACTACAAGCTGTTCGCAGCAACGATCTCACCATCGTGAGGCGCCTATTCTACTATGGCAGCAGCATCGTCGGGTCCAGGGCATGGAAATCAAGGAAAAGGCAAGAGCTGTTATCCATGATTAATCAGTTAGGACTCCCCATTTACTTCCTAACTTTCTCCTGCGGTGACCATTATTGGCCTCAAATTCAACCTGACCCAACTGCCTCTGCCAAGGACCGGAACAAGTTCATCAATGATAATCCATCGACCTGTGTGTCAGTGTTCATCGAGAGATTCCGGATATTGCTGGATTCTTTTCTACTTCCCGCCTGGGGACTGAAAGACTACTTCTGGATAATAGAATACCAACATCGCGGATCCATACACATCCATGGTCTAGCTTGGCAAGATCCTCACCAAGTGCAGCAGTATGATCACTCGAAGTTACATCAGCATCTGTCACAGGAGGCTGGCCATGAAGTCGAAGACGCGGTAGAGTTTTTCGACCACTACATCTCAGCATGGAATGATTGCAAACTCCGCTCTGATGAAGTCCGTAGAGCGCTTGAAGGAGACGACACGGTGAATCCTGATCCCGTCCCAAGAGGATACTCTAAGCCTGAGGTTCATCCAAGCACTCTTCTCTACAATCCCTCTACCACTACCGACGACCTCACTGCTTGTCTTATGTCCTTCCAGCGACACACAATATGCAAACGAACCACCTGCCTCAGGACGAAGCGGGGTTCGCTTCAATGCAGGATGCTCTTTCCTAAGCCGTTGCGAGAAACGAGCGGGTTCGGTCAGGAAGAGGGGAGGAGTGATGGATCACTTTCATTCATACCTCGGAGGAATGACCCAAAGGTGAATCAGTTCAACCCCACGCTTGTCAGACTATGGAGAGCAAATATGGATATTAAGGCATGTATTTCCACACGACAGGTGGTGAATTATATCATGAAATACATCACCAAGAATGAGCCGGCCAGCGGGGCACTGCAGGCTCTCACATCGATGATATCCAGTGCGCGTTCAAGGAATCTCTCTCCAGAAGACCCATCCGTCAGGGCCCTGAGGCGACTTCTCATTGGCTGCTGTACGAGGGATGTATCGTCTCAAGAAGTCTCACACTGTCTACTGGGCTTGCCCCCCGTAATCTGTTCAAGGGAGTTTCAAACTGCAACCATTGAGCCAACTTCAGCAGTGGTAAACTTGCACGGTGATGATGAGACCATTTCATCCACAAGCTTCTGGCAAAGATACCTAAACCGGCCAGAGGAATTCAATGACTGGGCATTTGTGCCCTTCATGAGAGAATACCGTTACATTGGAGGAAGATGGAGAAAGCGCCGGAACAAGAATATCATTGTCCGAGTATTTCCATTGGCCAATGACCCCGGGAATGACACCTTCTGGAGGACACTGTGCCTCGGATCCATACCTTTGAGATCAGTCGCAGAGTGTAAGGGAGACTTTCCCACCTGGCGAGAGCGAGCCATGGACGCTGTTGATGAAGGTATCTCTTTGGGATGGGATCTAGCTCACATTGATGCTATTGCCGGTAGAGCCAGTGGAGAACCCGCTGAGCCACAAGGATCAGAAAGCTCGGGATCCGACTCAGACCGTGAGAGCGAAGAGGAGCGTTACCAGGACGAATACATGCGGATATTTGCTCCAGGAATCCTCTCTTACGTCTCCGAGCCTACTCAGGCTCAGTTGATGAGCTTCGCCGAAGAGAGAAGGCGAGTTGCAGAAGAAGGGTTCGTAGACTACCCAAAAGCAGAATCCTTTGTTGAGAGTGTGCGAGAATTCCGTCCAGAGGTTGGATTTGACGGTATAGATCCCGGAGACTTGAACACGAAGCAACGTGCTGCTTATGACCACATTGTAAACCTCCTCTCGAATGCAGGCCCGTCAGACTCGAAGGCCTGCTTCTTGCACGGTGTCGGTGGAACCGGAAAAACGGCCTTGATATCGACTGTGGTCAAAGTGTGCCTCGAGAAGTATGGAGAGGGCTCTTTCATGGTGTTGGCCCCTACAGGGAAGGCGGCGTCGCTACTTCCCTTCGGAGTGACGCTGCATGCAGGACTGAAATTGCCCGTGCCGTTGACTGAGTCTACTTTTGAGCCTCTTGAAGGTGAAGCTTTGGCTGCTTTGCAAGACTCGGCCAGAGACCTTAGGCTTGTGATAATCGATGAGATATCGATGGTTGGTTGCCGATTTATCGCAGCTATCGACTCCAGACTGAAACAGATGAGGCCGGATCATCGCGCGAGTCTTTTCGGGGGAGTCGTTACAGTTTTATCAGGGGACATGGGTCAGCTACCACCTGTCCTAGACAAGCCACTTTACTCTAAAGAGGCTCCAGGTGAAAGCTTCATGTGCACACAAGGCCGTCTCGTGTGTAGTTCCGTGACCAAAGCCATTTTTCTGGACCAAATCATGCGCACGGATCAGCTTGATTTCCAAGCAATGCTTCAGCGCATCCGAGACGGTGACCAAACTGATGAAGATCACTCGGTTTTTCTCGAGCGAGAGCTCCATAGACTACCAGCTATCGAAAGAGCTGATTTCGAGGACTCTATCCTCCTCTCATCTACCCGGGATCGTGCCGCCGAAATCAATAAAACACAGCTCGATAACCTGCCTGGCTACCTGGTCGACTGTCGTGCAATCCATGTCGGTCGAGGCGCAGCGGGTGCCTCTGAGGAACAGGCGAGAGGGTTGAGCAGCCGCCTCCAGTTGAAGATCGGAGTCCCTGTGATGCTCACAGCAAACCTCGCAGTTGCATGTGGCCTCACAAACGGCAGCATGGGACATGTATTCGGTTTCATGACAGCAGAGAATGATGACAACAGTAGCACCTTGCCGGTTGTGCTCGTGCAGTTTCCAAGTTATCGCGGACCCTCATTCAACAATCTAAAACCCCAAGTAGTTCCGATATCTCCTGTGAGCCGAGTATGGCAATCTGGACCGCACACGTGCTCCCGAACACAGTTGCCTTTAACGTTGGCCTTTGCTTCGACGATATACAAAGCTCAAGGGTCTTCACTCTCTCGATATCTCATCGATATCGGTTCAAAAGAGATCGGACTTGGGTCGACCTACGTCGCCCTCTCCCGAGCCAAGTCCCTCCAGAGTTTCGCTGTTCATGTCACGGACCGGCGAAATCTCTCGCTTGCACGCTGGAAGAAGATAGGGAGGGGAAAGGGGGCCATAGAGCGAAAGAGCTTCGAGGACCATCTCCGCAGCCTCGAATTCTCTGAATGAACTCGTGGCTTGGATTTCGAGCCTTTAGCTACTTATTCATGTCAAATACTCTGCCCTGCCGGTGTTAATTGTAAGCAGTACAGTAGCTGTGTTGTGTAACCCGAAGTATCAAGCTCGAACTTTTCATGAAGAATGGTCACACGAGTAGCCCTCGACGCGACTGCGCAGACAGCGAGCTCCGCTCCTTCGCCACGAAGGCCTAGTCAATAATAACGCTGAAGTGCTCAGTTTCAAGCCCGCCGGACTCCATAACCTAGGGCCCATATTCTCGCGTATCGATCGAAATGACGCGCGCAAACACACATTAGTTGGGTCAGGATTGACCTTCACTGCCTCAGATCAATGCGATACGTTCTCGTAGAGCATCTCTACAGGAGGCTAGGCCCCTGTAGTCGACGTGGCAGCTGGAAGACGGTCGCCTCAAATTCTCCGTACTTGCGCAGCGTGGGTGTGTAGCTCAGCGGTAGGGCGGCTGACTGCAAATCAGCAGATCCTCGGTTCAAATCCGGGCGCGCCCTTTACAATTAGCGTGAATATAGTTCGTGTCACTGGTGCATCACTCGCGGAGACGGCATTGTCACCTACAAGTTGTTGAGTTGTAATGCCTCCTTTTCTCTCAATCTCGCATAATCCTCATCAGATTAATCCCTCTCACGATCAGCCCCCGGTCGTGACCAACTACCAAGCACTCCCGGGTCGGGTACTCGGCAAAACTCTATTCATGGAACAAGTCCGACTTGCCAGCAGCTCGATTCGAGAATGTCAGCTAGCCGACCTCCATCTTAATCATGTATAACGCAACGATCGGGATGAATGCTCAGACTCCTGCCTCTTATTATAAAAAAAGTACCGGAATTCATCGAGAAGGAATTCATGGTCCTGCAGCCGAGTCATCTTCCTATTCCGCTATTGTTGAACTACGCAGAATTCCACCTTCCGGTGAGATTAACAGTCAGTCAGCCGTCGGCAGTAGCAGCAGCAGTACTGGTAGCAAGTCAGTCGTATAAAAAGTTAAATCAATCAGCATAAAACATGCAGCGGCAACAATCCTGGACTTAATAGAAGAACTATGCCAGGGCGGTCCTATGATAGAGACTACGGTCCCTTCTGTGGCCCAGCAGCGACGTCAGCACACGCTAGCATGGCAGCTAGATGACTGATGGGCGTCGGTGTGAAACTGAGAAATTGCGATTCATATTCAACCGCAGTCAATGCACGGTGCTGACCATCCATTCTTCATTGGCCCGTCATTCGCTGTTATTTGGCTAGCTTCCTCCTTCGTCTCCGAGCGTTGATTATTGGTTATGTCATTCACATTCCAGAACTCTATACTGCTGTCTGGCGGTGGAGTCAATGCATCCTCCATAGTATCTTGTTGGGAGATCTGACAACTAGGTGCGTTTCAACATAAACTTCGTACCGCATCTCACCTGCATCATCATCCATGGATGGTTTAAAGCCTCCTTGGCAGTCATCCGTTGCTGTGGATCGATACTCAAACATCTAAGAAGACTCCTAGTGATGACACAAACCCAGGGCCCTGAAGCACCGTGTGAGGAAATCCTTGGCTTCATTGCTGATATGCCGCCAATATCGTGGCTCAAACTCTACTGCTTCCGCCATATTATCCGGGGGGTAGAAGGGCTCATAACCCTGAAGAACAAGAAAGACTGCTCGTTCGTCCGTGGGAGCAGACAACATCAGAGTCATTACCCCGATCAGCGTGAACGCAATTACGCCCATGGCGAAAACGTCAACTTTTCCATCATAATTTCGACCTGAAAGTTGCTCAGGGGCGAAATACCCAGATGTACCTGAAGGAGAGCCACCGGGCTTTGTAGTGGTCGTAGAGAGTAACTCCCTGACCCTTGAGCTGAGTGAAAAGCACGTCATCGGTGACGGGTCTGAGCTCCTCAGTAAAACCAAAGTCACATAGTTGGACCACGTATTTGCCGTTTATTTTCCGTAATAACATATTATGCTGAAAACCCAGAATTGAGCAACTTTAAGAATTCTCCCTCAGTAGAGGCTGGCAGAACACTCTGCTGACCACTACCGGTTTGATATCTCCATGAACGAGCCTTTTCTCATCGTGCATGTACGTGATTGCAGCCGCGATCTGATGAGATCGAGGGTAATATGACGGTATAGCATACCCTGCGTACTTGACTGATGCAATTCCTTGCTGCTTCTTCGGTCAAAGTAGTACAATGCGTCAACTCGTGAAGGTCTCCATCCGATGCTGATCATCAAGCAGGGTGTGTTTCTGATGGGTGCTGGGTTACCGTACCATAGGGTGTGACTGTGAGGAATCCTTCTTGTGTTTCCTCACACGCTAAAAGCGGCACTATATTAGAATTCGCTAGCTTTGAATGGAACTTCAATTCACATCTGATAGGACACGCTGGGAAGATCGCCAAGGATCGAGGCTCACCTCGCCCGTTCTATTTCGGCATCACTCACGAGCTTCTTTTTTCTGTACCAATTTAATGGCGACTTTCTAAACGGAAACACCTCGACTGAACGTAATTCCGAGCGTTGCTACGCACATTGCCGGTAAGAGAGTCACGCCCCTGCACCACAGTACATGTAAAACCGCTGTTATAGATGATCAAGCTGGACTCCTCAAATCTGAAAAGAGAAACGATATTAGTATCAAGTTGATACGCCGATCATCGGTACCGTGTCGTGAGGGCGTTGCTGTAAGACAGCAGTCCATTACTCTTGTGTTGCATGGTACGTGTAAAATACGAATTCAGACTAGACGTCCGAGGTTAGATAATAGAAAATAATGCAAAAACTGCTGCCAGCATAAGTGAATAGTAGGACTGCGTGTTAGTGTTTCAAGATGCGTTCATGTGTCTCCGGCGTCACGAATTTCGTGGCGCGCGACGCTCACAGGATTCATAACAATTTCGAAGCATGTTGACTAGACCTCTTCCGAATCTGAGGGGTGCTCCTTAAATCACATCTCTCTGTCTAAGCATGTCTATACGACCCACAATTGATTGGCCTCTGCTGCTTGGGGCGCTGCTTGTCCGTTTGGCCGGTTAAGTTTGGTAAACGTTTCACTTGTGATCGCAACATTTTGTCCAGCGATCCTGGAAGCGTTATAGCACCTCCGAAGATGTCTACTAAGCATCTGGAGTGCCGACGTTGATCCTGTGGGACCTTGGGGTGTCATCCTGGCCTTGAACGCTTCCCCGGTAGGCGGTGTTGGATATCTACGGATCTAGTTTGAGAAAACTAATGCGTCCGTGAAATTTTTCACATGCAGCGTACGGTGGTCAGCGGCATAGAGAAGAGTCTTCTCTAGATGATGGCCATCATCTAGAGATCTGGATGGTGTATCATCTTCTCAGAAGATGATTATTATCGTTATTGTTGGAAACATCATGGTCGCAATATTCAGTGAGTTGGGCTATTATTGTACCTTCACGGCAGTACCAAATGTTGCTACACTCCGTATCATATGCCATACTTGTGATGTGTAGTCAAGCAGGATGTCCACCAACTTCCTTTCCAGCATGCTTCGACCATGACCACTTTACCTGTGAACGCTGCTGCAGTACAGCGCCAGGAAGGCCTCGGGGAGCAGAGGACTGTTGGATGGGGGATGTTCAGTAACCACTGGTGTTCGTAATTATTAGCTACTGAGCGGACTAGGTACGAACTTTGCTGTGGCTCGGCGCCTTTCGAAGGCGCTGGAATGATGACAGTTTTACCCCATGGATTCAGCCTTGACGGGCTGCCAGATGACCCCACCTACGGTATCTAGTCGTGTTCGAGTGGCTCGATAAGGTTGCGCTCAGTTTGTTGGCCCTCGCTCGGGATGAAACTATTAGGATCTCTTTCATTATATTTTATTATCTGGAGAGGTTAAACTCTGGAAGACATGGAGGATGGGAACCATCTCTCCGAGATGACTCGTAGTGGACTGCGTACCGCTCACCCTGTGGATTGATATGGACGTGCATCGTAGCCAGGTTGATGTGTTGTTACAGTTGTCTGGTTTTCTACTTGAATGTTCCGGGTTGCCTTCGGTCGTCTAGCCCCTGCTGCTGCTGCGCACCCTGCGGGTGTGGTCCAGAGCCTCAAGGCTGCAGGAGGGTTCAAGGCAGCATTCAGGGAGGTATTAGTAGTAGTTGCTGGTGTAACATTCATAGTCTTCATCATCCCAGTCAACCTTCTGGAGCTCTCCCGCGGTCATGGGTACCACATTCTTGGCCGTACTGTCCCTTCCCTTCATCTATCGTGCTGGGTCGGCTGTGTATTGGACGAAGGAATTGAGGAAGCTCAACGCAAGGGAGGTCATTAATGACCGGTAATGATGACCGTGTCAGTACCATCCGACCCGGCGTCGTGGTCTTGATACAGGTTCAACTGGCTACATACGGAGATGCTAGATGATGAGGTTACCAAACAGTGTGCCAAACAAACCCCTAAAGGGTTGCAAAGGATTGGTAGTAACCGTTCGAACGCTGATGGCATTCCCTGGGATTAGTGACAGCTCGCACGCACTTCGCTCGGCAACTGGATCCTTTACCGATCAGTTGCCCCTCCTTGTGTCGGCCATACGTCTTTTCGTAGGTAACACGGGTGTGGTGGTGTGAATTCGCAGCGTGCTCGGCGTATTTTTATCACCCATTTTCTCGTCACTACTATTGCTACACTGATGGTCCTTGCGTGAACAGTAAGAAGGTTAATGAGGGAACTAGCAGTCAAGTGGAAACCGATTGGGCGATGTTACCCCGGGTCTCGTGAAATGTCTAATAGACGGTGACGACTAGAATGTGATACTCAGTTGGTCAGCATTCCAAGCCCTAGGGCGGATGTCTCATCATCATCATCATGAATAGACAGGAGGGAAGAGATATACTCGAAAGGGACGGTAACTGCCGAGACATGTTGCTGTTGATAACGAGGATGTTGGAAACACTCCAAGAACGAGGGGTAGTAGCAGGGTGATGGGGTCTCCCTTTCCACCCTCCACGACGAAATTCTCCTCTACTCTTGAAGTCGTTGGTCTGGTCCATAGATGACCGATGCATCTCAGCTAGGCTTGGGCTTCCCTGTTCAGCTCTGCATCGTGCAAGTAGCGACTCATGATCCCCTCTAGACTGTGCCCCCTAGGCAGTGTACCGTTGAGTTGATCAGGCACTGACTTCAGCTGCTGATGTACTGAGGTCCGAGGCCGAGGCATCTGGGCTATACGGGTATAGTCCTCACTGCGAGGGGATGACTCCTACACTGCTGTTCCTAGGCCAAGGCCTTACTCGGCAATCCGGAATCTGGATTTACATGGAGTCCCGGGAGACCGACTCATGGACCTTTGCAGTGGGAGGTAGTAGCGTGGTCAGGGTAGGCTGAGCAAGGAGTGTGAGACTCCAGAGGGGCGGGTGACAATGATCTGTCTGTGGCAATTTGTAGCCCAGGTCATTGCTTCATCCCGAGGTGAATCCAGACGACGATGCAGCCCAGCGTGACGGCGAGGTATGGTCATCCGTGTACCGTTCAATATCGAGGCGAGGGCTGCACTCCACGGTGAGTGGGGCAGGCATCAATACTCCGGGGCCACAGTCGCAGTACTCTTCGGCTTTTGAGTGCGCAAGGGTGTGTACTCTACCACAAGTGGCCACTCTTGACTCATTGACGCGTAAGGCAGTGGACGCTCCTGCAGGTCCATCGACCTCATCGGCCCTCATCCTTGGCCGTGTCCGTGTTGCATTCTCGGAAACTTCAACGCGTATGGTCGGTATTCGGACATCGTTCCCCAGCACCGGGTCCGAATGAGGATGATCTACCCAATCCGCAGGGGTCTAACGACTACCAGGCTGTTCCAGTGTAGGTAACGCCCCACTCCACCCAAAGACGAGGGCACCTTGTCAGGTATTGTGTTCGCTTTGCATGCATGTCTCGTGTGATTGTGACTGGTGGTGATGACTGTCGATTGAGGGTTTGGGACGCTAAGACGGGGAGGCTGAAATCGACCTTGGCTGGGCACACAGGAGAGGTGCTTACAGCGAGGCCTTCATCTCTAATCACCTTAGTTGTCAATATCCCCAGGTTATGGAAACTGCTGTTAATTACTGTGACACAATAGTCGCCTCTTCAGCCACTGACAAGACGGTAATAGATTATGCCTCGTCTTACTCTGCAGGACGGTGTTTTGTGTAAGGTTCGGTTGTGGAAGGTGAGCGATGAGGACCAGCAGAGCCGTCCCTTAACAGCACTCCAGTTCACTGCTGAGGTCCACTTCATGGCCTTCTCCCCATCTCAACATCACGAGCAAGTAACCCACCGCCACCCTCTAGTAGCGCCGTAGCTGCCCATCGGTAGGTGTTCATAACGGTTACCTGCGATGGTGGGATATTCATATGGGACCTTGCCACTGTCACTCGGGATAACGCAGGGGAGGTCTTGACGGCATATTGCAAGTAGTGACTTTACGTTTACTAACGTACCCCGAGCTAGCCCTTGCAGATATTATCTTGATGTCGACTGTAAGCTCATACGTGGATTCGACACCTTCTCGGGGCCGAAGGCTCAGTCGCTGATAGAACCCTCCGGTGAGGCCGATGTCTATCATCTTCCACGTTTATCACATTTTCATGGTTCACAGGCTCCATTCTGGAAGGCGACCATCATGGCTACTTGAACTTCTGGTTTGCTGTCGGGTGCAGCGATAAGTGTGTCCGTGTGTTCTCGGTCCAGCCGCATGGCGATAGACCGGTGAAAATGGATGCTAGGAATCCTGAACTGGTCAAATACCATCACTTAGAGTACCATCTCCCTTCTGCGCTTCTCCACTCACTGTTCATTGATCTAGGTTTGAGCTCAGCGGCGTGCACACACAAGTCGTGTCACACATCTGCTTCGACAACCTGAGCGGCGACTGTGCTTCGTCCGATGACCATGGCGGTCTCGTACTGTGGCGTCTTTCCTCGTCGACGATGTACACCAGGCCGAGACAGAAGTGGATAGAAGCGCTGGTAGGGATTGTCCCTCCCTAATTTAAGTATGATGCGTGTCGGTCAGCGTCTATCGACTCCATTGAACCCCCTACCTGAGTACATAGAGCTGATTCGGCCCATCATCCCCACTGGGGACTCGTTAATTCGGACGTACATGAATGGTGACATCACGTCCTGTAACCTATCGAAGGTGGGTGGGCCTGCTCGTCAGCGTTTAACAGCATGCACGGGACCTCAGGCATGTCCATCAGTCAGGGGCTATTGGGGTCATCACGCTATACGAACCTTCTCTTGGACGGCTGATGACAGGTGAGTCACGCTACGGACCAGAAGGGGTCAGTAACGATGAAGAGCTTTCAGGTATATTGTATGCGGCGTGGCGGAGAATCCAGTAGAGGATTCGAAAGATGAGACCCCAACTGTTCCAACGGAAGGCCGAGAGTATCGCTATGGTGCCCTGGTGAGTCCTCTCCCTTCACTAGGACACTCTGCATAGTGGTAGTGAGCTCGTTCGAGCCTATCGTCTACCGTAGGTGTTCGAGACGTCATCGGCTAGACTAGTCGATGCTGTCATACACCCTTCAATGGTCAATGGCGAGGTTTACGTGGCCCTACCGGTAACGCGTGATGGTGGAACTCCTCGCTTCCTGAGCTCACTACCGGTCTTTCCTGCAGGCAAAATTTGTGTCCCCCTGGATCTTCTGTCTCTGCTCTTACGATGGTGGTGTGACGTTATGGCGTATAGATGCCGAGAAGGGTGCGCAGGTTATTAATAAGTATGTTACTCTCAAACCTGTTAATCTGTTAAGAGTTATTGCAACAGGTTCGATCTTTCAAACTGCCACTCTGATGACTCCCATTCGTCGAGACAATTCTGCGACGGGCAATTTGACGGAAGAGGGGACTTCGTGGTCACCGACAACCTCGGATGCGTATGCATGGGCATCAACCGCTGGTCTTGACCGAGAACGCTACTCCTCCTCCAGGTACACTACTTCTCAACAGCTCAGCTTAGATCATCTATGAACGGTGTAGATACTCCATTACAGGAGCAGTTCTTTGAAGGGGATTATTTCTTGGGCGTGAGTCGACTAACTCAACAACTTCTGTCCCCATGCTCTACCGCCCATCGCTCTCCCCTTCAGGTGCATTGCACTGCTCCCGGTGAACGCCTCTGTGACGCTTATATGAGGCCATACCCGAAGAGCTTCTACACAGGAGCTGCGAGGCCAATGTCAAAGCTCAAACGCGGCCGCTCCAAATCTGTATATCTGCGAGGACTACCAACAAGAGGGGAGGGGTTGGTGTTCGGGGGCCGATTGGGCCGATTGGGCCGATGTCGTACTTTCAATGCTGTAGATATACTATCCCCCTGGCCCAACCGATCAGCATCGATGATGGGGTCGATGGTAGAGATCGGGCCTCCTGCCGTTGAGGACGGTTTCGCAACACCAATGAGGCATTCTCAAGAGGCAGCTGCGTGAGTGCAAGATGTGCTTCCTTCCCTGTGCATTAGCTTGCTCCCTCAGTCGTTCCAGAGTCAACGATGATTCAGCGATAGTCGAGCCTGAGCCGAGAGGGATGATGACGAGATCCGGCCGGACGGTGCACAGGTCGAGAGGCGCATTCTAGTCCGGCAACATTCCACGACCAAGCTTCAGGCCTCCGATATATGAGGAGTACGATTCCGATTATACAGATGAGGTGTCTGAGGATAGCGGAGATGATGATGAAGAAGAGGTCACCGGGCATGAGCTGAGCTCGAGAGAGCATCATCGCCGCCGACGGAGGCGAAGAGTACGTCGAACCGGAAGGCGAAGCACGACGCACGAGGCTGATGGTATGTTGGCGCGTCTCCTGTCCTCTCCGGTGATTGGAGTCGCTCTTCCTTAGGGCCCGCTGTAGAGGAGGGATCAGCCGGTCCTCGTCGCAGACTGATACATGGCCTCCCTTCGGTGCATACTGTAGCCTTCAACGCTGATATACCGCCTAACGCCTCTTGTGAGCTCTGCCATTCTTCGGGCCCATCGACGGGTGTCGGGGAGCTGCTAGGACCCTTCGCCGAACTTAGGTAAGAAACTACTGATCAATAGTCATCGTTTACTAACAATGGTCGATGGCATAGCCTCATACAATGTGTGATGAATCAAACGGCGGCAACAGCTGTCCAGGCACATGTCGTATTGTTCTCAGTGAGGATTGTCTCCAAGCCTTCCCCCACCTCCCGCTCCTACGGCATTCTAATGCCGCTTCATCAGTCTATATTCACAGTGCCTGTCTACAAGCAGCGGATGGTGTACGCGTCGAAGTCAAAGAAACGCCTCAAGTCACTGGAGGAGCGCCCCGACGCGTCTTGGTCGTGGAAGACCTAAAGCGGGTCCTGCGGCGAGCCAGCCGCACAATTTGCCATGTTTGCGGGAACTCTGGCGCTTCGGTCATCTGTGGTTCACGTTTGAGCTGTCGTGGCGCCTCGGCCCATCTCGGGTGTCTGAGGTCCGATGAGTCTCTGAAGGAACGGCAGAAAATGGATAAGTTAATCGACGGCATCTACCGATGTAACGCTTGTCTTCCTCTTGATCACCCGAGGAGTGTGAGGATAACCAATGATGTATTGAAGAAGTACATTGACCCAGGTTGGAGAGGCCTCAAATGCTTGAGGGAATGGCTCTTGGTTACTGACCATAATCCTAATACTGATACTTATGTGCCACAAGTTGGAGACGCTGTACGCTATTTCCCTCCTGAGAGACCTGAGCTCCTACTCGACCAACGATGATGTCGATCCCTTTTTGCTGGTGTGCTGGCGTTGCTGATAGGCATGCACCGGTGAGTGCTAGCAGGACCATCAAAGGTCTCCTTCGTCTTTGTGATTTTATAGGGTACTCTCAACAGGTGGACTGTCGAATCAGTACCTCACCACCCCCATCATACCTCTTCCCGGGGGAGCAAGACCAGAGGCGTATAGCTGCTGCAGAATGCAAATCCATAAATCCAGCTGATGACGCGGCATTTGGTAACTTGGTCATGGTACGCCTGACCATGGAGGTGAGTTCTCTCACAGATGCCCTTGTGAGAGGATTTCGTCTATGCATTGAAGCACGCAGGTTCTATCCCCTCACCCGGCGGCAGGCAAACGCTTCACTCTCCATTATCGACCTTCTGATGGTGATGCAGATTTACTCGTCCCCATACCTCGTATGAAGGCCGCTTTGGACTACTGGCGGGCCCGCCCTCCCCATGAAGGGTCACAGGCTCGGATAAAGTATGATGAAAACTTCAGTACTGTAGAGATCGTGGATTACAATGAGGAAATTAATGAAGAGGAAGAGGTGTCCATATTGGCCGCTGGGCAACAAGAAGATCAGGCAAGGTCAGAGGACGGGGAGACAGCGACGACTAGCTCATGGACAGTAACAGTACCAGGACTGATGGGATGGAAGAATATGAATGTGAGTGTTGCGCGTACAGGTGGGCTGCTGTAGATGATGATGACAAGGCTCACCTGTTGTTCAGAGTACAGCTCTCCCCGATCAGGTAAGAGATGTTATCAATACAGAGCATGGTGATAACAGTAGCTCATCTTCGTCCTCTTCACAAGTGGATGATGAATCGGATCGGAAGCCGTTCGCCGTCTGTGCGTGGGAGCTGGTACCCCCCAGACGAGATACATCTCCCTTCGATGATGAGGAAGAGAATGGCTCCATCGATGGGTATCATGCTGGAATGGATGGATCGTCATGGCGCTGGCCGTGGTGTCTTACACCAGAGGAGGAAGAAGTTGCCGATATATCAGGTGAGTGTCGATGTCCATCGATGTACGTCTTCAACTATACTAGAGGATGTTATACTAGAGTCGATAAGATCTCTCTTATTGCTGTGCATTGATTATTGTGGCGCAGATGAGTCTGATCCCTTCCTCGCTGCTGGCCCCTGCACGTACCCGGCTGCTCCAAGTAAGGCTAGATCGGACCTCATTCTGGCATGGTTCGAGAGATTGAGAGAAGCTCCTCTACCGAAAGGGCATTGGCTACTGCAGTGCACTCGACCCACGGAGGGTCCACAGGTCAGTGCGGCTCATCATCTCTACGCCTGCCGAGAGTAGAATAATCCCCTTTCCAGACAACGATTCCGCTGCCCGATCCTGACGCGCTGCAACGAGTGTGCCTACTGATACACGAGTCACCATTCGATTCTGCTGACTACCCGAGGGACTTCCTCGTAGACAATGCATACCCGATGTGGACAGGCCTGATCGAGCAAAGGCTTCAACGGAGAGTACGACGACCGTACGGCGCGGCTAGGTCAATGGTTAGTGTCCTTTTCAGAGCTATTATCGTGGCGTGGAACCTCTGCAAGAGGACCTGCGCCTCCTTGCTCGCTGTCATCGCTATTCTCCATCTGAGGTTAAGGAGGGTGTTCAACGCGTGGTTGGTGGGCTGCTCAGACTCTGTACTCTCACTGACAGGGAGCTGACGCACCGGTAGTATGAGTGCAACTGCCTTCGTGATCCGTCGAGGGTTGTCTTCCTCAATCTTAGATCCTATCAACCCCCTCTACTACTACTACTGAGGAACCTTCTGCGGATCTTGAGAACGAGATGACGAATCCGCCGACACGCAAGCGTACCCTGAAGATTAGGAGGTGACGCGAGATCACCGTCATCATTGCGATTCGTCTGCGGTGCAGATCCTCGTCTTCTGCGTCGGTGAATCGGTCCTCATCCGCGAAGGATAACTGGATTCAGTGCTCCAAGTGCAGTAAATGGCGAAGGGTCATTCTGTCCATCTATCAACGGTGATTGCCTCCGTTCTTGCCAAACTATCAAGTTTGGTCTCTTATTGCAGGTACCAAGGCGAGACCCAGTTCGAGTGTTCTGATTTAGAGGGAGTCACCTGCGCTGATCCGCCAGATGGAGCACTTGGAGCGGACAACGAAGTCCTTGGTCGCGAGGATGCTGCTATTGGATGGGTTCAGTGTGATAGTTGCTCTAAGTGAGTGGTACAGTCCATCCCATCGCCAGACCGTGCTCCGCTAAGGTTAAACCGGTGGTGGAATGTCAGGTGGCGTATTGTTGATCACGCTGTTTACGAGAGGTTCGAGTCCAACCCTTTCCTGAAGTTCGGCTGTCGAGCTAACGGTAGATCCTGCGAGGAAACCAGCGATGATATTGTACGCGGGGACGATGATGACGTAGATGATCGGCAAGAGGACAGTGCTCCCGCTAAACGGTGAGTGAAGGTTCCCGATGTGCCCTGCCTTTCTGCCACAGAGTCCGTGGAAGGCGAGAATTACTCGATGGCAGGTCCCGGCGTGAAGTGAATAGCGAGGATCGAAGACGTATAAGAATAGTGAATAGGAGTGGCAGCTGATCGTTAGATTATTACCATTTTTGTACACCACATCGCTGTTTACAATCACTGTCCCTTCACTCAAGTGCACGGCTTTTACAATTATGTTGAGTCGCTGTAAATGACTCATTTTGAGTCTTATTAGGTGTCCGAGATCAACTGGCCTATTTGCAGACCTGCGTCGAGGCGTTTCAACATTGGTCGCACTGGAGATACTCCCGATCCTTTGATGCAGCAATGTCTCGCCCAACTTGCTATTCATGAACTGCGTGGCGTTGACGAAGTTTGTACCAAAGTACGCGCGTAGATCTGCCTCCAGTTGAGAAAGGCCAAAACGACTTATCTGACCTCGCCGAACATGAAGCACATGAAAGAAGTCGGTGATCTCCCTCATCAGCCACTCGATCCCTAGAGGGAGTGTTACAATTACCTGAGTCTCCGCCGGTATGCTGGAAGGTGCCATGCGGGTGTTGGTTCTTTGATATCGCTCATAGATAACGCAAGATGAGAAGTTCTGGACAGAGTCTTCTCCTGAGCGTACTTCCTTGTAAGCAATTAGCTGTACACGCATGCACAAGAAATAATGTTGTGTACAGGCGTACATGCGCTTAATGAACAACAGAGAGGTACGCGAGTGCAGGCTGGTCGAGCTCTCGACTCCGGGATTTCGTGTCGAACGGTACGAACTGCATGGATGGTAGACTAATGGCCAGTCTATATAGGATATAGTTCCGTCACGATGGGCTCGGATTTTGCATTCCACGGAGAGAACTTTAGTGGGATCCTCTCTGTCGGAGGAATTAAAAGTGCTGGAGAGTTCCCGTCTCACTAGCTTGTGCTAACGTTCTATCTCCGCGACGATGCGCGAGAATGAGTCTCTCATATAGGGGTAAGTATCATAAGCGCCAAACCTTTCTTCCCCAACCGAACTTCTGTGCAAAGGGGCTGCTCCATGCCGATCTCGCATCGCCGAGTTTGATTGCTACACTTCCTGTGAGTGTCTCCGGGAAGTGGCTGTGCAGATCTCACGGATCTGTTTTCGAATCACACCTGAGATGGCTTCGACCTCATCAGCCCGCCCCAGTGTGGAAGATGCTCTGGCTGGCGAAGGCTTATGTGCAGATGATGCGACCTTATGTGGGAAGTCCTTCTCCAAGGAACGATTGGCCTGGTATCTTTACGGTGCTGGATTTACTCCTATAGGAGGTCAGTCGGAGGCTAATATCATGAATAAGACACCTTCCTGTTCAAGGCAGCTGTTCTCCATAGGTTAGGTATTCAACGCTGTTACGCAGGTGTGGCGCTGGCCGTTTTCATCCCCCTCCTCCTTTCTAAACCTCGCCCTAGATCAAGCATACAGCGGAGCTGCTGTCAGGAGCTGTTCATCGTATTCAGTACAGCCTAGACGTCTTAGTGAGATCTATCCTGCTTCAGTCACGATGGAGTATCTTGCAATGATGACTACTGTTACATCGATCAGTCACCGAGTGCAGGCCTGACTCTAACGGATTGCACACATTGTATTCAAGGCGAAGGTGTTTCCCATCATACCAGCAATAATGTCAAATTCCGCTCTCTTGTCAGGCCTCAAGTTGTGGGATACATCTCTACAGGAGTTCGTTGGTTGGTCGCCACCCAGGGTTGACTTCTTCGGTTCTACTGTGGACCCTACGGCATTCGCATCTCTGACAATATCTGTGTCAGTCGCTGTGCAGGCGGCAGTTTACATCACATTCGGAGCTTTCGCTGATCATTCTACATTCCGTTATCACGGCATGCTATTTGCGAGTGTTATGGCACAGGCAGCCGCTATCTGCTTCATCTTCATGTCCTCCGGTAGCCTGTATTTTGTAGCAGCATTGCTAACCATCGCACTAATCGCCTTCTTCGGAGTAGGCGGCGTCTTCTATAATGCTTACTTACCAATCCTCGTCGATGCACATCCGCGTCTGAAGGGTTATGGTGGAGTTGAAGTACCTCAGACACTCAAGCAGTTCCGTGAAGGGCTAATGGATAGAATGTCAGGCTACGGATTCATGTGGGGCTACGCGGCATCGGTGCTCATCGGGGTCATCTGTTTCGCCCTCTTACTATTGGGAATACCCATCCGTGTTAGTGTTATGGTGTGCGGTGTTTGGTGGGCGTTACTAACACCAATCATCTTCTACTGGCTTAAGAAGCGTCCCGGCCCCGCCTTGCCGGAATATCATCCTAGGTATCTTGTAGTCTTTCATGGATGGCGAAGTATCCTGAGGACTTTGCGTGATGTATTTCGTTACCGCAACACGGGTATTTTCCTAGTCTGTTATTTCTTCTACAGCGATGCGCTGTCAACTATGGTATATACCGCTGTACTCTTCGCACAGGAGGCTTTATGCCTTGGCTTTGGTCAGCAAGGTATTCCGGTGATTACGATTTTGGTGACTGCAGCGTTAGGTAACTGCTTCTACGTATGGATCAAGACGAGATTAGATTTACGGACTAAGACTGTCCTATTAATACATCTCGCTGTATTCGCCTTACTAAACCTTTACGGATGCCTCAGTCTCATCCCCAATCTACCGCTCGGCTTCCGATCAAGCCCTGAGATGTACACTTACGCCGCTATATTTGGCTTTCACATTGGGGCGGTGCAGTCATTCCAGCGGGCTTTGTTCGCTGATTTGACCATCCCCGGGAGGGAAACTGAGTTCTTCTCCCTCTACGCCATCACCGACAGAGGCTCTAGCTGGCTAGGGCCGTTAGTTGTGGGTATTATCAGAAACTCCACCGGCTCTCTTAGGGGCGGTTTCGTCTACCTGTTCATCATGATTGTGATCCCTTCGCTAGGGCTGGCATTCTTCGTCGATCATGATCAAGGTATGATTGATGTCGGCAGGTTGTTAGTTGAGACTCCTGCGGGGATGTCGGACAGGGCTGACCGGCAGAGTCAGGGCAAAGCTCCCTCCGTGCCTAATGGCAGACTATCCGAACCTTGAGGTGTCTATCAGCTCAGCCAAACTATTTTCCCAGTGCCGTCGTTGCAGCGCCCCGCTCCTGACTTCTGTAAAGGTCTCTGTGCTGGTGCGGTTGTACTCCGCGTCCACCGGGGCTAGCCTGGTGAAGCCGCCTGCCCGTAATAGGTCAAACATATACTCGCGGGCCCCCTCAGCTTCTGGGAACATGCGAAGCGCTCATTATTCCGGTCGGACTTATGGATCAACCTCACTTTGTCACCATGTATTGTCATTCTCATTTCCTAACGGATGACTCCGAGTCGGAGTCTTTGACTCTCAATCTGATACTGAGTTGTCACTGGGAAGAACCGCACTCGAGCCCCAATTCGCTAAATCATCCAGGTTTCAAGGCCACCATCCCGACGTCTGGAGCGTAACAATAACCATCCCGGAGGGCGTCACGGCGCGTCACGAGTAGCACGCGAGCACATTCTGATCCCTGGCTCACTCAGTGATCTCTTGCCTTCCAGTTCGAGGGGCATGTATGATGAACCGACCATCGGATCTGGTTCCTCCGTAGTGGGCTCGGGTTTCATATCCCATGGAGAGGATTGAATCTTTGGAGTTCGACAGAAAGCGAAGTGTGGTGGAGTTATCACCTCTTCGACATGTCTCGGCATACTCATCTGCACACAGCCGCGCAAGGACCAGTTTCTAGTAGCCCCCGCTATTATGAAGCCGCGAGCATCTACGTTCGGTGAATAGAAGCTACCGCACACCCATCTCAAATCGTTGAGTTTCATCCCCGTGGTTCCTGTCAGTGCCTCCTCGTAGTGGCTGCACGCGTTGTAGAGATCTGACAGGCCTATTTTCATTCCTGAGACGATTATGACTGCATCAGCCCGCCCCAGTGTGGAAGATGCCCTGGCTGACAAAAGCTTATGTGCAGATGATGCGACCTTATGTGGGAGGTCCTTCTCCAAGGAACGATTAGCCTGGTATCTTTACGATGCGGGAAATTCTGCTATAGGAGGTCAGTTGGAGGGTATCATGATCAATAAGGCAGCTTTCAGTTTCGAGACCGCTGTCTTCCGTAGGGTGTCTAATTTAGGTGTGGCGCTGCTTGTCTTCATCCCCCTCCTCCTTTCTAACCTCGCCCTAGATCAAGCATACAGCGGGGCTGCTGTCAGGAGCTGTTCATCGTATTCAGTCAAACCTAGACGTCTTAGTGGATCTATCCTGCTTCAGTCACGATGGTGTATCTTGCAATGATGACTACTGTTACATCGATCAGTCACCGAGTGCAGGCCTGACTCTAACGGATTGCACACATTGTATTCAAGGCGAAGGTGTTTCCCATCCTACCAGCAATAATGTCAAATTCCGCTCTCTTTTCAGGCCTCAAGTTGTGGGATACATCTCTACAGGAGTTCGTTGGTTGGTCGCCACCCAGGGTTGACTTCTTCGGTTCTACTGTGGACCCTACGGCATTCGCATCTCTGACAATATCTGTGTCAGTCGCTGTGCAGGCGGCAGTTTACATCACATTCGGAGCTTTCGCTGATCATTCTACATTCCGTTATTACGGCATGCTATTGGCGAGTGTTATGGCACAGGCAGCCGCTATATGCTTCATCTTCATGTCCTCCGGTAGCCTGTATTTTGTAGCAGCATTGCTAACCATCGCACTAAACGCCTTCTTCGGAGTAGGCGGCGTCTTCTATAATGCTTATTTACCGGTACTCGTCGATGCACATCCGCGTCTGAAGGGTTATGGTGGAGTTGAAGTACCTCAGACACTCAAGCCATTCCGTGAAGAGCTAATGGATAGAATGTCCGGCTACGGATTCATGTGGGGCTATGCGGCCTCGGTGGTCGTTGCGGTCATCTGTTTCGCCCTCTTACTATTGGGAATACCCATCCGTGTCAGTGTTATGGTGTGCGGTATTTGGTGGGCGTTACTAACACCAATCATCTTCTACTGGCTTAAGAAGCGTCCCGGCCCCGCCTTGCCGAAATACCATCCCAGGCTTCTTGTCATCCTTCATGGTTGGAGAAGTGTCCTTCGCACTTTGCGGGATGTAGTTCGTTATCGCAACACGGGCATTTTCCTAGTCTGTTATTTCTTCTACAGCGATGCGCTGTCTACTATGACGTATATCGGTGTACTATTCGCACAAGAAGCTTTATGCTTCGGCTTTGTCCAACAAGGTATTTTGGTCATTACGATTTGGGTGGCTGCAGTGCTTGGTAACTATTTTTATGTCTGGGTCAAGAAGAGATTAGATCTACGGACTAAGACCGTCCTATTGATAAATCTCGCTGTGTTCGCCTTACTCAACTTCTACGGATGCCTCAGTCTCATCCCTAATCTACCATTCGGTTTCAAGTCAAGTGCTGAGATGTACACTTACTCCGCGATATATGGTTTTCACATTGGGGCGGTGCAGTCGTTCCAGCGAGCTTTGTTCGCTGATTTCACCATCCCCGGAAGGGAAACTGAGTTCTTCTCCCTCTACGCCATAACCGACAGAGGCTCTAGCTGGCTAGGACCGTTGGTTGTGGGTATTATCAGAAACTTCACCGGCTCTCTAAGGGGCGGTTTCGTCTACATGTTCATCATGATAGTTCTCCCTTCACTAGGGCTGGCCTTCTTCGTCGATCATGATCAAGGTATGATTGATGTCGGCAGGTTGCTAGTCGAGACTCCCATGGGGATGTCGGACAGGGCTGACCGCCAGAGTCAGGGCAAAACCCCCTCCCTGCCCAGTCAAAGACTACCCGATCCCTGAGGACATGATTACCGAGTCATCGTCCCCGGCCGCAGTTGTCACGATCATCATGCTACAGTCGTTCTCATTCGCTCCGTTATAGTCCACTCGTTTTTCATCCGCTTCGTTATCAACCACGCCGTTCGCAGCCACTTCGTTATCGTAGATCGGTATTGAGTTGTCGACTGGGATCCGTCCCCTGAATCAGGATCCAGAGCAAGAAAGCGAGGCCGTGATTTACGTGTACATGTATTCGGGTATTTTACGCCGGTGTGAGTGACTTGAGCGTGTTCCCACCGGCGAGAAGCACACTTTAGTGTGGTTTATAGTACGGCTCATCCACTTTATGAAGCTCAACCATCTGCAATTAGCTCAGGGTTGTCCTCCCAGCACCATGGTGTCTCACACGAGAGAAGGAAGAAGTTGCCCATATATTAGGTGAGTGTCGATGTACTGTAGCTTTTCGCTCCAACCTTTCTATTTTCATTATCTATTACCATTTTTGTGAGTATCCACCTGTATTGCGTAGATTGGTGATCCAGGTCCAAAGTGGCCAGCTAGAGGGCTCGATGCCGCGGGAATGATTCGCTGAGCGTTAGGCATCAGTGACTCATCATGGTGTACCAGGATGAGCTGCCACTTCTGCGGAAGAGTCTGATCCCTTCCTCGCTGCTGGCCCATGCACGTACCTCGCTGCTTCAAGTGAGCGGTACAGGCTGTCTCAGTGCTAGATAATGCTTCGATACGGTTGAACCGGGCGTGGTATGTCAGGTGGCGTACTTTTGAGACTGGGCACCATTCAGCATGAAATTCCTATGACGCAGAGGGTTGGGAGTAGGAACAGTAGGTGGTGGATCTCCGGCTTCAAAGTCCGCTTCATGACAAGATTTCTTCAGTCTTCACTGTCAGAGCCGGACGACGGGCGGTGTATACCACCGCTGCTCAGTAGTACACCAGAAGCTGACAGACTCCATGTCACGTACAGACTGAGAGTGGCGGTCTCTGGTGTCCTATTTCCACATCTAGGGACAGCTATAGAAAGACAGGTAGGTCGAAGCCGAGCCTCTATACGAAGCTCGACACTTGGTAAGGGAGGCCATATCAGAAGCTGCGTCAAGACATTCACGACTAGCTACATTGAAGGCGCTCCCAATTCTCCGATGCGTTCAGTATGTCGTCCAGCGCTCGATCCAGGCAGTTTCTGGCCTGAGACTTCATCTCGAGATAATGTAGATGTCCTTATGCTTCTGTTTGAGATTTCAATTTGCTCAGTGCTCAGCACTTTGACATACACTCAACGCTTGGCGGACGATCGTAGCAGGCCATAATAAGGAGTCTCCCCATAGCTTGCTTATCTCTGCATCATTATATCCTTCATTATCTACTCTGTCTTGCGGACTAGAGACGTCTAACCTTGGAGAGCTGACGCGGTAGTTGGTAAGATCGAGCGTGCGATTGAATCTACGATGCATTATCCATCCCTCGGGCTCTCAAGGGCCAGAGGATGGTACTCCAAATACACTGTTAGACGAGGTGTTACTCCAGCTCGGAAAACCCTATCTCCGGAGGATGATACCGGGACAAGTCGCCGACGAGAGATGCTCCGTAAGATTTTTTCCAACTTCAACAGGATCTTGTAGGTCACAGAGAGTACGAAGGACATCTCCGAGGGCCCTGGATACGTGTTCCATTCATGAATGGACCGAGTCTCCTATATTGTACCATTCATGGGAGCGTGACATGTAAGGGGTGTTTCCCTGCGGTGTGTGAGTGACTTTGAGCGTGTTTCCGCAAGCGGACCACTCCGCTCCGCTAAGAAGTCGTTTCGCGTTACAACTCTGGCTGCACACCTCGAGAATCTATCAAACTCTTGCGTCACATTTTCTATGATATCGAGCCTGCCTGGCCCGATTCTCATCGTCAAACTCTCATTTCTTGTTTGCGGAAACACGCTTAAAGTCACTCGTACCGCAGTGAAACACCCTTCAGAGTAAGCGATTTTGGTCTGTCCGACGCGGACCCTGCGTTTCGGCGTCGGACAGTTCAAGGGTCATGTGTGGTAGGTTCGTCGTCCGATTCGGTTGCACTCGTTTTATGAATCTCACGAACTAGATTCAACACAGTCATAGATACCGTGAAGTTTCCAACCTCTGTGTCTTCATGTGTAGTCGTCTCTTCTCAGTTCTATCTTCGGAACGCGACATAGGGAGTCGAGAGGCCGAGTAGAGAGGGCCCCAACGATTCCACCACAGCATGCAAGTGCAAAAAGGCTGCGTTTGCACTACACTTCACTAATCACATGCTCCGATGTACTCAGCCATCAGACTATCGTTAGGACCCTCCTAGGAGACATCGTCTCTCCTGCATATCATCTGTCCCAGATTCTCTCTCTGCGGTAGCTCTTTTCTGTCTGCGTGTGCATGCGTGCAGTCGACGCTATGGACTCCATGACTTATGGACGTCCTCCTGCCTCGAACTCTTGAGTCCGGTACCTGACTCACCACCCCCTTTTGATAGAGCCACCATCCGGTATTGCGGCGCAGGCGTTTTCGATCACGTTATAACTGTTCCCTTTATTCTGTCTCGTCGCAGAAAAGCCTGGTAGGCTGCTCCGCGCGGAAATTCATCTCTGTGATCTTCGTGAATCATCGTCATCTTCTTTCCTCTGTGAAAAGGCTGTCATGGTTGTAGAATTTTGGAAGCCTACTGTTCAACCATGTCTGGGACGGACTCGACTCCGGCAGTGACTGACGAGACCTCGTGTACGGAGGATACGTCTTTTTGTGGGAAGCTCTTCTCTAAGGAGCGATTAGCCTGGTATCTTTACGATGCCGGCAATTCTGCTATAGGAGGTCAGTTGGAGCATCTTATTGTCGGTATGCCCCGAGGTCGTTGCTCGGGGCTTCTTGACCACCCATGGCTCCTCCCTCAGGTGTGGCGTTGGTCGTCTTCATTCCCCTCCTACTCCGTAGTCTCGCCCTAGATCAAGCATACAGCGGGGCTGCTGTCAGGAGCTGCTCATCGTATTCACTACAGCCTAGACGTCTTAGTGAGATCTATCCTGCTTCAGTTACGATGGAGTATCTTGCAATGATGACTACTGTTACATCGATCAGTCACCGAGTGCAGGCCTGACTCTAACGGATTGCACACATTGTATTCAAGGCGAAGGTGTTTCCCATCATACCAGCAATAATGTCAAATTCCGCTCTCTTTTCAGGCCTTAAGTTGTGGGATACATCTCTACAGGAGTTCGTTGGTTGGTCGCCACCCAGGGTTGACTTCTTCGGTTCTACTGTGGACCCTACGGCATTCGCATCTCTGACAATATCTGTGTCAGTCGCTGTGCAGGCCGCAGTTTACATCACATTCGGAGCTTTCGCTGATCATTCTACATTCCGTTATTGCGGCATGCTATTGGCGAGTGTTATGGCACAGGCAGCCGCTATATGCTTCATCTTCATGTCCTCCGGTAGCCTGTATTTTGTAGCAGCATTGCTAACCATCGCACTAAATGCCTTCTTCGGAGTAGGCGGCGTCTTCTATAATGCCTATTTACCGGTACTCGTCGATGCACATCCGCGTCTGAAGGGTTATGGTGGAGTTGAAGTACCTCAGACACTCAAGCAGTTCCGCGAAGAGCTAATGGATAGAATGTCCGGCTACGGTTTCATGTGGGGCTACGCGGCATCGGTGGTCGTTGCGGTCATCTGTTTCGCCCTCTTACTATTGGGAATACCCATCCGTGTCAGTGTTATGGTGTGCGGTATTTGGTGGGCATTACTAACACCAATCATCTTCTACTGGCTTAAGAAGCGTCCCGGCCCCGCCTTGCCGAAATACCATCCCAGGCTTCTTGTCATCCTTCATGGTTGGAGAAGTGTCCTTCGCACTTTGCGGGATGCAGTTCGTTACCGCAACACGGGTATTTTCCTTATCTGTTATTTTTTCTACAGCGATGCGCTGTCTACCATGATAAATCTCGGTGTACTATTCGCGCAGGACTCACTATGTTTCAGCGTGGCTCAACAAGGTATTTTGGTGATGTCGATTTGGGTGGCTGCCGCCGTGGGTAATTATTTTTATGTCTGGTTGAAGAAGAGATTGGATCTCCGGACTAAGACCGTCCTATTGATTAATCTCGCTGTGTTTGCCTTGATAAACCTTTACGGGAGTATTGGTCTTATCCCCAATCTACCATTCGGCTTCAAGTCAAGTCCCGAGATGTACACTTACGCCGCGATATATGGTTTTCACATTGGGGCGGTGCAGTCGTTCCAACGAGCTTTGTTCGCTGATTTCACCATCCCCGGGAGGGAAACTGAGTTCTTCTCCCTCTACGCCATCACCGACAGAGGCTCTAGCTGGCTAGGGCCGTTAGTTGTGGGTATTATCAGGAACTTCACCGGCTCTCTAAGGGGCGGTTTCGTCTACATACTCCTCATGATAGTTCTCCCTTCACTAGGGCTGGCATTCTTCGTCGATCATGATCAAGGTATGATTGATGTCGGCAGGTTGCTAGTTGAGACTCCTACGGGGATGTCGGACAGGGCTGACCGACAGAGTCAGGGCAAAGCTCCCTCCCTGCCCAATGATAGACTACCGGATCCCTGAGGACTCCATCGCCAAGCTGGGGTCTTCTGCCGCTGTTGTCACGATCATCGCGACACTGATTCATTGCCATCCCTTGGTCCTATTGACTTTCAATCATTGACTTCATTGTCATTCAGTCCGTTTTCATCCACTTCTCGTCATCGTCCATTCTGGCGTCTTTGAGTTAACAAGTGGGATTCCCCTAATCAGCAAGGTGCGTGATGAAGTGAACGTCGCTGACGAATGGCCGGTGTTGTTGAATGTCTCAATTGGAGTGGACCTCTTAAAATCCAATAACCACAATAACCAGATAGGAGAGTTTAATCTTATTCTTAACTCATCTCCATCACACATCGGAAATTCAATAATGAATCACTCAAGCCTGCTTAGCGTAGGAGTAGACGATGTCACGATGTATTGCGTGGTGAGCGACAGCCGGCAGTCGGCATGACAACACCTCTTCTACAGAATGGGATGTATTCATTCTGAATAACTCTGATGATTCTGCTTGAGTCATTGGACTCATTTCCATTCGCATTGAGACCGTTCCATGTCCAGAGGTACAGTAGCCTGCGTATAGCATGCCTGAGATTCTCGCAACTACATCAGATGGTCGCACAGTAGATGAAGCTCTGGGCCAATCTTGCAACGAGGATACAACCTTGTGTGGCAAGTCCTTCTCTAGAGAGCGATTGGCCTGGTATCTTTACGATGCCGGGAATTCTGCTATAGGAGGTCAGTTGGAGGGTCTTATCATCCCTTTCTGTGTCGGGAGGCGGACGCTATTCATAGGCTTGCTCCTTCAGGTGTGGCGCTGCTCATCTTCATCCCCCTTCTCCTTTCTAACCTCGCCCTAGATCAAGCATACAGCGGGGCTGCTGTCAGGAGCTGTTCGTCGTATTCAGTACAGCCTAGACGTCTTAGTGGATCTATCCTGCTTCAGTTACGATGGAGTATCTTGCAATGATGACTACTGTTACATCGATCAGTCACCGAGTGCAGGCCTGACTCTAACGGATTGCACACATTGTATTCAAGGCGAAGGTGTTTCCCATCCTACCAGCAATAATGTCAAATTCCGCTCTCTTTTCAGGCCTTAAGTTGTGGGATACATCTCTACA
Source organism: Perkinsus olseni (assembly GCA_013115135.1). NCBI lineage: Eukaryota > Perkinsozoa > Perkinsida > Perkinsidae > Perkinsus > Perkinsus olseni. The sequence goes on from JABANP010000004.1 coordinate 308,815, forward strand.
GGAGTTCGTTGGTTGGTCGCCACCCAGGGTTGACTTCTTCGGTTCTACTGTGGACCCTACGGCATTCGCATCTCTGACAATATCTGTGTCAGTCGCTGTGCAGGCGGCAGTTTACATCACATTCGGAGCTTTCGCTGATCATTCTACATTCCGTTATTACGGCATGCTATTGGCGAGTGTTATGGCACAGGCAGCCGCTATATGCTTCATCTTCATGTCCTCCGGTAGCCTGTATTTTGTAGCAGCATTGCTAACCATCGCACTAAACGCCTTCTTCGGAGTAGGCGGCGTCTTCTATAATGCCTATTTACCGGTACTCGTCGATGCACATCCGCGTCTGAAGGGTTATGGTGGAGTTGAAGTACCTCAGACACTCAAGCGGTTCCGCGAAGAGCTAATGGATAGAATGTCAGGCTACGGATTCATGTGGGGATATGCGGCCTCTGGAGTTATCATGGTCATTTGTTTCGGTCTCATACTACTGATCGGCAGTGAGAAGGAGGAAGAGAGAATATCGCTCCGTGTCAGTGTTATGGTGTGCGGTATTTGGTGGGCATTACTAACGCCAATCATCTTCTGCTGGCTTAAGAAGCGTCCCGGCCCCGCCTTGCCAAAGTACCATCCCAGGCTTCTTGTCAGCCTTCATGGTTGGAGAAGTGTCGTTCACACTTTGCGTGATGCAGTTCGTTATCGCAACACGGGTATTTTCCTTATCTGCTATTTTTTCTATAGTGATGCCTTCTCCACTATAACGTATCTTGGTGTACTATTTGCACAAGAGTCTCTTTGCTTCGCTGTCACCCAGCAGGCTATCATGCTCATTATAATTTGGCCTGCTTCAGTCATTGGTAACTACTTCTACATATGGCTCAAAAAGAATTTTAACCTACGTACAAAAACTGTGATATTGATGAACTTGGCTGTGTATGCTATACTCTGCCTTTACGGGAGCCTGGGTATCATCGACGCTCTGCCGTTCGGTTTGAAGACCAGCGCTGAGATGTATATTTTCGCTGCAGTACATGGTCTCCACGTTGGAGCGCTGCAGTCCTTCCAGCGAGCTTTGTTTGCCGATTTGAGCATCCCAGGAAGAGAAACTGAGTTCTTCTCCCTCTACGCCATAACCGACAGAGGCTCTAGCTGGCTAGGACCACTGGTTGTAGGCATCATAAAACAGAGCACGGGCTCTTTCAGAGCCGGATTTGTTTACTTGGTTATCATGCTGGTGCTGCCATCGCTAGGGCTAGCGTTCTTCGTTGATCATGATCAGGGTATGATTGATGTTGGCAGGTTGTTAGTTGATGCTATTTCCGAGATCCCGGAGGCTGAGCGACAAAGTCACGAGAAAGTACACTCCATGCATGATGACAACAGGGATCATGAACAAGTGCTTCCTCATTCTTGAAGTGTTGTTTATCACCGCAAGCAAGTTGTTCTACCAAACTTGTTGCAATCAGTATGATAATGATTCATTCTCATCTGTTAATGCTCTTCTATTTGCGTATTGAGTTGTGAAGTGGGGCTTCGCTTCGCGGGTGAGGCCGCCATTGGTCGATCGGTTAACTCTGAAAAGCTCTTTACACCAATAGTGGAAAACATGTAACAGGTCAATAACTGATTAACGAATATGATTATATTTCCTGTCCATCGTCTTGGAACTCAGTCCTTGAAGTACTCTGACCACGGTACTTACTACGATACGTGTCTCATCATTACGATACATGAGCTTTATCTGCAACCTTTGGCCACAGTGGGCACGAACTCAGGCACGAGTCTACTGGTTAGCGCATACGCTATACAGAGGACGATTACTATGAAGGGTTATCGGCTGATTGAAGCGTAGAGGCGGCCATCCAACCAGATTGCAACAGCTGCCCGGTTTCCTCGTGTTGAAGGACTGGATAACTCCGAAAAAGACATCCCTATGCACAACTACGGCAACAGCACACTGACAACTAAGATAACAAGTCATTGACATATGCAGCTGCATTCAGCGCCGTCTCATGGTTCCACTATCAGCACCATTTCCGTCTTCATTCCAATTGTCGAGTCTACGTCTCCCAGCTGCACTCCTACAACAGGCAGCAGTCAGAGGCGGAAGTAGCCTCGCTCAGACGGTTGGTCAATACTACTCATCATCAGAAGTTTGATTCTCTTCCTCCTTCCTGTATTTCCAACCGATATCTTCATCCTCGCCTTCGAATGCCCCATCAGGGCCTGGGAGCATCGTCAGTACTACTACGGCTGTTAGCGCCACGAAGAGGATCTGAGACATTACTCTTGTGGCAAGGAGAGATGTTCCACTTACCCAGAATGCAGCGCAGAGCCACTGTGTCATTCTCCCCAGCTCTCGAGAAACATCTGCATTGACTCGGCACCACAGGCCCATCTGGAGGAGGAATCCTTACAGTCACTGTCAGCGTATGATTCGAGCCTACCAATTGCTCTCCCAACCGCTCGTTGTGCATACACAACTTCCATTCCTTCATATGATCGGCATCCTCCGGCTCTTCCTCGGTGAGATCATTGAGCCAATTATGTATCTGATACATGTACCAGCATGCTCTATCTCCATACTATTATTAACATCCCCACCCTCCAATCGCCGCATTTGGGTCGGGTGAAGGCCTCAGTGGAAATCATGTAACCGCCGTACTGGCAGTCAGCGGCGATATAGGTATCATCAAAAGCGGCATACATCCTCTCAGTGAGACTTTGGACATGTTCGTCTCTAGATGGTATAATCGTTAGCTCTGATCTATCGAGCTCCAACTTGTACATGGTAATAGAATGCCAACAAAGGTACCCTCCCATCAGGGCGAAGAGGATAGCCGCTACACCACCAATAGCAGCATATACGATTCGAAGTGCAAGAGGATCCTTTCCCTGCATTAGGCCAATACCAATCCCAATGCCAGAGGTAATGAGAAGAAGGCATGTTGCTATTATAGCCAAACACACGTGGGCGTGGACGAAGTAAGCCTGGTAGAATGGTTGGTAGTAGCACCAAAAGCAGGTGATCAAAAGGGAGATACCAAGAACCAGTAAGACACCATTGGCCGCGATGTGGCCAATTGGAGGTAACACGCCGCCCATGGATGAAGAGTAAACCTGCGAAGGTGCGATTCCTGGAACCTGCGCTGTGAATCGATCAGAAACTTCGCGCGCGCCCCAGGTATCGCGCCGCCGCCGCCGAGGCTCGAGTTCGATAGCGACGTACGATGAATGGCTGATCACTTGTGTAGTTTTATTACAACATAGCATCCATGGCTTCTGATCCTACTACTGAGAAGGACTTCAACGCTGCTGTCGCGTATGTCAGAGGCCTTCCTAAAGGCAAGAGCCCCATCAGCACATCTAAACAGTTGGATTTCTATTCCCGATTCAAACAGGTAATACAGTGGACTGTGACTACTCCTATTCTTCTATCATCATTACACTCTAGGCTACTATCGGTACTTGTGTTGAACATGGTGGATCTCAACCATGGGCTGTACAAGTAGAAGCCAGGGCTAAATGGGATGCCTGGAAGAAGCTGGGGGATATGTCAAGGGATGAGGCAATGAAGGTTAGTCAATTCAATGAGGGACTCTGATGACCTCATCATCTTCTAATCAGGAGTATGTATCCATGCTTACCGAAGTGTCACCGAAGTGGAGAGAAGGAATCAACTAATATACCAACATTTTGTTTGACTACAACAACGCATTCCAAATTGCGTTTGGCTTCAATTGTATCGGAGAGTTGTTGTGTTGATCCAGTTGCCCTGTAGTAACCCTATAGATCTACACAAGACCCCACGGGTGGTAAAATGAAAGAGGTATAAATGGTGGAGAGAAGGGAATGATAATGTTACAGTCATCATCTCCGCCGTTGCCAAGCATATCTTAATTCGCCGCCAACACAGTAGACTGCCGCTAGGCCTCCCACTGCTATCAAACACGCTGTTACTATACAAGGTGCCTGGCAGCAACAACAGGATAATAGGGGTTAAATAATAAAGGCATTGGCAGTTACCATGGAGCTGCTGCTGCTACACCATCCATAGGATGATACTAAAGCTATGCCCATTATGATCCACAGGATTGCAAAGAAGACATTGTTGAGCCAGAAATACCAATGCTTTGTCTTATGACGCATTATAAACATACCCATGAGCCCACCGAAGGGGGCAATAATCCCGAATCCTGAAGATCAAACATGATGATGAGAAGACGGTGGCAGTCGTAGATTACCGAGTAGCGTTGGCTCGGATATGCGCCAACGATCATACTGGGCTTTTTTCTTATCCACAAAGTAGAGTATGAAGTTGACTAGATTGAAGAAGAGAATGAGTGATAGGAATATCCAAGATAGATCATCACCAGCTGTTGGACTGACCATCCTCTGAGGGATACCCCACTACTACCAATATTAACATCATCATTATCATCTTAATCGTTATCAATTGAAGAGCGCAACCAGGAGTATTGAGGTGGTAGTGGATGATGATAGAATATTACCGCGTATTAGTAACAGTGGGTTTACAGAAAGGTATACTAGGGTTGTTTGAACCTAGGCTCTATCGCATTAGCGATATACCTAGATTAGGTCAGCAAAGGGATCGGCAGAAGACTTGTAGTTGCTGCTACTGCTGCTACTGCCTGCCTTAGGAGCTCCTGGCGGGGGTAATGAGGAGGAACGCTGTAGGAGAGAGAAGGAGTTGAGTTCACATACGATGTCCATCAATACTACCATCTGCTGCTGCTGCTGCTGATTGCTATCCACAGGCTGATGATAGGACTGTGTCGTTGATGATGAAGATGCTTGAGCCACACTACTTGATGGGAAGCCGAGGCCTTGCAGCGCCGCAAACGGGTTGGTAGAATCTCCAACCTTCAACTGGGGTGCACTGCCCTGTTGCTGTGGGATGGAGGTAGATGAAGAAAACTACAAGCACAGATAGACCTCCAGTACGGTAAATACACAAAGAACACTACAATGTCTAATGCAGGCGATGGTCCTGATGATGGTCCTGGTGATGATGATGCAGGATGGTGACCAAGAGGATCGAAACCCCAGCTACTTGACGTCGGTTGGGAGACTGATGATTGTCATAAGTCATAATCCCATCCTACACCAATTACCTGTGCGGTCGTCTGTTGTTCGAGCGGGTTGCTGCTCTTCTTCTTCATCATCGAAACCCAAGAGGTCCATACTCCCTTGCTGCTGCTGCTGCTGCTGTTGAGTAGTTGTGATGATCGAGGGACCCTGGGCTACATCATGATGTTGTTGTGACCGTCTAGATGGGGGAGGGGGCAACTTAGGCAGAGTACCAGGAGCAGCCTGCAAGGGTAGATAGTAGAATACAACTTGAATAATGAGGAATATACTACAAGCTTCGGTATAGCACTGCCACTGCCGTTGCCATTATTCTTTGTCTCTGGTTTAGCGCGAACAGCAACTGTACTCAAACTGGCGGCTGAGTAGAGGAAGGTCAGGGATGGGTTACCCCGGCGACCATTTAACTACCAGTTGCAACAGCGCTATCCTCTTGGGCAGAATCCCTTCTGTTAGCATAACCAAAGTCAGCAGCCGTACCACCCGCATTGCCTGACGGTAACATTTAACAGCGCTTTACATTACTCGCTGAATATTACTTTCTTTTTGGTAATATCGCTCGGCCGCTGCGGCACTCCCCCCACTACCATCTCCTCCCTCTCCCATAGCGGCTGTTGCATGGTCATTAGCGATCTTCACTGCTTCCTTATACCCTCCAACTCTATCCTGTTCTCTTTTCACTTGCTCAAAACGTCTGAAACGAACAGTGACGAATGCCGATAATGGAAAAAATGAAGTTCCTGTCATCCCCAGAGATCCACGCCTACCTATCGAGATGCATATTCTGTTCACGTCTATCAGGTGGTAGAGTTTGTCTCATGATTACTTCACCATCGGCAGTGTAAAGGGATACCCAACCCTCTGAGACGAGAGGCAGTCGCGACGCTAACTACTGCGTTCGGTGATACCCACCAACAGGCTCAACTATTCTCGCTCTTCTGCCACTAATTTTCACGACTGTACAGATGTCTGCCCTTCGCAGACCATGGACCTATTATAATGTGATGGGCATGCTCCCTACCATGATGTTGCTTAACACCTGTGGACTGTCCATTTCAATACCTTTCCTAACCATGGCTCCTTGCCTCGCCACCACGATGTAGTATCGAGGATTAGTTTCAGTACATGGTCCAGTTGGTAGGCCCGCTGCCTGAGGTATCAGTGTATTACTATTTACCACTACTGTTATAATAACAACAAGCACCTTCTTTATTTCTTTATTCGCTTTCTTCCCCAACTTTTTCGCCTCTTTCACCCCCTTCCTGAAGAGATGAATCCCCTTATCAATATACTCGTTATAGTTATCGGAGGACATGGCTATCAATAACTGAGTATGTGTTCTCAACGTGATACGGCGCATCTTGCTCTCCTTCAATGATTCTGCAGAACAAGGAGCGTTTCGCTCCGCCAATCGCTATGAAATCGATCAGTTGGCGCCACGCCTGATTAAAGCCCGATCATCAACCCCCACAGGTGTTCCATTTCTGGTATGTCAAGTGGCAACAAACGCCGAGCTCTCGTCATTGGTGGTGGATTTTCCGGTCTGTTCGCGGCCCACGATCTTTCCAGTCACTTCGAGGTGACTGTGGTCGATGCCAAGGAGTACTTCGAGTATACCCCCGGTGTTCTGCGAGCCTTTGTTCATCCCGGTCATTACGATGCTCTCTCCTTCACTTATCAACATGTACTCGAGCGGAAGATGGGTATTAAGTTTCTGTGGGGCGAGGTGAAGCAGTTGGACGGTAGCCGTCTAGTCGCCCATGTGAAGCCTATGTTCTCTGAGACCACTGAAGAGGTACCTTTCGACTACTGCATCATTGCAGCTGGTTGTAACTTCGGTGTCTTCCACAAGTGGGGCGAAAGCCTTTGGTTCCCAACCATTCACGAGGATGCTCGACCAGAAGGCTCATGGTCTCACATCGACGAAAGGTTCATCGAAGGTCGTCGTAGGCATATCTTTGAGGAACATGAGAAGTTGAAGGCTTTGAACAAGAAGAAGGCAACTGTCCTCGTTGTTGGTGCTGGCTTTATTGGTGTTGAATGGGTCACTGAGCTCCAGTATTACTTCCCTAATCTCAAGCTGCACATCATTGACTTCCTACCAAAGTGTCTGGGCCCTCTACCCAAGTCCGCCGCTGATTACTGTGATCATTACATGAAAAAGAAGGGCATCAAGGCAACTTATGGTGTCAAATATGCCCCTGATGATCCGGAGTTCTTCAGCAAGATCGGCATGAATGGCAAACCTGATTGCACATTCGTGTGTATTGGTGTGAAGGCGTCCAATTACTTTATGCCAAGAGAGACGCTTACTGGGTATAATCCTATGGAGGCTGATAAGAAAGAGAAGGATGTCAAGAAGCGTGGCCCCGGTGGTGGAGGATGGATTCGTGTCAATAATAATCTTCAAGTCACTCAACTCAATGACGATGGTTCTGAGTCACTTTTCGGTGGTGGTCATATCTTCGCTGTCGGTGATTGTAACATGGTTCCTGGTCTGCCTCCAATCCCTAAGATCTCCTACCCTAGTGAAGAGCAGGCTCAACATGCCGTCCATAACATACGTGTCATAGACCATCTTGAGAAGGGCGCTTGGGCTCCCGGTGGCTGTTGTGGTATTTTCGGTAAGAAGTCTCTTCGTGATACTTGGTGGCCATGGGGTGCTGGTATGTTCGCCACTTCTCTCGGTCCTAAGGATGCTTGCTTCGTGCTTGGAGCTAAATCTACTCCTGGTACTGGACACATGGTGCTGTGGGGTAAGGCATCGGCTATTCAGAAGGCTCTTATTGAGTCTACCAAGACCAACGAATGCAAGAGGGGTCTTCTAGGGAGCTCTGGTTGGTATTTTGTTCATCATACACCTTGTATGAACTAGACGCGATGGATTTGGCATGGGATGCAAGTAGTACTATTGTTGACGGCATGTGCTTCATCATCGGTGAGCGGTCATGTGATCTCGATGTTAGTCTCAACTGCATCGATGTGGTATTAGTTTTTTCTTGTGGAATACAACATTCCTGATTATTTTCTAATCAGTATGTGTTGCGTTGTTTTGGGTGAAGTTTTCGTATGCGATGTGTCACAGGCGATACCACTAATATTGGTATCAGTCTTCTTTCGGATCGCTATAATAAACGGTACGAGATTGCGTGCTCACCCTCTCATGAGTGGCTGCGTAAATTGAGTGCCGCATAACGCACTTGTATGCCAATGATGATACCAGTAATACCAGTTCTGCTACTGAAAACTCATGTAGAGAACTCTTACCATTCATCTCTCATCGCACTGAGACGAAAAAATGTGTTCGAATGATGATACCAGTAATACCAGTTCTGCTACTGAAAACTCATGTAGAGAACTCTTACCATTCATCTCTCATCGCACTGACATATATCGAATGTGTACTTCTCCAGTCAAAAAGGGACTCTCTAGTTTTGGTGCTTGGGTGTCTAAGACATGACTGGAAGATAACCATGAGTAGTTCTCATTGATGCTTCGCTGCATTGTAGTGCTCGTGTCTGCATTACCGCTCGACATTCCGCTGCTTTCGTGAACAACACAAGCCGAGGCCGAGTATTCAAAATGATGATACCAGTAATACCAGTTCTGCTACTGAAAACCCATGTAGAGAACTCTTACCATTCATCTCTCATCGCACTGAAACGTAAGAATGATTGAGAATGATGATACCAGTAATACCAGTTCTGCTACTGAAAACCCATGTAGAGAACTCTTACCATGCATCTCTCATCGCACTGAAACGTAAGAATGATTGAGAATGATGATACCAGTAATACCAGTTCTGCTACTGAAAGATCATGTAGAGAACTTCTACCATTCATCTCTCATCGCACTGATTCGTACATGACAAGAACTGTGAGCACATACCGCGGATAACTGATTCCTGGCTACGTTAAAGTACCTCTAATGTCTTAGAGGTTCAAGACCCGTCAGGAATATCGCCATTGGCTAGAGTGCCCACTTGATGACATGATACATCCATCGGTGGATATATTAGCTAGACAACAATAAGGCTATTACCTCCACTAGAGAAACCAAACAGATATAGTATAGAAACGTATACAATGAAGGAGGCTCTATCAATCACATTGTATCTCCTCATCACCGCCACTCTGAAGGGAGCCATCGATAGGAATCCATCCACAGTAGCTAGCAACGCTACCTCAGTCTCGGGGGTGGGTGACGGCTCAGCAGGGAGGTCTTCCTCTGCTTCAGCCAGGCACTGATAGTACGAAACATACCGAGGACACTGAGGAGAAGGCAATTACCTCTGGTTTCTCCCATACACTCTCTCCAGTAGCATCATTATTATAATATACCAAACCAGTATCATCAGCAGTATACTCAGTCCAATGGGTATGGGGAAGCTGGGGAACCGAATAATAACAGACAACTGATTCACTATTAAGAATACCTTTTTCCCGTATATACTCGGCGCACGGTCGAAGACCGTACCCGAGAGGTTCTCATGAAGCTTCTCGCAGGTGAGTTTAGCATGGATAGGTCTATTGGCATCTGATTCGAGCATGACCACCAGTGGAAGGTAACTGCACCAACCTACTCTTGAATACGAAGTTGCCGTTCATCTCATTAACACAATCCTGAGCTTCCTCTTTGGTAGAGAAAGTTACGAAGGCCACACCTCGATCTGATTGTTGACCATCCCGCACATAACACAGGCCGAGGATCTTCCGTGCTTGACTTCGTTCCCCTGTTGATGACCCTATTAGACATGCCCCTAATGAAAAGTATGAGGATAACAATATCCAGTATTACCGATGCCCCGAAGCTCTCTTTTGAGTCTTTCGTCGGACACGGTCTGTGGTATGCAACCAATGAAAACCTTATTCTCGGGTACTCCTGAAAGCGACGACAAAAAGTAAACCTATGAAGGCACTCAAGGAGTACGAATACGTCTCGCCAACTCCGAGGGCTCAGCCATCTCCACGCAAGGCTGCGTTGGCGAAGGCGAGAGGTAGTGAGACTTTATCCACATTCACGTAGCTATACCATCCAAAATTCTAATCGGCGCATAAGGCAGTGAATCCCGCAGCTGAGGTAACCAGAGTCACGAGGTCACATTGCCGATAAACGCCCAAGGCTCTACACTTAACTCGCTGTTGAAGACACAGAGTTGATTTTCCAATACATCAATTGAAGCTGACTCTCTGGAACCGAGCACTATATTGATGCCTATCCCCGCGAGCATGATACGCGCGGAAATGTCTGCTTTGACCCCCAAGCGAACTTCTGATTAGTATACATTCCTCCGAGTGGTCAGCGGCAAATTCTCCGTTGACAGAAAATAAGCACCCGAGAGCCCCAGCTGACACTTTCCTTAATCTAATAATCATTGTAGGTCGCGGGGCTACTACTCACAACAACGGACAGGTAGTATGCCACCGTACATGCTGATGGTTATCATGTCCACGATATAGTATACAGTAGCAGCACAGGCTGCTGTTGTTGTTCGATGATGAGTGGTCAGAAACATATACTACCATCAACTTTGATCTCAGTACGTTGCACTTTGGCTGGTGGTTGTTGTTGTTGCCCTTCTTCCTCTGTTGTGTTATGATCCTCTTCCTGTGATACATCACCACCATCATCATTGGCAATACTTGATGAGCCTGGTATCATCATAATAATGATCCATACCCGTCACCCTTACTGTCCAATACAACTGCTGCTGTCGATGTTGTTGCCCCGACACCACCATCAACTATCGATGATGATTCAACCTGATCATCATCATCATCACCATACTCAATATAGCGATAACGTTGAATACCCTGTTACCTCTGAAGTATCCAAGTCGACAACCAATCCTGATGATACCCCTTCTGATGACATACTAACAACAGATGGATGCTCCTGGCAACAGCAGTACAAAGACGCCGAGGGTCAGTTCTGTTCCGTCACGCGCCACGAAATTAAATCACATCATCATCTTCAGTAATGAATTTTCTCGCGTTGGGAGTCAGAACTTGCTCTCCCTCAGTCCCTTCTTCTCCTTGTTGTTGTTGTCGATGCTTCCGAGGAAGGGACTACTGCTAGCATCATCATCGCGTCTTCTATTACGTACATCATTATCCTCAACACCAGCAACAGCAGCGGCAGCATTGATATCTTCAAGGTTTTCCCCTACAAGGAGATATTCAACTTCACGACGGAGTGTCCGGAATGGTCAGTGGTCATCATCGTCCTCCTCTCATACAGTATTCATGAATCAGATACGATAACACCACCCAGACTATGTCCCCTTACTGGGGATCCACTTGATTACCCTTCCTCACATACCCTCTCATTGATGGATTCTATGCGGCAGTACTAGGGTTGATGATCATTATGTCGTGTATACCGTTTGGATAGGTACGGGGCATTGCTGGACAGGTGGAGGGTATTCACTAGTAATCTACCTAAAGGCTTCGAGAAGTTTACCAACCCGTCCCCACGACGGACACTTCGAGAAGACGATGATGCTGTCGAAGGGGATGATAAAAAGAAGCCAACCTCGACTGGTGATAATGATAGTAAGAAGGATCCTATGGATACGCAGGAGAGCAAGAAGACTGTAAGATGGTTATAACACCTCTTCCCTGCTGCTCATTAATGCTATCAGTCCCCCCCATCCCAACGACGCCAACCGTCCTCCTCTGGTGGGGATGGTAAGAAGCCTCAGCCTCCCCCACAGGGTGTGAACAGCATACAGACGGGACTTGCCGTTGGATTCCTACTTTATCTTCTGGTAGTATTATTGGAGGGGGTCGTCATGTTGTTGCCATTGGGGATATTGTCAGTATTCTGCTGCCGCTACTGAGGTCAGCACTGGAGATCTTTCGTTTCAAGATTTCCTCAATGAGTTTTTCTTGAAAGGTAAGTATCTCCTACTCGGTATGATCACCCCAACCCTAACGATTATTATTAGGTTACGTTGATCATATAGAGATAGTTAATAAAACAACAGCACGGGTGTACATTAGGCCCGATGCTCCGGCCCCCTACAGCGGTCAGAGGTCAGTCTTACGGTGATAGTGGTATGCAAGAGCACTTGTTGTTAAGATACACTATCCAGCTTGGGTCAGTCGAACACTTTGAGAATAAGTTGGAACAGATTCAAGCTGGTCTTGGATTATCAGTACAGGAATATACTCCTGTTATGTATGTTACTGAGCGTGATGGTGCCGATGAATTCTTCAAGATTCGTAATATATCGGTTGATATCGAGGATGTAGCATAAATACTCTCAGTCCCATCTATCCTTATGTTAATACCTATCATACTAGCTGCCAAGTTAATGATGGGTAGTGGTGGTATGATGGGAGGTAGTAGTAGTAGTAGTAGTAGTACTATTGCCTGTATAACGTTACTATTAGGTGGTGGCTCATCGAGTGGTGGACGTAACATCTTCCAGTTAGGGAAAGCCTTCCCACAGGGTGAGATGATGATACCCGTCCCCAATAATTGATATTGTTCATCACCTCTAGGTACTAAGGACTTACGAGTGAAGACACGATTCTCGGATGTCGCTGGTCTAACTCAAGCCAAGCAAGAGGTTGTGGAGTTTGTAGACTTTCTAAGGTAGTACCTGTTCCGTCGTATCACCGTTGTTCATGACGTTTATGATGTAGAGAGCCGAGCAAATTCGAGCATCTCGGAGCTCGGATACCCAAGGGTGGATTATTGGTTGGCCCCCCTGGAACTGGTAGTATTACCATTTACTGCTTCTGGCTGACCTGTGTCCTACATGCTTAGGTAAGACATTACTGGCTAAGGCAGTGGCAGGGGAGAGTGGTGTACCTTTCTTCTCTATGAGTGGATCTGACTTTATTGAAATGTTTGTTGGTGTCGGTCCAAGTCGTGTGAGGTAGTAGTAGGTGTAGTCGGGTAGTATCGACACTAGTACTGTTGTTTTAGAGACCTCTTTGCACAAGCTAGACAGGCCGCCCCTTCTATTATATTTATTGACGAGATTGATGCTGTTGGTAGGAAAAGAGGGAAGGGTGGATTCTCAGGAGGGGCCAATGATGAAAGGGAGAACACTCTGAATCAGATATTAGTAGGTCTATGCTGTAACCCGCGGCGATGATGATGTACATAACAATAATCAGGTTGAGATGGATGGCTTCAGTTCTACTACGGGTGTTGTGGTATTGGCTGGTACCAATAGAGCAGATATCCTGGACCCGGCCTTGATAAGGCCAGGCAGGTTTGATCGTCAAATAGCTGTTGATAAGCCTGATCTCAATGATAGAGAAGCCATCTTCAAAGTAATCATCACCACCACCACTATCCTATCATCTCCCTTGCTTCAGGTGCATCTCAAGCCTTTAACGCTCAATAAAGGCATTGATAGCACTGAGGTAGCCCGTCGTATGGCCGCCCTCACCCCTGGCATGACTGGCGCTGATATTGCTAACTTGTGTAATGAGGCTGCTATCTATGCTGCACGTAGGAGCTCTTCTGGAGTTGAGATGAAGGACTTTGAGGTCAGCTATCGACGACACCAACAAGAGCTGTCGTCATTATTATTCTCATAATCAGTCGGCGACGGAGAGGATCATCGGTGGTCTTGCAAAGTCTAATAACCTCATGTCTGAGCAAGAGAAGAGAACAGTAGCCATACACGAGTCAGGTCATGCTGTTGCTGGATGGATGATGGAATATGCTGATCCTCTTCTCAAGGTATTCATAGTACTCCTTCTCACACCCGAGCATACCCGTAGTATTATTACAGGTTACCATAGTGCCGAGGTCCTCAGGAGCATTAGGCTTTGCACAGTACCTTCCTGAGGAGTTGGCCCTTTATTCTAAGGAAGCCCTTCATGATAAGTTGGCAGTTATTCTAGGGGGCCGGGCAGCAGAAGAGTTGTTCACTGGTCGCATCACTACTGGTGCTGCTGATGACTTTGCTAAGGCTACCAACATAGCGTTGGGTATGGCACAAGTATACGGTATGACTGAGGGAGTAGGGCTGTTGAGCTGGAATCCACAACAGATGCAGGAAATGATGTAATAACAGTACTAGTGAGGATGATGATGATATTGGTGATATGGTTGGTAGTAAGGTATAAGCCATTCTCGGAGAAGACAGCACAAATGATAGAGAGTGAGGCGAAGAAGATAGTTGAAGGTCAATACAAGAGGTAGTAGTAGTATTAGGATAACAGGTATAACTGGTAGTGCTGCTGTTTTTGTTTAGGGTGAAGGAATTGTTGAAAGCTAATGAAGCCAAGGTTAAGGCCTTGAGTATGGAGCTATTCAACAAGGAAACTCTCGTTTTCACCGATCTACAGGATGTATTGGGACCTAGGCCATACGGTGTTAATGATAGTAATAACATCAACATCAACAGCATAGTGATGATGGTGTATACCGTCTTTGTAGAGTACCTTAAGTATATCGACACCAAGGCTGGAGTTGAGATGGATAAGAAAGAAGCAGCAGAGGCGGCAGCAGCAGCAGCAGCCAAGAATTTGACGGAGGAGTCTGGAGTGTCGGGCGGTGATGCAGTCCATCCAGAGGAAACCTTGGACGAATCATCAGGGATAGACCAACAACAGCAGCAACGGCAAGGGGACACTACACCCGATGCCAAACGATGAGGAGCCTTTGTTGTGGTATTTACGTGTATGATGACGATGTTTCGGGTATTTAAGGTTGATGCATTATGAAGTTGATCAATTAGCATATCATCCTGTTAGTGCTTGTTGTTCCTACATGTCCGCCTCATCATCATCATCATCATCACCAGCTCCCTCTCCTACCACTAACAATCAACAACAACAACAACAACAACAACAACAACAACAACAGTCTTCTCCGCAGGTAGGGAAGAGGACAACTATCAGTCACCACACCTGTCACTTGGTAGGCCACGGCACTTAGTGGCTATGGTGATATGAACGGTAGTAGTGGTGATACACAGCAGCATTATCATTACTATCATACTACCACTGATCATCATCCTCAAACCGCTGGGTATATGCCATCATCCTCCTCTCCCGACGCGCAAGTAGTGGTGGGGGTGTTGACTGAGGTGCTGAAGCCTATCGTCAGGTAATGGGGGTGAGGGCATCTAGTATTGATGAGTCTGAGGATTACATGAAGATGCTATTGGAGAGTTCACGACGGCAAGAGCAGCTACTGAGTAGGAAACAGTAGCAGTCAGGGTGGGGATATAGGGAAGATGATGATCAGGCCGGGTTGTAGAGCTCTTCACTACTACTAACGCTAAGCTAGACATACTCTCCACTAAGGTTGAACTTTTACAGTCTGCTACTGTTGATGCTATCAAAAGTAGGGCCAACAGCCTCACCTCCTACACACTGGTTACCTTGCCCCGTTGTAGGTGCTGGAGGGGTTCCCGCTGCTCCCTCAGGGAGGAGGTCTTCGGCAGGAGGAGGAGGATCCCATCGTAATGCTGCTGATGGCAACTCTCGTGGCCAGATAATAATGCCACCAGGTAGTTATTCATCGCTACCCCCATTGATACTGGTATCGCAGGTATGGTTGGCCATGGTACCTCTAGTAATGCGCCAAGACAGGGTACGATGCAGCCAGCACCTCCCCCACCACCACCTGCCTCTTCCGGGATAGATGATGAGGTTATTATTATAATACTCCCTCTAGCTACCACCAACCATTCCACTGGTTCCATCATCAGGAGCGGCGACGGCGTCAAGCGGAGTTGGATAGGTTGAGACAAGAAGAAGAGAGGAAGAAGATGGAGGAACAGAAGAGAATTAATGAGGAGAGACTTCGAAGGGAGGTAGTAGTAGTACAGTAATACCATACGAGACAGCAGGAGGCAGCACATCCTCAGGAGGAAGAAAGAGTTCGTCGGGAGGCCCTAGCTAAGCGTACTCATGGTTTGATGAGTGGGCTCACTGCAGGGGACACTCCTGCTGATGGTCCAGTGGTCTCTTCCTCATCACCAACAGGAGGACTCTTCGGCGATGATGATGATCATGCAGCAGAGCCAACACCAAGCAGGGCTAATAATAGTAGAGGTAGTAGGCATCCCCCTTTTTGTTGTGTTGATACCGTTGCCTACTAAGGTAATCATCGTAGACCAGTGGCTAGTGGTCTGTTCGATGACTGATGATGTTACGACGCCAACTCATAAGGATATGTTGGTCTATCAGTTTAGAGCACTTTCCGGTGTTGAGTTCACCATCACCATAGCTACGTAGGAAGGGGTTGTTAGTCGTTTTGTTCCTCCTTAAATGTATGGTCCAGAAGGATAGAACAGAGGAGCTCCGACAGGTAGACGACGCCAGCGGCAACACCCTCCTCCTACTTTGACTGTATTCAGCGGGCTCGAAGGCTCGGTGTTATTCCGAGTATTGATGGAAGGGATATAATAATAATCTTGGAAGGGGAGGGGGGTCCGATGATGGAGCGGAAGCAGCCTCAGCTCGGGAGGATGATGCTTTCATGGTTGAATCATACAGCTCCTTCTTCTGTTGCTGCTACTGAAGGTAGTAGTTCGGTGAATGAGAAACGATGATGTGATGGTGGCCAATGCTTAGAGGAGAGACTTGAACTCATGTCAAGCTTCTTTGATGAAGTAGTACACATACGAAAATCCCTAGACGATGTACGACAGAATATCAAGAAGATCAGGGACGGCCAAGATGATATGGCAAAGGTGGTGAGGATGTTGCCTCTAGGGTGTATTGGGGGAGCAGTAGGTGGTATCAATAGAGAAGGAGACGATGGTCAGAAGAGAAGTAGAAGATGTTATAACTGTCACCAACAAGATTATCACAACAATCAAGAATAATCTCCAAGCGGTTCATAAGCGGAACGAAGAATTTATGGTAGTCATGCGGTAGTGGAGGGGTTGTATTCACCAGCTCTTAGGAAGTAGCTCCTAAGGCAGTCGCGGATATGCGGATGAGGGATGGTATCTACACAGGGTTATGCACGAAGTTCAATAACCTTGTAGTACAAGGCTTGGACGCCGCGCAACAACAACAACAGCAGCCGCTGTCGGCCTGTTAGGTGTTGGACTATCAAACATCCCAATCCGATTTTACACGGTATGCCAAGGCACGAGCATTCAACAATCTCCACATGGCCTTACCCGAGGCAACGGCAGACGAGGTGATCAGGAGGCAGCCTTGCAGCAGCCAGTGAGGGTTTGGGTAGATTCACGAATTGCTCAAGTCTGGTGTGCGGCCATCTAGCGTATTACAACAAAAAATGATGATGAGAGATGGTACGGCAATTGGGCGAGCGGATGCCAATGCTGCGCATGTCACTATGATAACCAGACTACAACAGATGCAAGATAAGTAATAGTAGTTGATGGAGTGGTAGGAGTAGTTGATGGAGTGGTAGGAGTAGTTGATGGAGTGGTAGGAGTAGTTGATGGAGTGGTAGGAGTAGTTGATGGAGTGGTAGGAGTAGTTGATGGAGTGGTATACTTAGATACTCTGATCTTAGAAGGCTTGAAGAGGCGGTAGTGGATCTGCATCAATTATTCGTAGACATGGCTATCGTAGTGAATCAACAGGTGATCATACTTGATGATGGTAATATTTGGTATCATCCTTATCAGACTGATCTGTTGGATAATATCGAATTTAACGTGGTTAATGCTAAGCATTTTACAGCAGAGGCGGAGAGAAGTCTTATACGAGCAAGGAAACATCAGAGATCCGCACAGAAGACTAGGTTGTGTATCATACTAGTCTGCCTCATCTTTCTTGCCGTTTTATTAATACCAACAATAACAGCAGCAATGAAGACAGTCAGTTCATAATAATAACCACGCTTCATGAACATGATGATGATATAATGAATGATGCTGTACGTGCGTTTGCGTTGGTAGTAGTGGTAGATTCTTATTATCGTTATTCCCTTCAAGGAGGCCTTCTTTCTCTGCAGTAGCATCATGGGTAACCAACCTGGCACTCTCCACGACATGAGGGGAGCCACTTCTACTGAGCTCGATGCTCAGGGAGTTAAGTATGATACCATTAGTGATGATACTACTGTTTCCAAAGGTGAAGGAGTGGTGGGGGGCAATACACGGAAACATAACAACAGGAAGAGGAACAAGAAGAAGAGGATGATCATGAGGAATGGTATTAATCCTGTTGGTGATGTACAGGATGAAGATTTGAAAGATTCTACCCTTCCCCTGCCAAGTATAGCGGACTTCAAGAAGAGTAATAATACCAACTGGCTCCCCATCCTCACCCCTCGTTGTCAGTGTCCGATCCAGTGAGTGTTGTATTCTATCAACATGGGCTGTGGGGTCATCCTTATGATCTACACAACATGGCCTATGGTATATATAAACGAAGTGGTGCACTACCCATAATGATACAATCCAATATTGGCAAGACCAGTGATGGTAGTAGCATCATCGTCATCCTCAAGCACAGCAACAAGAGGAGTACTTTTTTTGATTCCTCAGGTGTTGTACCGGGTGGTCTCAGACTTCTTGCAGAATGTATACCCTATTTTGATGCCTTACCGAAGGGTTCAAGGATATCCTTCCTTGGCCATTCTCTCGGAGGCCTGTAATAACGACGAAAGACCAGCAGCAGCAGTTGTCGCTGATGGTGATGATGCTCACTCATTGTTAGATACATCAGAGTGGCTCTGCGTAATCTATTCGAGAAGTATCCTGATTATTTTACGAGTAGGGGACTAATACTTGATAGACTGGTAATAGGACCTCCCTCATCTCGCCACTAACATCACCTTCCATAGTTACTACTAGCCTGCCCTAACCTGGGTATTAGGGATGTCCCAGCTCACATCCGTGTTGGCGCAGCCTTGGGGGCGTTAGCTCAACAGTCGATGGTTGACTTTCTCGATTCTAATGGGGAGCTTTTGGAGAAGCTCTGTGATTATGCCGGTATTGAATCAATTAAACCTTTCCGAGAGAGGTTAGTGTATGGCAATTTGCAAGCTGATCTGCTTGTCTCCGCTGACAGCGCTCTTATAGTACCGCCAGGATGCAAACTTTGGTTGGATGAAACGTATGATGCATGCAGAGAGGAAGGAATGGGAGAGAAGGAGTCATCTGGGGGTAGTACCAAGGTGAAACATAACAACAGAGCATCATCATCATCAACATCATCAAGAAAGGCCGCCGAAGTTGCTACTATCTATCCAGCTTATGTTGAAGCAACTGATACGTTGAACCCGTTAGCATCATCGGTTGCTTTGAACTCCATTAGTTGGCGGCGGTATGCGGTGAAGTTCCCAATGTGGCCCTGGGCTGCCATGTTCGATGGATCAGCGCACTTCAAGCTAGTTAACCACACAACGCAAGATATTCATAATTGCGGTGTACCAGTGGTGAATCATATTAGTCGTCACTGGAAACGATGTGACGACAGTAATGATGCCAAGGGGAAGAAAGGACGAGAAGAAGAGGAGGAGTGTATCTTGGGTAGTGCAGTTAGTAGCGTATCTTCCGATGAAAATGACGAAGTCGAGATGGAAATTGAAGAGAAACACGCTGGTGTAAGTTCGTATAATGATGAGGAGGAAGCCCTCTCAAGCATCGTCATCATCATACTTCAGGAGCCCTTCCGGAATTATTGTACATGTATTAATGGTGACGACGCGGAGATGGAAGGAAGTTCATCGTTCGAAGAGGAGGAGGAGGAGGAGGATGTAGTCAACGGAGAGGTGGTGGATGCTCCAAGCCCATTGCCTCCTGATACCGAGGCTACAGAGGTCCATAGCGACTCTCCTATCAATGATGGTTGTTCTCTTATTACGTCCATTCCTTCTGAACCTTCCAAACCTACAACTACCGCTCTCTAAATTACTTATTCACAGCCGGCGATTCTTCTGTCCTCTGTATATGATGGGTTGTAAGAGCTCAGCCGAATGGGAAGAAGCCTTTTTCGCATCATTACGGTTGGCAGCTATCCAAGCATGTCGTATGATGATATGTAAAATGATAACGAGCCACTGTCTTCTGATCAATAACATCAGTCTCAGCAGCTGCAGCGTGCACTCATGATGATGATGATGATGGTGTGTCGTGATCTCCTGTGAATTCATATTTCTCAAGCTAGAGTTATATACCTCTCGCTACTCAGTGTTATGAAACAGAAGTTGCCTGCTGTTATTACTACTATTCTGCATTCTATAATATTGCTCATCCATTGCACTGCAACTTCGCACAGTTTCTGTTTTATTAAATAGCGAACGAGGCGGCAGCATCATCAATCATTCTGAGGTGTACTGCAATTGCATGGTATTGTGTTATTCAAGTCCAAGCGAGTTACCGACATATTATTCAAACTCGACAGCAAAACTTCCAGAAACACATCACTCATCACGAAGAACATCACTCCCTCGGGCACTCTCCTCCGCTTTACGCTTCATCCATGCTTTGTATTCAGCTCCGACGAGGGTTCCTAAACTCATGAAGTGGCCACCACCCTACGCCAACAGATGTACATTAGATAAGTTTTATCCTCATCTTCTTTCTCCTCATCTTCAGCCCATGCTCCCGAGAGATCGGTTGCTATGGGTTTCTCTTCCTTGAAATCGAATTTAGCAAGTTCCGCTAATTTCGCCTTTCGGGCCTCGGCTGCCCGCTTCCTCGCTGCTTCCAAAGCAGCACGTGACTTCACATGCACCTGTTGACACACCTTAGATGAATGCAAGTAGCACGATGAGCACCTTGACGTTATAAGTGCCGGTCCATGTCTTGAAAGGTAAGGTTAGTTTGATCTGATGATAACAGCTGATGGTCATCACCGATTGACATGGAGCATCTGACCTCGTGTATACCAGAATGAGTTATACCATAATTCCCGTGGGGCATCTCCAATTGATTGGGTAATAAATCCAGTTCATGCCTGAGAGGAGCATTCGCCTTTAAAATGACGCCCATCCCCGTACTGTTGGCTGAGCGCTTCTAGAATGTCCACGTAGCTGAGGGGATCAGCAAGAGGCTCTTCGCTGCTCTCTCCCGACCCTCGAGTCTCACAAATGAATTGAAGAGTTATCTCTTGTATCCAATCGAATGGACGAGACTGATGATAACATGACAGGTTAGGTGTTATCATCCAAGACTGAACAACATACCTCCCCCTTGGCACCGACTCCTACTACCGTAGCGGCAGTTCTATTGATAAGGTTTGCGTCAGCATACATATCAACATTCTCCCATAGACTAGCATATACAGCCTGTTTCTGTGGTACCTTCCGAGGACGTGTATTAATTAGTTCCTGGTGTCTGTGAGGACTGACCAGGAAATGACGTGCACGTCCCCGACGGACCATGACTATCTCTCCTTTTACTCCAAGCCGTGGAACATCCTTAAGTAATATCACCGGTATTTCCTTACTTACGAATTGATGTTGAGCTCCAGTGTAGGCTGGGTACCCATTAGCAGAAGTCTTTATACGAAAATCATGTAAGAATAACCTACACACGACAGTAGGGGGACTCGTGTGATGATGATGATGACGACGACGAATATCATTACAATGGTCTGCTGCTGCGTAGTAGACCAGGCTGTTGGTAGTAGTGGTGGTGGTGATCGAGTACCCTCCTCAACAGTGTTGTTGTTGTTGCCCCACTCCTCGGCATCATCGTTGAAGACGAAAGAAATGCTGTTCGACTATCGAAGCAACCCTTGCGTTGTTTTAGCCCTTTTGTTACTGCTCAACAAAACAATCTGATGATGATAGCGATGAATGACTGGTAGTAAATAGCAGTAGTAGTGATGGTAACGACTGCAGCAGCGGAGACCAAAACCAGTAGTGGCAGTAATGATGACTACGACGTAGTAGTAGTAGTAGTAGCAGCAGAAGAGCATCGTAGGACAGAAGCAGCAGCCTATCGGAGTTTATTACTTAAAACAGCAGCGGTGGTGGCAGGGAACAAGAACAAAAGAGTATTATTGTTATCAAGTATAACATATCGTCTAACCGACATATTGGAGCAGATTGGGATCGACTATCATCCAACAGCTGCTGCTGCTGCAGCTGCTCCCTGGACAAAGGTCAGTACCGGAGGATCTATTACCATTAGAGATGATGAACACTAGATAGATAACACGTACAACATGCTTCGTATACTCCCCCTCATCATCCACGTTACCACAATAGACGATTGTTGCGAAAATTGAACCGAGGAAGGCGGGGGAAGAGGCAAGAAGGAGTTGCTGCTGCTGGTAGAACACGCAGTAGCCCAAGAGTGAAGGGAGACCATTAGCGGTATAGAGCCGTAATGATCGGAGCTGGTGATTGCGTCAACTTAGGCAAGAACTACTACTATAATAATGAAGACTACCAGAGGCAAACAGTAGCAGTCATTATAAGATCACTTCTTCTTGTTGTTGTTGTTGTTGTTGTTGTTGGTGTTGTCGTTAGATGAGGCAGCAGCTAACCCCGGGGGTGGTGGTAAGTCACCTCCTTTCTTTATGCCAAGACCTGCTCATGACAATAAATAACGAGGATTAGTATGATGTGATACTCACCAGGCGGGGGTCCTGAGAAGTCCGACGACTGGGCCGAGTTGCCTGCTGCTCCTGCTCCTCCGGCTGCTGTTGATGATGATGGTGCTGGATCATCTCCCAAGTCAAAGGTCATGGCGTTCCATTGATCATACTGAAGAATAGTTGTTCCGCCATTCACACTATTCGGCTGTTGGTCACCTCAGTATCATCCTCCCCATCCCTGATCCCCATGTCCTCCTCGTGATGATGATGATGCTTGTTATCATCATCACGAGTTGATCTCCCTATCCCAGGCGGCGGGGCATTAGTACTCGATGTAGCTGTAGATGGTTGTTGTTGTTGGTGAGGTTTGGTCGAGGACTGATGGTGTACATTAGCCCTGGAACCCCCCTTGGCAGCAGCAGCAGAGGATGCCAGAGAAGATGCCGAGCTAGGAACAGCAGCGGCAGCAGCAGCAGTAGCAGTTGAAGTAATGGCAGCAGAGGCAGCGTTTGTAGCCCATGCAGCATTGGAGAGACCTGGCATGAATGATCTAGTGCCCTCTCTTCTTTTTCTTCTCATTGAAGTCTTACCCGTGGTGCCCCAAGCCTTGGCAGCAGCTTGGGCTGTAACATCTGCCTGTGTGCCGGTAGGAAGATGCAAGCCAGCAAAACCACTACCGAAACCTCCGCTACTGCGAGCAGTACTTGGAGCGTCTGAAATGATAATAATAGCAGTAGTGAGGAAGGACTGATAGTGATAGTAGAACTCATACCAGCTCCCTGACGATGACGGCTCTGTTGCTGCTCCAGATTACCAAGCACCTGATATCATCTTCGTAGAGATGCTTGATTACTTGCCATTATTACTTGATCCAAGTAACGCTCTGATACATGCGGGTGTTGTTGTTGTGATGATGATGCTGCAGTGGCATGTTGTTGTGGCGTTGAAGGAGCGCCAGCAGCAGTAGCAGCAGAGATCTCATGGTTATAGGCACAGCGGTCACCATAGGCGCACCTAATGACAGTGGGTTATAATGAGTGGTAGATAACACGATGATGATGGTAGGAGTAGTA
This sequence comes from Perkinsus olseni, assembly GCA_013115135.1. Lineage (NCBI taxonomy): Eukaryota > Perkinsozoa > Perkinsida > Perkinsidae > Perkinsus > Perkinsus olseni. The sequence goes on from JABANP010000004.1 coordinate 332,447, forward strand.
TTACCTTCCCATGAGGTGGAATTTACATGGTAGTGTCTTGGCCTTTGCCCTTCCCATATTCATAGCCTCCTGTTGACTGGCTATCTGAGCAGCCATCAAACTCTGCTGCTGTTGTTGTTGTGCAGTAGCCGATGCTGTAGGGGTGCTCGCATTAGATGCTCCCTAGATAACAACCATAGATAACGATAGGACGCTTGTATAGTGATAGTATTATCACCTGATGTTGTTGTTGTTGTGGTCTAGCAGCAGTAGCCTGGTCAGAGGGTGGTGGAGTATGCCGTTGTTGGGCAGCAGCGGCAGCAGCAGCAGAGGCGGCTGCGTGTTGGGCACCCTGCCTTGCTGATGCTGCTATGGCTTGTGTTAGTCCGACCGATCCCGTTATTTGACCCGATTGAACCTATAACCGATAATGACGATCATCATGAGCATCGTCATACTAGAACTAACCTGTGCTGATAGTTGCTGTTGTAGTTGCGCTATCATAGCAGGCGGTAGATGACGTAGTGGCTCACGTCCAGTTGATGTGTGTAAGTATCTGTTGATAATAACAGCAGCATGATGTTGTTATTGCCATATCTACTCATTACCTGCATTTATCACCAAACTTACACCATCCAAAGGTAGTGAAGAAGGGGCAGGGTGTGGCCCCTGGTGCTGCCTTAGTAGCCTGTGTTGTACCACCAGCAGCAGCAGAGGGGATAGGGCTGGGGGTGGCTGATGACGATGGCACTGATGAACCTGTTAGGTATTGAGAATATTAATGTATCCATGCATCTCACCTTGACCCTGTTGCTGTTGTTGAGTCGGGACTTGTGTTCCAAGTTTATTAGCCAAGGCTGATGATAATAAGAAGCATGTCCAATATAAGTACGGCTTCTTATTATTATTACCCTGAATCATCCCACCCCACTCTTGACCAGTTGCCTGTTGTGTCTTTACTTGCTGTTGTTGTTGATGTTGTAGAACAGCCTTAGCATTAGCACGTGCCTGAGTGATAACGACGATGATGACGAGGATGGATGTGAATGAGCAGATGATGAAGTGCCTACCTGTTGTTGGGCTGCAGCTGCTGCTGCCAATTGCGCTTGTTGACGAGCTTGCTGCTGTTGTTGCACCAATAACTGTAATTGTATTTGTTGTTGTCGAGGTAGATTAGCCATGAGCTGTGCTATTCCCGACTGTGTAGCTGCTGGATTGCTGCCTGAACAACAATACCATAACAATAATACTTCCTACTCATACTGTAACTCGAGGGGCAGCTCGAAGAGCAGCAGCGAGCCACCAAGAGCAGTAGTAGATAACGATATTACTTCTATTGAGGACTTCGGCAATAGACTTGGATATGTTAGACATGCCACCACCAGCTGCTGCTGCTGCTGCTGCTGACGACGATGATGGTCCAGGCTGCTGACTGGTGGCAGTAGGCTGCTGGTGCTGCTGCTGACCCGGTACGAAAGGTGCCGTAGCAGCAGCTGATGATGATGAGGATGGTGCCTGAGTGTATGATAATGAGCATGACAGAGTGAGCGAGTATTACCTGCTGATGCGCTGCTGCCGCTGCTGCTATTTGCTGCTGTAGAAGCTGCTGAGTTGCAGTTTGTTGTTGTTGTTGTTGTTTTGCAGTAGTTGCTGTAAGTTGGTGTGCAGATGACGGCGTGGAAACTGTTAGACCTCCTGTTGAACCCCCCGCCCCACCAGAAGGAGTAACCACCTAGAAGCGTTAACCTGCTGCTACTGCCTAATACGCTACTGTTACTACTGATGCTGTGGAGGCCGTAACTGATGATGACGAGGCTTGTTGTTGTTGTTTATCTATAGGTGGTTGTTGTTGATTGGTGTCCATTTTAGATTCATGAAGGATCTTAGTGAGATCGAAGGATGGAGCATCAGTTGCATCATCTTCATCTGATACCTAATCGCAATAATCACGGTGATGGCGCGGAGCATTGCCATACGGTAAGTGATAAACATACCATATCTGCATTGGCATCGTCATCATCATCTCCACCACCTTCAACCTTGGCTGTCAGCTTACGTAGCTGCTTTTTCAATCCAATAACCTAATAATGATGATAATGATGATGATGTTAACAAGAACAAGAACAACAACAACAACAACAACAACAACAATCGTGTCACGAGCAGACGACGAGCACTCATCGCGTTGTTGTTACCTGTGAGTGGTTTTCCTTCAACTTCATCTCGCATTGTTGCAAAACAAGAGCTAAGTCACTTCGGTACAGCTGAGTAACTCTGAGTGATGATTGCGAATCGTGCGAATGGTGGTAGTAATGATAGTATTAATACCTCTGTTGAACATCAGATTTCTCCTTCTGCCAAGCCGTAAATACAGTATGCTTAAGTTGAGCCAATTGTTCAGTATTCTGACCGCATCTCAGAGTCAGCTCTTGCTTCAATTGAGCCATCTTCCTTTTCACATCCTCCAAATCATTCGACAGGCTTTGTTGCTTCTCAACAACATCTGTTACTGCTCGGGTTAGTTCACCATGCTTGGCATGATAGGCTCGGAGCACCTGATAACAATAATATCAACAACAACAAGTAAGAATCATCAGCATTATCCAGCATTATCCAAAATAGGATCCTTGCGAAGCTGACTACCACTATTACTACTACCTCATCATTCCGAACCTTGGCTATTTTAATCTGCCTCACCACCTCCTGCATCTCATTCATCATTCTAATATTATGGCGTTTGATGAGATCCTAACAACAGCAGCATTCGTTCGGTAAGAGCAGCAGCAACAGGAGCATTGTTACTACCTGTTCCATCGAAGTGCTCTTCTTCTCGACTTCTGTCATCAGGGCCGGCCACACCTGGTGACACTATGCCAACAGCAATGGTATAAGTAGTACTACCTTATTGACCATCGCTTGCAAATCAGGATTATCCATTTTAGGTGGAGATGCAGCTGATTTAACTGCACTCTCCGGGGCATCATCACCACCATCCTTATGCTGCTGCAGCTGCTGGTCCTGATGATGATAGCCTATGAGTATTGCCTTCCTCTTGACTATTACATTATCTATATTAGTAGCCTTCCTATTCTGCTGTGTATCATCCCCTCCTTGGTTAGCATCTACGTATCATACTAATCGTCATGACTAGCTGGTTCACTAATACCATGATCACTAGGTGATGATGATACAGGTGTCCTCCTCTTCCCTTGTTCATCATGTTCATCCATGTTGTAACCACTGCTTCTCTGTTGTTGGTCAGGCGTCGACATAATGTTACGACAATAACGAAAACGCCACTAACACCACCAAAGCTAGAGTCTTGAGCAACAACAAATCCTTCCTTGCGAATTCCCACTAAATCGTTGTGTGTAAACTTCCGACATCGAACTTTCTCGCTCGTTGCGGAATTATTTCCTCATTTCTTCAAACGCTGGGGGACAGCCTGTGTCGTGGACATCGTCTCCGTTGGTTCGGTGTTATCGGAGACGTAGATGATCTGTAAGTATTTTCTGGCCCCTCTAGCTTTTGTGTGAGTATTGTGGTATTAAGAATCTTCAGGATTCATCACAGCTAGTACGGTTATGAGCTCTCCTCTCGTATTTCTTGTCTTGAATTTTTTAAGTTACTATTATTAGCAACAACAAGCAGTAATGATAGCATCAACTACAGTCCGTCAATTGTTGTTGAAAGGCAAGGCTGCCATCTTAGATCCTAAGGTAATGACCATGGGTAGTAGTAGTTATCATCATCGTGTTGTTACTGTCAGATGGGTTGGAAGACTACCCACTTCTGGGGTCCTATGGCCAACTGGGGTATTGTTGCTGCTGGTGTCTTGGATATGACCACACAAGGACCTGAAATGATATCTATACCTATGACTGGCACCTTATGTGTATACTCCCTCCTCTTTATGAGGTTTGCATGGATGGTTCAGCCTAGGAACTATCTACTATTATCCTGTCATATATTTAACGAGGGTGTCCAATTGATACAGCTTGGTCGTGCATTGAAGTATCAGAGTGAGCAGAAGGCTCTTGCTGATCAGCGTACTCAACAGATAGCTGCTATGAGGACTACTACCACTCCATCAACAACAGCATCCCCTACTACTACCACTCCTATGACCTCTACTAGCAAATCCATGTTCGCTGCTACGGCTGCTGGTGTTGCTGCTGCTAAGGCTACTAGTGATATAGCTTCAAAGGCAACAGCAGCAACCACTCAGGCTGCTAGTACTACTGCTGCTGAGCATGTTGCTAAGACTGCCGCTGCTGCTACACCTGCCGCTAAGACAGCCGAGGCCGCCACTAAGGCTGCTGTTAAGGGTAAGATAGACCACATCATTATACCGCTCTTCCCCCTACTCGTCATTCCCATGTCTCGTTGGTCGTCAGGTTTCCATCCTGTTCTGATGTTAAGGAATAAGGTATGTGCCCTTCCCATGCCCGAGTTGATTCGTAAATTCCTAATGCATCCTGCTGGTCCATTCACCATCTTCTTCTGGGCACCTGCTATCAAGTGGGGTATCTCAGCGGCTAACTTGGTTGATTATAAGAGACCTGTTGAAAAGGTTAGTATTCCTCAACAACTTGCACTCTTTGCTACTGGTAAGCCAACTCCTCCATGCTGCTGATGCTGATCATCATCATCATCATCATCATCATCATCATCATCAATGCTTTATATCGACGTTATCTTTGTTAGGCATTATCTGGGCTAGATGGTCGTTCGTCATCACGCCTGTTAATTACAACTTGGCCACTGTCAACGTGTGTCTGGCCGCAACTTCCTTCTATCATCTCATGAGGAAGGTAGGTCATCATTATTTAAACTCGCCATCCTCAGTCCCGTCATCGTGTCTTTTTCAGTTGGTGTACGATCCATTCCCTGCCGACGAGGATGATAAGAAGGCTGCCGCCGCCAAGTCCAACAACACCCCTGCTGTGGCCGTCTCCTCACCCAGTTCATAGGTGGGTGGTTACCCTTACCAATAATAATGTGGTGAGGATGATGGCGTCTTATTACCGTTGTGTACTACCTTAGTAGTAATCATCATTATTGACATCATTTATATGAGTCATCATCTCTATCATCATCATCATCGTGCAAGTTTGATCATGATAGTCGCTCATCATGTTATTATCTCCCATCCAGTCCTTGTCCAGCTGCAACAACAATACTCATGATAATACCCAGTATCCTGTTCCTCATAAGTACTATTCAACACTACTACCTACAGCCAATCGGAATTATCCTGTTCTACTACTACTAGTGGTTAGAGCATTACACTGAGTGGATCATCATCGTCATTACATAGTCCACTCATCATCAACTATCGTCGTTAAATTCCTACTTATTCTCCCTGTTGTTCTACTTGTTACTTTCGCATATTAACATTATGTTATTGTGTTGTCACAATGATGGTTACTGCGTGTGGGACGCTGTTGCTGCTGGCAGTGTTGTTTCACCCCGTGGTGGTCATCATCATCATCATGAGCTCGGTGATAATCCCAAAAGCTCGTCTACTCCTTAAAGCTGGAAAGGATGCATTCTTGGATCCTAATGTAGTAGCAATGTTATCATGCGTCTCCTGTGTATGTCATCATCATCATCATCATCGTGGTAATGGTTCTTGTATGATTTTATGTTGATTCAGATTGGGTGGAAAACGACACATTTCTGGGGTCCAGTGGCCAACTGGACTATAGCATTAGCTGGTATAACGGATTTAACTACTAAAGGCCCAGAGTATATATCACTGCAAATGACTGGGACATTGTGTGTGTACTCGGCTATGTTTATGAGGTTTGCATGGATGATACGTCCTAGGAATTATATACTATTCTCATGTCATATATTTAATGAGGTAACGAGAACGGCACTAATACTATCATCTCAACTGAGGTTTATAAATAGATCAACTCTTCAGGGGGTACAATTGACACAACTTTACAGAAGGCTCAAGTATGATAGAGAACAGAAGCAACAGGAACTACAGGAGACTACCACTTCCCATGATGATAAGTCATCTACTAACAAGAATGTCATGATGTGTGCTGCTACTGCTGCTGGTAATACTGATGATAATCATCATGTTGTTGAATAGCTGTTGTATGACTGACAGGTTTTGGTATTGTACCGCGTCTTCAACGACGTATTACTGCATTACCAATGCCTTTAAAATGCAGAGCATTCCTTCAGCATCCGGCTGGTCCCTTTACAATCTTCTTCTGGGCCCCAACCTGTAAATGGGGGCTTAGTGCCGCCAATTTATTAGATTATAAGAGACCAGTAGAATCGGTCAGTGTACCACAGCAACTATCACTTCTGGCTACAGGTAATAATGACCATAATACCACTCTTTCTCACGCTAACCATCAGCATCATCATAGGTGCTATATGGTGTCGATGGTCTTTCGTGATATCCCCTGTTAATATTAACTTGGCTCTGGTTAATATGGCATTGGCATCATCCGCACTCTATATGTTAGCCCGCAAGGTAGTAATGAAGGTGAAGATGATCATCTTCACAATCATCATCATCATTACTCAGTATGTATACGATCCCTTCCCCACCACAAGAGAGCACCAACAGCACCAGCAACAACGAGACGATTGAATGGGGAGTTTGTATCGAGCTTTTTTATGGGAGAGTATCATCATCAGGGAGTGTGATGGAATGCTCAATGTGTTGGTACTGGTACTCATCACACTGCCGCTGTCATGTTATGTATTATGTTGCGCTAGAGTAATTTCATATTGGCAAGAACTGCACGTAACATGTCTCAATGGCACTCAACCTTCATCCACGACATCATCATTATGTCGAAGTCTACCAAATGTAACCCCTCCGATGCAACGTCTGCTCTGAGCGTCGACAACTGGTAATGATGCAGATGTAACAGATGGATCATTCACAGCATTCAATGTCATACTAGGTTCAGCAGATGATAATACTTCATCATTATCATCATCGACCTCTTCTCTGCTGCCAGTTATCCCGTTACTTCCTTCATTGTTGAACCCCACATCATTTTCACTACTATGATCGTCAACTTCAGGTTTCCTGTCAGTGTTTGATACTCTACTATCGTCACTAAAGAGGTTCGTTGCCGATGCCGCTGCTGCTGCTGCTGACGGCGATTGCGGCGAGAGTGATAATGCATTCTCGAAGATTGACATGCCTCTTTTAATGGTTCCTGTAAGCGTCATTCGACTGATCATTACGCTCCGTCCTCGTTTTTGCTCTCTACTTTCCGCGTTGAGTGGAGGAGCAGGCACTCCCGGTAGAGGTGGGCAGGTAGGGTTCCCCTCCGGTAGCGCTGGCCTGTACGAAGCAGGTATGAATACACTTTTCCCTTTACGTTGTCTCTGCTGCTGCTGCTGGGATTTCTTCCCTTCACTCCCGTCGGAAACTGGGAAGATAGATGATACTGAATGGTAGGGAGTGTTTTACCTAGGCTCGAATGTTGATGTTCGCTGATACCATTATGCAACTGTGATGATGATGCTGTAACATTATTCTCCTCTCCTACACTCCCAACTCCGTATAACTTCACCTGACAGGAACATCTTTCATCATCATCGTCCTAGTAGTAGTAGCATTACGAGTATATCTTGAGTTAAGATCTTCTTTTGCAGCATCTGTTACTGCTCTTTTACTTTCCAATGTGCTTGCATAAGTCAAAGCGTATTGTGAATCATTAGAGGTCCTCACTAAAGGGTCAGCTTTTGATTCAATCAGCATAGTAGTGATAGATGCCAGAGCATTCTGAGGATGATGATGATGATGACAAGACGAGTATTATCATCACAGTATGGTGTAATACATATGCTATCTTCCTCTCGTTGTTACTCTTATATTCTGCTTCATCACATTCACATAATGCCGCTAACGGTGTTTTTAATGTTGCTTTTGGTGCTCCACACAATACATTTACAGGTATACCATACTTCACTAAAGCCTCTATTGTTTTGTCGGCTCTCCTGTCTCGTCTATGCATAACCTATTATGATGAGCATTGATGGTGGAGATATCAACTTGGTTATTGTTATTGTTGATGATGTTATTACCACTGTATGTAATGCTGAGAGATTATGTTGCTCATCTATTATGTCGATTACTCCGCCATACTCTAGGTACAAGGATATTGAATCCTGGTTTAACCCACTTCGCTGGCATAATTTATGCAAAAGAGGTACCTGATGTTGTTGCCGTTGATACATGATGAATAGACCACTACTATTACTACCCCATCAACAGACAATTCATTAACATCAGCATCGTATTCTATAAGGAGATCGACTCCCTCTCTACTATTCATCTCCAAAGCCATCTGTAATGATGATACGTCGCTACTACTAATAATAATAGTATAATGAATACTCCTACCATTAAGGGCGTTAATCCTTTCCCATTAGCTTGATGGACATCTGCCCCTGCTTCTAGTAGAATGGCAGCGGCCTTCCAGTGATTTTTACGTATCTACAATCTTTAGTGTCATCATTATAGTATATAGTTATGCTAGTAGAAGTGGGACTCACCGCCACCATTAACGGAGACATTCCTGTGCCAAGACAACGCCCTGGATCAGCGTTATGAGACAATAGCAATTCGATGATATCGAGAGCTCCTCGATTGGCTGCTGAGTATCTACGATAAGGGTAGCTGTAGTATTGGCGGTGGCCGTGGTGGTGGTGACGGTTGTTGTTACAATGGAGTGAGTCCGTCCTTTGGGGCTAAATCAGGATCTACTTTAGTAGATAATATTAATGCAGCAACATCATAGTGCCCCTTATGAACTGCATTATACAGAGGTGTTGTCCCAGTTTTAGGATGAATCTAATAATGATAATAATAATACTGTTGATGACGATGGGGTCGTGCAGGATGTAATTACCCATCCAGCTTCACACCCTTCTAGTAGGGCATCTCTCACCCCTTCTACATCACCCACTCTGGCTTTACTGTGGATATCCATTGTATCCAGTAGCATTTCAATTTTCTTCAAGTTGCGTAATCCTGAAGAGGTGACAATGTTGTGGTATGTTAATAAGACGACTACAAGCATTAGTACGTGCAATGTCCTTTGGGGTTAGTCCTTTCTTATCGGCGTATTGAGCATTGGCTCCGTGCTTAGCTAGAATCGATACCAACTTTTCTGCAACAACAGAATACAATGCATAATAATACTGTATCATTGATATAACTGCAACTAACTACATCGACCTCGTGCCGTGTGATGATTATTACTATCTTCATTATAGACAGCTATATGTAGTGCTGTCTTGCCATCTTCCAATTCTGCATTAACATCGGCTTCACGTTCCAGTAAGGCCTTTACTACGCCACTCGATTTATAATAAGCCGCTACATGTATGAGATGTTCTCTTGTCTTGGGTGCCTAGCATACCATCATCAACATAGTGAAAATAGAAGGGGTCTTATTATTTCGTGGCACCAACAACTTGAACAACAAGTTTAATAACGATTACTACTACCCTTGTTGTGATATCTATGAATTTCCTGGCTAGTAATCTCTTCAATTCTGCATCATTATTATTGGCGCATGCAATCAAGGCAGCTTCTTTGAAATAGAGCTTTAACCTAATTAGGATGATATCAATGAATATGATGATAGAGTTGTGATTATCGTGATGAGCGGCGTACCAGTCAGAATTGCCATATAATTGTTCTTGTAATGCATTCCTTGTGACGGTTACCACTTCAACAAAGGTTTGACATATAGCTGTCGCTCTTCGGGGTTCATCAACGAAGAGGCATGTATCAGACATCACCTGATGATCAACGTGATCGATATTAACAATAATTAACTACCATAATAATCATGAGTATTATTATTACATCTTTCTCGCTATAGAGAACTTCACTACGATGATGTGGCTTACCGTACAGAAGAGTTACACCAGGTATTCCAGTAATACCATTCAATGGAGGTACAGTTGGATCTAAGGGGAGGTCATCGAATGGGATACCACCATCAGGAGCAGCAGCAGCGGAGAAGGAGGAAGGAGCTAATGTTGTTACCATCATCATCGTCAGCACCATCATCACCCAGTGTATAGCGCACACTATCACCAATAACAGGATTCATTCTAGTAGCATTCCCTCCCATACGATGGGCCACCATACCTATAATACGATAGACTACGATAGAGTAGCAGAATAAGTCCTACTTAGTAGGGTAGCCCTACGGCGGCCTCCCCGCCTTGACCGCCGCCCACCATCTCGCAGTGGTCTCATCACTGCTAAAGGGACCTACTCCGGACGAAGGTTGTGTTGATTGTTTTCTTGTTAATGACGACTGGAGTTCATTGGTGATTACCCCAGCCAGCAGATTGTTGTTGTTGTTGTCAGCGTGTCCATCAGTAACCCAACGACCTACTACATTAGCAGCGAGTACAGATGTACCTGATCGTGAAGAGCTAATCAATGCTAACCTGATGACGACTTCGATGAATTAAATGGATTATATTATTATTAACATCATCGCTGCTACGTGGATCCCCTCTCTCCTTATTGCTAGCCATCCTGTCGAGATCATCCCTCCCAATTTCTCTTATTTTGCCAGAGGTTATCCAGTACGTACTATCACCAAGGTCACCCTTGTAGTATACTATATCCATTGGCGCATAGTGTACCTACTGAAGTACTACTGGCGGTTATAAAGCCAGCAGCGGCAGCAGCAACAGTACTTACGGTTCTCGCGATACAACAAATCCTACCAAGAAGATTACGCGGTAGTAAGCTCAAAAACTTCACCCGTATCAACAGCTTGCCATGTAATTGCAGTAATACCTCGTTTTGCAAGGATGATGATAATGTAGCCATCATCGACTGTAATACCTACTATCATGGTAGTATAACTACTACTATTAGTACTTGGATGTTATTACCGTTGCTGTTAGATCTTTGTCGAACTTTATGATCAATGTATCTCCTAACCTTAGTCTGCAAATCATCTTTTATACAATGGCTCCGCATGAACTGAGTATACCTGATATGAGTAATAATATGAAAATTATGTGGTATAAATCATGATGCACCAATAGTATCATCATCATTACTGTTGTTGATGCTGATGTTATTACTGTTTCATCTTTGTCCTGTGATAACTCTCATGCTCATCATATGATGCCATAACCCTGGATATCGCACCAACTACGAAAGCATACCTGCGCGATGATGCATGGTACTAGAGTTGGACAGTGGAGGTGATGGGAGTGGTATTACACAACTCCTGATATTAACATTATGGCCATTGTGAAGGATCTTTCCAAAGTATTGGACGGGGATATGTCGAAGAAGCCAAAAGTGGTCATCATACCGATAGAATAGAACATTGAATGTATGTACCTGATAGTAACAACAATACCAATTAATACTTGTAACCTATTATTAAAAAAACAACTGTTACTTACGGTGTTAGGTTGGAGTCAGTAAACTGGTCAGAGAACTTGAATGCCCAATACTCAGTATCAGCACCATTATGATCATCAGTCTTTATGTTATTAGCATCTACTCCACCCAGTAGCCACCATAGACATGCAACTATGTGGGCTAATAGTAATAAAAAGCATAACAACTTACCACAAGTATATCTGACAATAATGACCATGTTTTACATCATCGTCGTCCTTCTTGTTGTTGTTGTTTGTATTGTTACAGTAGCATATAAGTAGGATTATGAATATGTTGTTCTAGGCGTACTAAGATTCTCCTCAATCTCAATATACGTAAGAGCTGTAAGAAGGCTATACCACGGTAGATGGTTGGTGCAACAAGTACCTAGTAGCCATAAGGGGTAGTAGTAGAAGTGGTTACTAGGTATTACCAGTAATCCGGGAATAGTAGCGAGGATATCGATAGTAAATCTACCTGACCTCATGTACCTATTCCTTATGTCTATCGGATTAACATTCAATGTACCACTATCATAAAAACATGTACCTAGATGATGATAAGAAGGACGAAATGAAGGAGAAATATGGTATTATTATTACGGAAATTAAGAATTATATCCAATAGGAAGAGCATCTCTACTATCATATGAAGTATCTTATCCCAGGTAATATCTGATGTCTCACCACCTGGCAACACACTACTAGGATTATTCATAGTATGACCACTTACCGAAAGCTATATTATATGGTACCACCAATACTGTATATATACTCAGTGTTAGACTTATGATGTTTAATACCAGTGTATACCTATAGGGTGAATGGTAGTAGTAGTAGATAATGATTATTATTAACAGCACCCTTGATCTGGTATTAATAGGAGCATTCCTATGCTAGTGGTATTATAATTATCATCATGATATTGACCATTGATAACCGATGTCGTTCCTATGGCTGGTGGCCTCATCATCTTATTGCGCATTAGAAGTAGATCAGTATTAGATGCTCCCTTGTCTAACGTCATGGACGTCTTATTATTATCATCATCCACCTATGCATGAGGATACACAATGTTATCATAATCACCATTCGCTACGGCTAATTCCTTTTCAGCTTTCGTATCTTCATATATCGTTGAAGATGTCCATCTACTTTTACGTTGATACTGTTGTTTCATCGCGTCGTTGGTATTAACCTTGTAAAAAGACATCATCATAATCATGATGCTCCTCATATGCCTCTTCATGCGGCAGCTGCTACTACATTGAATAGAAGCCCTTTTCCCTGTTGTTGTGGTATGGGCCATAGTCCAATATTACCGCTAGTACTGGTAAGACCAGCACTTCCTCTATTAATAGAGTTGAACTAAGGACGCAGGTTGTACGAGGATGACACGTTCTCATTATTACTCTGGCATATTCATTACTATTCCTGATTGGATTACTCAGAAACCTCGTTGCTCTAGGGGTGCTGTTGCTGCTGCTATCAGTGGCTGAGAACAGATGGAGGAGGGTATTAATGGTAGAATGATCGAGAGAAGATTTACCTCTATTATTATCCTGTGGTATACCCATATTATCGAGCAAAGATGATAGACCTTGTGTGCTGCTACCAATAGTGCTACTATTGAATATCGTGGATGCAAGACTTCTCTTCGACGACAACCGGCTTGGTGCCAGCACCGTCCAATTATTCTCTGATAATGACAATAGGGTAATGATAATGCCTTGTTCAACCATCCTACTATTATTATTGCTAGATGTACCCCTCCTCCGCCCTGCTGGTCTTATACTACTAGTAGCAATGGCATCAGCTGTTGCAACCTGCGGTGCTATGATCAATGATTCTATCATCCTTAGTAATAACACAACTACATCATCTATATCGTACGCCATATTTATTGTGGCTGTATCCAATTTCACGGTCTTCTTTTTCTTTGTCGTCGTATTTCCCTCTTTCCTGCTCAACAACAGCTGTGGTAGTATAGTAATCATCATCATCTTGTTCATATACCCTTGTTCTCCTTCGTCCCCCCGTTTTACTTCATCTTTCACTATTTTACGAATATCTTCTCGCAATAATGATAACTTATCATCAATGTAACTATTCATCATCATTCTACTGCTGTGCATGATGATGATCATTATTACGTCCTTATACAAGTGAACTCATCATTGAGGGCCTGAGCTATCCCTATATTATATGTCATTAATTGTTCCATCATACCATCTAAACGTGAATGTACCTGTAATAATATTACCCGTCTTATATGATACCAAGTAATACCCTCATAAACTCTTCACTTGTACTATGTGCATCATCATCTACGAAGATTGATGATGTATGAGTAGTAGCAGATTTGAAGTCGTAGTGAGACATCTACACCACACAACAAACCCAGCCAGGAAAGGGCATTTTTGCGCGCGCGCCAAGATTTTTCCTCGACCTGTCAAAAAATTTCCCTTGGGCGTCAAACTTTTTTCTCGCGCAGTCAAAACCGATTTCTAGGCGAGAGAGTCATGTGTGAGCTTCAGGGAAGCAAAAGCGTAGAGCCACCGACGGCCCACCACACCGGGAAGTTCCCGGCGGGGACGACACCTTCAGTTGCACAAGGATAATCCATGATGGCTTGCGTTGCTAAATATTGTTGGCCGCGTTCTGTCCTATCGTGATTGCGCAGGAACCTTGCTTTCTGATAAGCCCCGCTTGTCGCTCATCACGTCCCTGCTATGTCTATCAAAAACACTTTATCAAAAGAGCAGCTCGACCACATCATGCAGATTCTGTCCGGTCAATTGGGGCACCAACAGCATAACGAAGAAGTGAGCGACTGGAGTGACACGCTCTTGGACGTATCGGCATTGCCTTCTAGGTCATCGTGGACAGTGCTGCGCCTGCAGAGCCCCAAAATGTTGTTCACCCTGCTGATGATCAGGAGACATCGGCGGCTCCTGTACCTCTACGTAACAACGCCAAGTACAAGGAATATGTCGCAAGTCAACGGCTGTACTATGACTATGGCGATGCTTTGGCAGCTTTGAACGAAGGGAGCGGCATGAGTCAGAGTGGTCGAGAGATGACTCTCTGCAACACGTATATGCGGAAGAAAACCGGTGATTACGCCATGAGGTTTAGGTGTGGGTATGCTAGGCTGGGTGGGTATCAATCGCAATGCCCGTATACAGCCTATATTTATTGCGGCGAAGATGATACGTATACTGTGAGTTTACCAGCCATGCCACACCCTACACACCCGCGCATGGACCCATCAGCAGATGATAAGGAAAAGAGAGTTGCGATGATCGACGACATCATTCTAGACTGCGTTCGTAAAAGGGCTACGGTGGATACGACCATCAGAGAGCTGTTGCGTGAAGGACTGCTGCCGGAAACTGGGGTTGACGACAAATTCCTTGCCTACGTGTATCGCCGACGCTATAAATACAACAAGACCGTGGACCACGGAGTGCCCAAATGTGGAGATTCCACACTTGAGTTTGAGGAGTTCTGCCTTGCCAACTCAGCAATCCCGGGGCCGGAGGAAGGCCACAAGATCTTCTGTCTGACGCATAAGTTCTCCGACAATGCGTATTTCGCCTATTTTTCGACGCGGCACTTGCTTGAAGTTGGAATTGGTGGTGTGAGCGCGAAAGACCTGGTCCTGGGAATGGATTTTACTTATAAATTGGCCTGGGTACCGTATCCAGTGGGCCTAATGGTGGCCCTAAGGCCACCATCTCGGGCGAGATTACTCGCAGTGGGAGTAAGCGTATTTGAAAACTCCGAAAGCATCGAGACCTTGCTCCGATCAATCCGTGCAGCTTCAATAACTTTGAACCTCGTCTTCAAGCCAGTGGCATTTGTTGGGGATGCCGCTGGCATGTTCGACAGAGGGTGGGAAAACGTAAGCTGGCGTGCCTCTAGCTGATTCCATTATTTTTAAGCCGACCACCTTCCTAGGTGTTCGGTCCAACACTGCCCAGCGGTTTGACACCTGATTGTCGGTGGCCAGAGCCAAAAACGACGGTAACTGGCTCGCAGACACTGCGAATTTTCTGCTTCATCCACATGTGGAGAAATGTGGAGAGGAAAGCTAGAGCCCTGCTTGACGATCAGTCCAAGGCGTCATTCAAGCGCGGGGTATTCCTTCTGCAACGTATTGGGGGTCATTCACTCTTCGCGGTTGGTGTCGATCTCTTTCGGCAAGAATGGGAAGAGGAAGAACCCGTATTGTGGCGGTATTTCTCATCTCAATGGCTTCATCGGAGGGTAACATGGAATAGATTTTGCTGGGAGATGAACCCCTTCTTGGGGCGCCATAATAATTCACTTGAAGCCCTTAATGCTGCTCTGCGCCACCGTAAGCTTTCCTCTGCGTCAGAACGACTCGTGCCATGCCTTCATCTCTCTCAGGCCGTATCAAGCAAGAAACCAAATTGAGTAAATTAGTAGAACAACTATGCGTGGCGTGCCGTACGTATTCTACAAGAACCTACGAGCCTGCTGCTGAGCAATCTCCAAGCGCTCAAGCTCCCATACCTATACCCACGCGGAGCCAGCTGCTCGCGGCAGGCCGGTGGTGCCGCAGCAAGAGTGCTCAGCATATTTACTACGACAAGAGTAAGGATCGATATGTTGTAGTATCGAGTCGACTGCTGCGTGTATGTGGCGATCCTGGCCGCGGAAGCGAGCTGGATACGGTCGTATCCGAATTCTTGCGGAAAGTCGACAGCGACGATTCCAAGCAGTGGTCGTCCTGGTCGGAGTTCGCCTATCTCAACACAGAATTGCGCATAGTGCGGCGCACCACAGGAGACATGCCACCGGTCTGCTCTTGTCCGGACGCCAAATTTATATTTTGTCGCCATGCACTGGGGGTAATGCTTCGCGAGGGCCGATGCAGTCAAGCCTCGGTACATCAAGTACAGGTGGCTGGCTCTCTGCCTCCTGGACGACCACGGTGAGTCAACTGTCAATGACATTTGCTTTAGTAATCGTCCGTAACGACTCGTCCTTTCCGCAGTTACACCCGCACTACGGCTCTACAGACTGACGACTCCTATATACGCAGACATCTTGAACTGCCCAAGCAACTCGGTATGGGGCGGTCCAACAGAGAAGGGGATAGACTACCACACTGTGCCCACCCGATACAGCCGAACTCATCAGAACCACACGATTTGAGGCTCGCTCAGAGTGCTCTCGACAGCCTTAGCTCCATTAGCATATCCGCGGAGGAGTTTGAATCGAGTGGCGACGAGGATGGTGAGCCCTGGACTCACACTCAAGCCTTCCGCACTGCGGGAATCACTCTGCTAAATATGAAACGCAAGTCTTTAGATCCACACCGAACAATAGAGCGAGAATTGATCGAGGCCGCCGAAAAGGATGATGACGGTAATTGACCCCGCCGTGGGGTTATAGGCTCAGCCTATTAGGCTGAGCGCTATCGACTAAATGATTTAGTCTAATTAGCGATTTAGTCTAAATCTCTTCTTTTGCAGGTAGGCCCATAGTCGGAGACGATATCGAAACGGACGAGTACTCAAGTATGCTTGGTGAGGCAGAACAACCAGCGAAGAAGCAGATCAGGACCCGGGGCAGAGCGAAGAAGTCCGGTGAGAATGGAATCAACTCGAATACCAATCGCGAAGTAGGTCGCGGGAAATCTCCGAGTCATACTGGATTTCACCTCAGACTTCATCGGTCTTGGATTATGAGAGCATGCATCAAGAGTGGGATTCAGACGACGAGTGCGAGTCGGAGGAATCCGACGGCGGAGATTATGGAGACGATGAGTCTGAATCAGGAGATTCCGACTGCGAGGATGGCGAAGACGAAGTAGGTCATAGAAGCGAAACTTTGAGACGCACTAGAAGATTCACCTTAGGGTCCACCGACCCAGGATGATGTAAGTATGCGCCAAGAGTTGGACTCGGGCGATGGTTGCGAGTCGGAACGATCCGACGGCGGAGATTACGAGGATGGTGAAGACGAAATGTCCATACCGGAGCACAGTGTCGATGTCTCACCCATCGAAGCACAGTCGCCACCCTTCATTGCAACTTCGAATCTCTGGTCTCCGGAGCAGTCCTCTTGTTCATACCGAGACGTGGTCAGACGCAAAGAGCCACCACTTGACTGGAGTGGCGCGGGGCTGGCACTAGCAGCGGTAAGTATTTTGAGGGCCCGCCTTCCTATTGTACAGTCTTTTAGATACCGGTCGATGCCCGAGCCACTGCTAGGAGCTCACTCTCCTCCTCAAGTACTCCAGTGTTCACCAGGATATCGAATCCTGATCAGAGCTCCGAGCAAACGGGAACGGTAGGCCGAATTTTAAGCGGTATTCGGAATACTACAGTTCGAAGGGGCTAGAAAGTTTCTAGTCCGAGGGTTTCTAGTAGAAACTCTTGTACTTGAAGCAAGTTGTTTCAGGTATCTACTGACAAGCCCAAACCTAATTCTCGCGGGGGACGACATACAATGCAGCTTCGTCCGAGGAAGAGGCTGAACTATAGAATGATGAACCTGCGAGGACTTGATGCCGATGGTTGAGCTAAGGGAGCTCAACGTTGCAGGACCACGAGCTTCAAACGGGCTCGATTACTAATTGACAATTAGCATGTCGCTGCCTGGACTGAGCTCAATGCAGACTTTTTGTATAGGCAGAGTATGTTGTTGAGTTCGAGACTCAATCCGTCCTTTGCGGGTCCAATCCGAGCTCGGCAATACTGTTTGGGCCTTGGGTTGGGCGACAAGTGAGACGGACTGTGAACCCAGCGAGAGTTTGCCCGTACCTCACTACCGAGAGGAGCCACTGTACGGCTAGCGTGGCTAGAGGTGTCAGAAGCGGCTACGTGTCCCAGGTCCCTGGGCCGAAGGGAGCGAGCGACGGCGTTGCGGGTCCAATCCGAGCTCGGCAATACTGTTTGGGCCTTGGGTTGGGCGACAAGTGAGACGGACGGTGAACCCAGCGAGAGTTTGCCCGTACCTCACTACCGAGAGGAGCCACTGTACGGCTAGCGTGGCTGGAGGTGTCAGAAGCGGCTGCGTGTCCCAGGTCCCTGGGTCGAAGGGAGCGAGCGACGGCGTTGCGGGTCCAATCCGAGCTCAGCAATACTGTTCTGGCCTTGGGTTGGGCGACAAGTGAGACGGACTGTGAACCCCGCGAGAGTTTGCCCGTACCTCACTACCGAAAGGAGCCACTGTACGGCTAGCGTGGCTAGAGGTGTCAGAAGCGGCTACGTGTCCCAGGTCCCTGGGTCAAAGGGAGCGAGCAACGGCGTTGCGGGTCCAATCCGAGCTCGGCAATACTGTTCTGGCCTTGGGTTGGGCGACAAGTGAGACGGACTGTGAACCCCGCGAGAGTTTGCCCGTACCTCACTACTAACAGGAGCCACTGTACGGCTAGCGTGGCTGGAGGTGTCAGAAGCGGCTGCGTGTCCCAGGTCCCTGGGTCGAAGGGAGCGAGCGACGGCGTTGCGGGTCCAATCCGAGCTCGGCAATACTGTTCTGGCCTTGGGTTGGGTTGTTCTCCCAGGGACCTGGGACACGTAGCCGCTTCTGACACCTCTAGCCACGCTAGCCGTACAGTGGCTCCTTTCGGTAGTGAGGTACGGGCAAACTCTCGCGGGGTTCACAGTCCGTCTCACTTGTCGCCCAACCCAAGGCCAGAACAGTATTGCCGAGCTCGGATTGGACCCGCAACGCCGTCGCTCGCTCCCTTCGACCCAGGGACCTGGGACACGCAGCCGCTTCTGACACCTCCAGCCACGCTAGCCGTACAGTGGCTCCTTTCGGAAGTGAGGTACGGGCAAACTCTCGCGGGGTTCACAGTCCGTCTCACTTGTCGCCCAACCCAAGGCCAGAACAGTATTGCCGAGCTCGGATTGGACCCGCAACGCCGTCGCTCGCTCCCTTCGACCCAGGGACCTGGGACACGCAGCCGCTTCTGACACCTCCAGCCACGCTAGCCGTACAGTGGCTCCTTTCGGAAGTGAGGTACGGGCAAACTCTCGCGGGGTTCACAGTCCGTCTCACTTGTCGCCCAACCCAAGGCCAGAACAGTATTGCCGAGCTCGGATTGGACCCGCAACGCCGTCGCTCGCTCCCTTCGACCCAGGGACCTGGGACACGCAGCCGCTTCTGACACCTCCAGCCACGCTAGCCGTACAGTGGCTCCTGTTAGTAGTGAGGTACGGGCAAACTCTCGCGGGGTTCACAGTCCGTCTCACTTGTCGCCCAACCCAAGGCCAGAACAGTATTGCCGAGCTCGGATTGGACCCGCAACGCCGTTGCTCGCTCCCTTTGACCCAGGGACCTGGGACACGTAGCCGCTTCTGACACCTCTAGCCACGCTAGCCGTACAGTGGCTCCTTTCGGTAGTGAGGTACGGGCAAACTCTCGCGGGGTTCACAGTCCGTCTCACTTGTCGCCCAACCCAAGGCCAGAACAGTATTGCTGAGCTCGGATTGGACCCGCAACGCCGTCGCTCGCTCCCTTCGACCCAGGGACCTGGGACACGCAGCCGCTTCTGACACCTCCAGCCACGCTAGCCGTACAGTGGCTCCTTTCGGTAGTGAGGTACGGGCAAACTCTCGCGGGGTTCACAGTCCGTCTCACTTGTCGCCCAACCCAAGGCCAGAACAGTATTGCCGAGCTCGGATTGGACCCGCAACGCCGTCGCTCGCTCCCTTCGACCCAGGGACCTGGGACACGCAGCCGCTTCTGACACCTCCAGCCACGCTAGCCGTACAGTGGCTCCTGTTAGTAGTGAGGTACGGGCAAACTCTCGCGGGGTTCACAGTCCGTCTCACTTGTCGCCCAACCCAAGGCCAGAACAGTATTGCCGAGCTCGGATTGGACCCGCAACGCCGTTGCTCGCTCCCTTTAACCCAGGGACCTGGGACATGTAGCCGCTTCTGACACCTCTAGCCACGCTAGCCGTACAGTGGCTCCTTTCGGTAGTGAGGTACGGGCAAACGCAGTCCTGTAGTGAGCCCTGTGCTGGGTTCACAGTCCGTCTCACTCATCGACTAAGCGAAGTCTCGCAGACTACTGGGGAGCTCGATTAGGAAGCGAAAGGCAGGAAGCGCGCGACTTCAAGTCGCGCACTACGAGCCCTGTAGCCGGGGCTCACCAGAGGTTCTGAGACCTCTAGCCGCACCAGCAACACAGTGGCTCCTGTCGACAGGGAGGAGCAGGGAAAGTAGCGCTAACTGGGACAGGCAGACCCCCGACACACCCCGGATGTCCCAGAGCAGGCGGAAGCTTCCACTGTAGGGTGTAGCGCGAATGGGAGGCCGAGATAGCGCTCGGCACTTATTCTGGAGGAATTGGCCAGAAAAGGGAAATTAGTGGCCTAAAAAATGGATTTGGCCGGGCGCGCGAGAAAGAGAAAAGCGGGAAAGGGAGAAAGGGGGCAGAAAACGAATCTTGACAAGGGAGAGAAAAATTTTGAGGGAGAGGAGGAAAAAGTTGACAAGGGAGAGAAAAATGTTGACGAGCTGAAGCATATGCCCCAGGAAAGCTCCATTATCCTGTGTGGTTGCGCGTTCCATGAAAATCGATCAGACGGGCGCGCGCTATATGTCGCGGCGTAAGATGATTATGATAAGTCAAGTCCTAATTAGTATGTTGTTGTAGTTGTTGTAGTTGTTCTATCATTATCATGAGTAGTCGTCGTGGTGGTATTAATGGTAGGCCCATCCGATGGGTTGTGAGATCATTACCTCTATTTATGGTACCTGTACTTAGTCTACTATTACAATGGCCACTGGTGACTACTATATTATCATTATTTACTAGCTGTAATTTGAATTATTGTAACAGTAATACTATCATTGTTGTATTATTTCAGTGATACTAGTATTATTATACCTGCAACGAGGCTTGATAAGTCTGAGAACACCATGGACTTGGCGTATATTCATAATATGGATAATACAGCTATCATTAGTAAAGGTAGTAGTACCCGCTAGGTCCATCATCCATAATCATCAACTACCATTCAGACAGTCGAATTACTAGTGTATCATACTATACCGAATGAGGCTTTGGGCGGGATTGGTGAGGGGCCTAAGCTCGATCGTCAGCAACATGTGAAAGCAGAAGATGAGCTTAACAATAACGGATTCTTAGCAGCCCCACCCAAGTACGGACTATTATTCATGCACACTTACATGAATATGTTATTATCAGGAACATTGGTATTAACGATGCTGCTGGTGATGCATCGGCGGAGGCGGCCGGTGGTGGGGACACGTTAACATACAGTATTGTATTACCCTGCGCAAATGAGGGAGAGTAATAATGACTATTAAGGAGTGTTGTGATGATGACGATATTGATGATCAGGTTTATGGTTAAGACAGCTAGATCTGTATATGAATCTACTCCTAACCTACATGAAATAATAGTAGTTGATGATGGTAGCTCACCTCCGCTGAGAACATTGGTCACGGGTAATAAGAGGAATTATCATCATCATCATCATTATCATTACTACGATCAGATGATGAAGTTGAATTATGGAAGCTCAAGTTCATCAGACATGAGCACTTCACGGGTAGTAATGGACAATATCCATTCCCGAAGCTGCTGTTGATGCTGCTGACGGCTATGTTGTTGTTGCAGGATTGATAAATGCTAAGAGCGTTGGAGGATGGCAAGCTACAGGTGATATTATAACATTCCTAGATTGCCATGTTAAACCGGATATCCATTGGTAATAACAAGAAGAACAAGAATAATAGTGCTCGTGAATTAGTAGTGATAGCCATGATCCTCATCAGGACCGAGCCAATAAGTAAATATATATATGAGAATCCGAAGACAGTAGTAGTACCAACCGTGACAAGTCTAGACCCTAATACATGGGAGGAGACGAGGAGTGTTGCTGGTAGTAGTAGTGGTGATAGTATGGCGAATAGGAGCATCATCATGATCATCATCAGGTACAACAAGATGTTGTAAGTTAACTTGGAATGTCGACTTTCCTTGGTATAATGCAGAGGATACTAGAGTGCCCATAATGATTGGTGGCCTACTAGCGATGCATCGTAACATGTAATAAGCATCATGAATACTCAATGGTGATTACTGTTAAAACGCAGGTGGGAGTATACTGGTGGTTATGATAGTGGTATGGTGGGATGGGGTGGTGAGAACATCGATCAAAGTCTACGTATACATCTATGTGGAGGTGAAATCATGCAGTAATAATAATGTTAGTCGCCGCTACCACCACTGCTATGTAGTATTGCTGTTTATTAGTGCCTTGGACAGCTATGTGGCACATATGTGGAGGTTGGAAGGGGATGAGAAGACTAAGGCTAAGTATACCCTACCTAGTGGTAGTCTCATGCGTAACAGGTAGTAGCAGCAGCAGCAGCACAGAGGTTAGTCATGCAGCCGCTTCTGACACCTCTAGCCACGCTAGCCGTACAGTGGCTCCTGTTAGTAGTGAGGTACGGGCAAACTCTCGCGGGGTTCACAGTCCGTCTCACTTGTCGCCCAACCCAAGGCCAGAACAGTATTGCCGAGCTCGGATTGGACCCGCAACGCCGTCGCTCGCTCCCTTCGACCCAGGGACCTGGGACACGCAGCCGCTTCTGACACCTCCAGCCACGCTAGCCGTACAGTGGCTCCTTTCGGTAGTGAGGTACGGGCAAACTCTCGCGGGGTTCACAGTCCGTCTCACTTGTCGCCCAACCCAAGGCCAGAACAGTATTGCCGAGCTCGGATTGGACCCGCAACGCCGTCGCTCGCTCCCTTCGACCCAGGGACCTGGGACACGCAGCCGCTTCTGACACCTCCAGCCACGCTAGCCGTACAGTGGCTCCTTTCGGAAGTGAGGTACGGGCAAACTCTCGCGGGGTTCACAGTCCGTCTCACTTGTCGCCCAACCCAAGGCCAGAACAGTATTGCCGAGCTCGGATTGGACCCGCAACGCCGTCGCTCGCTCCCTTCGACCCAGGGACCTGGGACACGCAGCCGCTTCTGACACCTCCAGCCACGCTAGCCGTACAGTGGCTCCTTTCGGAAGTGAGGTACGGGCAAACTCTCGCGGGGTTCACAGTCCGTCTCACTTGTCGCCCAACCCAAGGCCAGAACAGTATTGCCGAGCTCGGATTGGACCCGCAACGCCGTCGCTCGCTCCCTTCGACCCAGGGACCTGGGACACGCAGCCGCTTCTGACACCTCCAGCCACGCTAGCCGTACAGTGGCTCCTGTTAGTAGTGAGGTACGGGCAAACTCTCGCGGGGTTCACAGTCCGTCTCACTTGTCGCCCAACCCAAGGCCAGAACAGTATTGCCGAGCTCGGATTGGACCCGCAACGCCGTTGCTCGCTCCCTTGACCCAGGGACCTGGGACACGTAGCCGCTTCTGACACCTCTAGCCACGCTAGCCGTACAGTGGCTCCTTTCGGTAGTGAGGTACGGGCAAACTCTCGCGGGGTTCACAGTCCGTCTCACTTGTCGCCCAACCCAAGGCCAGAACAGTATTGCTGAGCTCGGATTGGACCCGCAACGCCGTCGCTCGCTCCCTTCGACCCAGGGACCTGGGACACGCAGCCGCTTCTGACACCTCCAGCCACGCTAGCCGTACAGTGGCTCCTTTCGGTAGTGAGGTACGGGCAAACTCTCGCGGGGTTCACAGTCCGTCTCACTTGTCGCCCAACCCAAGGCCAGAACAGTATTGCCGAGCTCGGATTGGACCCGCAACGCCGTCGCTCGCTCCCTTCGACCCAGGGACCTGGGACACGCAGCCGCTTCTGACACCTCCAGCCACGCTAGCCGTACAGTGGCTCCTGTTAGTAGTGAGGTACGGGCAAACTCTCGCGGGGTTCACAGTCCGTCTCACTTGTCGCCCAACCCAAGGCCAGAACAGTATTGCCGAGCTCGGATTGGACCCGCAACGCCGTTGCTCGCTCCCTTTAACCCAGGGACCTGGGACATGTAGCCGCTTCTGACACCTCTAGCCACGCTAGCCGTACAGTGGCTCCTTTCGGTAGTGAGGTACGGGCAAACGCAGTCCTGTAGTGAGCCCTGTGCTGGGTTCACAGTCCGTCTCACTCATCGACTAAGCGAAGTCTCGCAGACTACTGGGGAGCTCGATTAGGAAGCGAAAGGCAGGAAGCGCGCGACTTCAAGTCGCGCACTACGAGCCCTGTAGCCGGGGCTCACCAGAGGTTCTGAGACCTCTAGCCGCACCAGCAACACAGTGGCTCCTGTCGACAGGGAGGAGCAGGGAAAGTAGCGCTAACTGGGACAGGCAGACCCCCGACACACCCCGGATGTCCCAGAGCAGGCGGAAGCTTCCACTGTAGGGTGTAGCGCGAATGGGAGGCCGAGATAGCGCTCGGCACTTATTCTGGAGGAATTGGCCAGAAAAGGGAAATTAGTGGCCTAAAAATGGATTTGGCCGGGCGCGCGAGAAAGAGAAAAGCGGGAAAGGGAGAAAGGGGCAGAAAACGAATCTTGACAAGGGAGAGAAAAATTTTGAGGAGAGGAGGAAAAAGTTGACAAGGGAGAGAAAAATGTTGACGAGCTGAAGCATATGCCCCAGGAAAGCTCCATTATCCTGTGTGGTTGCGCGTTCCATGAAAATCGATCAGACGGGCGCGCGCTATATGTCGCGGCGTAAGATGATTATGATAAGTCAAGTCCTAATTAGTATGTTGTTGTAGTTGTTGTAGTTGTTCTATCATTATCATGAGTAGTCGTCGTGGTGGTATTAATGGCAGGCCCATCCGATGGGTTGTGAGATCATTACCTCTATTTATGGTACCTGTGCTTAGTCTACTATTACAATGGCCACTGGTGACTACTATATTATCTTTAGTTACTAGCTGTAATTTGAATTATTGTAACAGTAATACTATCATTGTTGTATTATTTCAGTGATACTAGTATTATTATACCTGCAACGAGGCTTGATAAGTCTGAGAACACCATGGACTTGGCGTATATTCATAATATGGATAATACAGCTATCATTAGTAAAGGTAGTAGTACCCGCTAGGTCCATCATCCATAATCATCAACTACCATTCAGACAGTCGAGTTACTAGTGTATCATACTATACCGAATGAGGCTTTGGGCGGGATTGGTGAGGGGCCTAAGCTCGATCGTCAGCAACATGTGAAAGCAGAAGATGAGCTTAACAATAACGGATTCTTAGCAGCCCCACCCAAGTACGGACTATTATTCATGCACACTTACATGAATATGTTATTATCAGGAACATTGGTATTAACGATGCTGCTGGTGATGCATCGGCGGCCGGTGGTGGGGACACGTTAACATACAGTATTGCATTACCCTGCGCAAATGAGGGAGAGTAATAATGACTATTAAGGAGTGTTGTGATGATGATGATATTGATGATCAGGTTTATGGTTAAGACAGCTAGATCTGTATATGAATCTACTCCTAACCTACATGAAATAATAGTAGTTGATGATGGTAGCTCACCTCCGCTGAGAACATTGGTCACGGGTAATAAGAGGAATTATCATCATCATCATCATTACTACGATCAGATGATGAAGTTGAATTATGGAAGCTCAAGTTCATCAGACATGAGCACTTCACGGGTAGTAATGGACAATATCCATTCCCGAAGCTGCTGTTGATGCTGCTGACGGCTATGTTGTTGTTGCAGGATTGATAAATGCTAAGAGCGTTGGAGGATGGCAAGCTACAGGTGATATTATAACATTCCTAGATTGCCATGTTAAACCGGATATCCATTGGTAATAACAAGAAGAACAAGAATAATAGTGCTCGTGAATTAGTAGTGATAGCCATGATCCTGATCAGGACCGAACCAATAAGTAAATATATATCTGAGAATCCGAAGACAGTAGTAGTACCAACCGTGACAAGTCTAGACCCTAATACATGGGAGGAGACGAGGAGTGTTGCTGGTAGTAGTAGTGGTGATAGTATGGCGGATAGGAGTATCATCATTGATCATCATCAGGTACAACAAGGTGTTGTAAGTTAACTTGGAATGTCGACTTTCCTTGGTATAATGCAGAGGATACTAGAGTGCCCATAATGATTGGTGGCCTACTAGCGATGCATCGTAACATGTAATAAGCATCATGAATACTCAATGGTGATTACTGTTAAAACGCAGGTGGGAGTATACTGGTGGTTATGATAGTGGTATGGTTGGATGGGGTGGTGAGAACATCGATCAAAGTCTACGTATACATCTATGTGGAGGTGAAATCATGCAGTAATAATAATGTTAGTCGCCGCTACCACCACTGCTATGTAGTATTGCTGTTTATTAGTGCCTTGGACAGCTATGTGGCACATATGTGGAGGTTGGAAGGGGATGAGAAGACTAAGGCTAAGTATACCCTACCTAGTGGTAGTCTCATGCGTAACAGGTAGTAGCAGCAGCAGCAGCACAGAGGTTAGTCATTGTCCGACCACCACCTGCTGCTGCTGTGATTAGGTATCGTGCCGCCTTGAGTTGGTTTGATGAATTTGTTGCCAAGGCAGAGGAGCAGTCTGAGTGAGTGTATAGCAGCATGGTAATCGTCTACATAATGGTACTGACATCAGATTCTTATACTGGGGTAATGGTGGTGATAAACCAGATGTTTCCAATGTATTAGAAATTAAAAAGAAGAATCATTGCAAGCATTTCTCTTATTTCCTCAAAAAGTAATACCACTCCTCCCCTTCCTCCTCTTCTTTGTAGCATGATGTGTGATGTATGTGCAGGTTCAAGTTCCTTTATGAAGATGCTGGTATGTTGCCCGATAAGGTATTCCATCTAAGAGCACGCTATGATGATGGTACACAGAGATGTCTCGAGCTACGGGATAAACACAGGCTAGTAATAACAACAAGAACAACGATAGTCTCTGCTGCTGCTGCTGTTGCTGTTATCATGATTGTTATTCTCATCTATTATCGCTACAGGTGATGAATAAATGTAGTAGTAATAACAGGCTACAGTTATGGCATGGATCCAATTATGATGCACCACATAGTTTTAAATGCTGCCAAGGTACTACTACTAGTAGTAGTAGCAGTTGATGATGATGATAATGATGATCAGGTTATCGTAGTTGGAATAGTGGTATATGTTTAGCAGTAACAGGGGCTAGGTTGTCTCCAACAACATGTGTCGATGATGGTAGTAGTAGTAGTATGAGTAATATCATATAGTTTACCATAGCAATACACAGGTACATCACCAATACAAACTCTACATATCAACTAATGATGGCGTGATGCTCACTGCTATAACGGATGGGGACTCCTCAGTCATGCTGAGAGGGGGCCAAGGAGGGAATAACAACAACAACAACAACAATCTCAAATGTGTTGGTAATCATCACACTGATAGTCAGTAGGTAGTACACAAGAGTACTCATCACTATGTTAGTTCCACCACCACAACCACCTGTTACTGATGATAATGGTGAGTATGCTGATGATGAGGTGGAGAAAGTATCCCTGAATGGGTGTATGGTCAATACACCATCCGAAGGTGATATCATAATTATACTATTGTCCTTGAATAGTATCATCTGCGTAGTTACTAAGAGTAGTCAAAGATTCACAATGATACCCATCACGGATCATCCTGCCTCCTTTGATGATCATGGTGGTAATGGTAGCGTAATGGTATTGCAGACCGACAGCCCAAAGCAAGGAGGACAGAAGACAGGCTCATTATCGTGCTTGAGTGGTAGTATTCATACTACAGGCATCATCATGATCGTCGTCATCACCATCGTACTCGTCTTATTCTCCTCGGCATGTAATGCTTTCCTCTCAGCAACATCCTCCATAGACGGGAGTCCGCCGTCATTAAGGGTAGCAGAATGTGATGCTAGTGATACGAAACAACAATGGGAATGGATACATAAAATACAAATACGTAACGATGATACTACAACAGCAAGAGTTGTTGTTGTTGTGGTAGTAATAATGATGGCAGGTAATGTTGCGCTACAACAGTGTCTGGATGCTGCCGATGGTAATACGCCCATTCTCTATACATGCTATGGGGAGGAGGAATATAATATTGGACAACAGTAATAATAACAGCGCATATCATAATAATCATGCTTCTACCTCATATTATGTTGATGTTGGTTGTTGTTATTATTAGGTTTATCTATGATAAGGATAGGGGTACGTTGATGAACGCTAAGACCTACAAGTGTATCGATCTGCATACGGAATCGCAACATGATCTCATCGAGTCCCCTCCCTTCATTCAAACATCAGCACAATGTCATCATCAACAACAAGGCGGAGATGATGGACACCATCCAAGTGTAGTGTGGGATGAATATTTACCATTCGTACCCTTAGAGACGAGACTTTATGCATCATCACCAGCTGCTGCTGCAACTGATCATAATAATGATGATGGTACGCCCTAAGCGCTGATATCAGCCACTCATTAGTCTTATCAGCTCTCCACTTTACCACTCTTGCTTTTATAATTACGTTTCCTTCTCGTCGTCGTCGTCATGGGTGGCGGTATTGGGTACCAGCAAGAAGAACTTGTGATGGTATCTTGTTAAGTAGTAGTTGTTGTTGTTATGGCTGATCAACTGACTGAAGAACAGATATCGGAATTCAAAGAGGCATTCTCATTATTCGATAAGGATGGTGATGGTACCATTACAACCAAAGAGCTGGGTACAGTTATGAGGTGATGATGATGATCATAATAGTAGAACCATTCATAATGCATCATAAGGCATCAGGTCGTTAGGCCAGAATCCTACGGAAGCTGAACTGCAGGATATGGTAAACGAAGTTGATGCTGATGGCAACGGTGAGACAAGGCGCCATTATTCATCATCATCATCATACCACGACCACCACCACACAAGGGTAGGTACTATCGACTTTACAGAATTTTTATCCTTAATGGCGCGTAAGATGAAGGATACGGATACCGAAGAAGAGCTGATTGAAGCCTTTAAGGTGATAGTAGTGTGATGATGCTACTGCTGCTGGTGGTGGTGGTGGTGATGGTGGTGGTGGAAGTAATGATGGTAGTAGGTATTTGATAGAGATGGCAATGGCTTCATATCAGCAGCAGAGCTCCGTCATGTTATGACTAATCTCGGGGAGAAGTTAACTGACGAAGAGGTAATAATAGGGACCATGGTTTGTAGTAGTAATGATGAATAGTGATGATGGTAGGTTGATGAGATGATAAGAGAGGCTGACGTTGACGGTGATGGTCAAATCAATTATGAAGAATTCGTGAGAATGATGATGGCCAAGTAGTATGAGGGTTTAATAATTGATAATAACGATCATCGCTATCATTTCACTCTAACTGATTGTCGGTATTGAGTTGATCATCATTATCACCAATATTATCGTCACGACCTATCATCCCCGTCGTCATCTCCGTGGTCATCTCCGTGGTCATACTAGTAGTACTTCCAGTCTTTGAGTATATAATGTCCGCCTTCGAGGAGTTCGGATTACACCCTTCCATTATCCGTGCTATAGAGGATTTGGATTGGACATTACCAACACCAGTACAGGCAGAAGCCGTACCCCTAATACTCGGTATTATCAATCATGATCATCATCATACTCCTCCTACTACCCATCCTCATCATCATCATCATCATCATGCCGCTTGGTGTAGGTGGTGGTGATGTGTGTATATGTGCTGAGACTGGTACTGGCAAGACTGCAGCATTCGGTCTAGCTTCAATACAGGAGATATATGAACACAGGACAACATCGAAGAAGAAGAACAGTAATAACAGTTCTAATAACAATATCATCAATACCAACGACAAGAATGCAACATTGATATTTGATTAAGATACGACGAAGGGACATGGTGGTGATGATGGTACCATGAGTGGCAAGATTCCTTCACCTTATTGTATAATATTGGAACCAACGATACCTCTATGTGAGCAGACATGTAAATTGTATGAAGGAGTATTCAAAGTAATGGTACTTACTATTCATCATCATTATCATCGTGGTTGTTGTTAGGGATTTACAACCACCTGTGAATATACATTTGTATGCGGCTGATGCAAGGGGGCCTAAAGGAGTTCAACCGGACGCTATAGTTGGTACACCACAGAAAATTAAGAACTCTGTAATATAATCATCATCATCAGCATCATCCTCGATAATTATAATGGATTGTTGTTATTTAGATACTTCGTGGTCAGTTGGATTTGTCGAGAGTATTCATGTTGATACTTGATGAGGCTGATGATCTTATCAAAAATGATCAGGACAAGATACTCGCTAAGTTATGTAAGTTGTGGTACGATGAGGGGTAACTAGGAGTATGGTCAGCATCATCATCATAATCAGGTGATGATATTAAAAGCCATGGTGAAAGGGATGCTTCATCTGAGGGTCCGAGAGTTCAAGTTGTATTAACAAGTGCTACATTGGCTAGCGAAGAGGTTCAAGATATGATTAAACTATTAACACTGAATGCTCAATGGGTTGATACACGAGGGAGTATACTTGGCAATGTCCTGCCTGATACGGTACATCATGCCATCTATCGTATACATCCTCAAGATGATATCAAACCTATAAAAGAAAGGATGCAAGAACCCCAATGCATCAGTACCCACGGGTAATAACAGCAACCTCCAAGTAATCCTAGTAATCCTAGTAATCCTATTTCAATTTTTATCAGATGGCATCTATGCATTAGACCATACAACGGGTGTACAATCAGAGGAGATCAAGTTGAAGAAACCAAAGATTGCTGTTAAAGTCATTCCAACAGTTGTACTAGTCTTCATCATGATCATCATGTTGTTGTTGGTTTAGATTGCTGATGCATATAAAATGGACAGATGTATGGTATTCTGTCGTACCAATCTAGATTGTGATAACCTAGAATCATACTTCCATTCTCTTGATGGTATACCACCGTAAGTTACATCATCGACAACAAGTCCACTAATTTATTATTCTTATTATTATTAGTCATCGCCATGTGAGTGTTGAAGAGATGATGACATCTACGGCTGGTTATCAGTAACACTCGCCTTTAATATCATATCATTATTGATGTATAGGTATAGTTGTTGTGTAGTAGCCGGTGCAAGAGGGAGACAACACAATCAAGAAGCATTAGAGGCATTCAAGCAAGGGGTTATAAGGTAATACCAGTATAACTACTACTACTACTACTACTACTACTACTACTACTACTACTACTACTATCAGTCATTATCAGTACATCACTAATATCATCATCTTCTTCCTCACAGGTTCCTGATATGTACTGATGTTGCTGCTCGTGGTATCGATATATCTGGATTACCTTTCGAAATCATGTTAACCTTACCTCCATCTGATGACGCTCAAACGTAAAGTCTATTCACCAGTGTTCATGTATTCATCCTTATTAATGTTGTTCAGATACGTACACAGGATTGGTAGAGTCGGTAGAGCGGGACATATGGGGCTTGCTATAGCTATAGTCGCAGCTGATGAGGTTAGGGAAAGGGTATGGTTTCATAAATGCAATAAACCCAGGGGCAGAGGGTGTACTGATACGAGATTAGTCAAGGATGGTGGATGTAACAATAAGAACAAGGATGGAGTATTCTTACTGAGGTTATGGTAATCAATTCAGGTACGATCTGGTTCGATGAATGGAAAACAGTAAAAGAAATCGAGAAAATAATAAAATCTCCGATACCAGAATTAGACCCCAACGATCTATCAGTACCAGAATTAGGAATCCACCCACCGCAAGAAGTAGTAGTATGAAAAAGCATGTTGATGATGAGTAGTTTATATCAGAGAGATGATAACAAGGCAGCAGCTACTGATAATACATTACGGGATCCCAAGCTCAACCCCATTACACATAAGAATGAAGCAACCTCATCGAAGCGCCGTATGATGTGGTTGAATGTAATATCACATCATCATGGTTCATTACCGATGCTCTTCCGGGGCATCCTTTATCCTCACTCATGTTTATCAGAGGTTGGCAGAGGAAGAGTCCAGAAAGGCGTCAACGGTTGTGTACGGTCAACTTGTCACTGATAAGAATACCTCGTCCAAGTGCTCATTGGATATGAACCCTCGTGATGTTGCACTGAGGAAGGATACTCAGAATGAGGAACGCCAAGTTACTAGAGTAAGGCACTCACTGTTGCGATGATCATCATCATATCTTAGATGTTTTTGAAGACTCTTGTGTAACCGACATTTTAAGGCATTTGCTTCCAGATGAGTAGAATTGTGTTAAATAGTTGAGTTGAGGATTGAGCTTTGTTATGTAACATAGTACAAGAACATAACTGATAACGCAAATCATTGATGATGAAATAAGTTGCACATGTTTTCTTGATATCATCAAACACTTTCATCTACATTCTCCATTTTGTCGTCCGCATCATTTCTGCCATCTTTTGGTAGATGATAGGCGATTGATTCGCTGATGATTGAATAACAGTACTACTAAGACTGAGGATACTGACAATGTTGTTACCTGAAGTATGAATTAGGATGATTACCAACTCCATCTCCACTGCTTCCTGGGTGCATTACGCGGAACCATTCCTGAATATAATGAGATTGAACATGAGAAGACGAAGCATACTGATGATCATCATCACCTGGCAGGCAAGTTGGCCTTCACGTTTACTTTTCTTGGTGATATCTTCAATCATTATCGCCGACTGCTGACTGCATCCAGCTCTCTCAGCCCAATTACTCAAAGTTTTACGTAAGACAGAGTCATCCATGGTTCTAATAGTATAGGTAATAGATGCTATAGAGAACAACCTACTTGAAAGGGCATCCATGTATTTGTTGAGCAGTAGGATATTCGAAACCAAGAATAGTACTGCAGCTTAATGCTTGTGCCGGTTTCATACGTCCAACCTGATGACGATGATGATACGCTAGGAATGTTCATCGATGATGATCTCATCATCAATGATAATCATTACTTTACCATAGACCCATTTAATATCATAACTGTAATGACGATCGAACTTATCTGGATCAATGCTCTGATCACGAGTAAACTCCGTCTTAAACCATCTCAAACTATCATCCATATTCAATCCTAATACAACACAGATACACTGACACTATCATTACTATGAGTAGAAGTAGTAGTAGTAGTAGTACCAGCGGCCCTTAAGAAGGGTGGTAATTGCTGTCTTCCTCGATGTTTGAGATGCGTTTTCTTCTGTCTCATCTGTTCTATCAAATTCCTCATACATGGTGGGAAGGATCGTTCCAGTAGCTGATGAAGAATAAGTGGATCATTACAGAGTAATGATGCTAATGATACCCCTTATTGTTACTACCAAGTTGAAATTATCAAGAGATAGCTTCTCAGAGTCGGGAAGATTATCCATACTGTTACCATTGGATGGCCTAAAGGAGGTATCACAACAGAAGGTGGTAGTAGTAGTTATGACCTGTAAGTCGGATGCATCTGTTGCACTATGGTCGCTATACGAGGGTCGTTCATGAATACAGCACGTTCCTGATAGAATACACAAGAATGTGGTAGAGGTGATGTCTACTACCTGTAATGCAACTCTTAAATGTTCACGTAGCTCCTCACGATACGTCCTAATAATAGCAATATCATCATAACTACTGTTGTTGGTACTACTACTTGCACAATAGAGAACTGAGTTGTGTGTCTGGTATATACGCCATACCACCAATAATTACAACGGCTCTCCGGGCAATTAGATGAGGAGAACAATACTGATGATATCAATGAACATCATCATTCGTATCCTTGATGATGATCTCACCATGAATGGTATCTCATAAAAAGTCGTTGTGGTAGTAGAGGACTGCTGAGGCTGCTGATGCCCCCCATTACAGCCGAGAGTAGCCTTACGTAACATATCAACGAGAGGAGTTCTCCCATCTACGATAGCAATGGCATTCACACTGGCCCATAATCATGATGATGATGGTTACCTCCTGTGGGATGTTGAGGTAACATATCAGTATCACCAACAACACGGTTAATGAGATTGGATACACCTGTCTGTTGAAGTGCCTGTAGTAGAATATGATGATACCATCACACAACGATAAGCATTACTTTATTCAGGGCAGATTGTCCATAATAATGCAGAATACATTGTAGTAGTAACTCCTCACATTTAATGAACCAATTGCTCAGCTCAGGGGATCGACAGAACCTTGGAGATAATAATAATGAGAATACTCTGGTGATGTAACCTTACGCTAGTCTTAACATAAAATGACTGGTTATATCATTATCATCCTCGAATGATAACTTCCCTACGCTTGATGATGATGATGACCCTTGATGATGTTTACTCGTCAGACAACTAGGTATCGACATAACTATATTGCCGGCTTCCCTTGAACAGAAACCTAATTCGTATTTTGTCCAACCATTGAGCAGTACAGAGCTACCATGAATGTCCGTATTATTATCAGCAGCAGCAGTTGATCCACCACTGTTGTTGTTGTTATCCCTTTCATAATTGGTTAACTTCCTATCAATAGATTGTAATAGTGCTAGTCTTGCTTTACATATAGTGTCCAATTCCGATATTGATATATCACCTATCATCCAAGATACAACAATAACCCAATACCGGCCTTACCTATGGGAGGTGTACGGTAGAACGATAGTGCTGGATGATGATGTAGTGATGATGTGGTATTATTATCAGTACCAGTATTTGATGATGAGATGGGAGTATCTCCTGTAGTTGATACACGATGAGCTTTCATTGATATCAACAATACCAGGTAACTAGACCAGACACTTACTATCATAACTACTACTACCATCATATAGTTTATGACTCAACTCAATGCTTATTGCCGGGCATTACAGGCCTGGGGCCGATCGCCCTTAAACACACAATGGCCGACTCAAAAGTGTAACTAAGCTGCTGGTCCAGCCACGGCATCCCCCGACAGGTACAGCACAAATGAGCACAGTATGTTAATAGTGATTCGTACTGATGCGTGCGCGGCAGCACCGGACCTACAGAGGCAACGTAGGAGGATGGGGATAGAGAAGACATACACGCCGAAACCCCGCTGAAACGTAAGAACACCCCGACAAAGGCGAAACCCCCAAAGGCAACCTGCGATCACCGACCGCAAACACCGCGAAAATTTTGTTGCACAAGCCTAGGTAGGAAGAGAGGCACCGAGTGTGGCCCTCAACCTGAAGACCGTAGAGCTGCTAGGTACCAAATACGTCTCGGTGGAGAGGAGCCGTAGTAGAGCAGCCACACTCGGTCGCAGCCGTAGAGTGGGTGTGTGAGTTGTGGCACGTTGATCCCAGTTTCGATCTGACTATAAGTCAGTGGCCCCCACGCCACGACCAGGCACCGGGAACTGTGGGGGTAGTTTATGACAACATAATCCTGTTAGGCTTGTTCTTCATCTCGAGGCCGTCATCGTCGTTGATGGGCCTTGCGCTCTTGCGCTTCCTTAACTGGGTCACTAGACGACTACCAAGAAGATTTTAATCAGACTACCAAGGGCACATGATAGACTTGCTGTTATTGGAGTAGATGTTAACGCATGATTACCATAGTTAACAGAATGAATAAGGAAAGTGATGTTATGATGAGTACTACGACACACATAATAATATCATCATTATCAGTATCATGCGCCACATTAATAACTCATCCATTGGATCTTGTCAAGGTAATAATAAAATAACGGTCGTGCTAATTATATTATTAGTAGGTGCGATTACAACTATTACAACAACAACAGCAGCGTGGACACTCTCTTACTACTACTGGTAGTAGTGTCACTAGACTAGCATTCTCACCACGGATGGCCTATGATGTAGCTAAAGATGTAATGAGGTTTACCAATGGGAGGGGGGTAACTTGATACTATTAGATAATATATAAAGATGGCTTTAGTGGACTGTTCAGAGGGTGGTTACCAGCATTGGCTAGAGCATCCATTTATGGTGGTGCTAGGCTTGGATTGTACTACTACTATTGCATGGTATCATTGTACATAATATACTAGATACTCACCTATTAAATCATATCTGGAAACATCTTGTGAGAAGCAGCAGCCTACTGGAATGATGGATCGTAGTATGCTCACCTACAACAACAACAACAACAAGGATAATAATAATGTTTCATCATCATCTATGATAAGTATTACAGCAGCATTATTATCTGGTAATAGTAATGGATTGTATAGTTAGTACGTGTATTAATAGGTTCCTTGGCTGCTGTTATTGGTAATCCCTTAGAAGTCCTTAAAGTTAGACGCCAAGCTGCTGATAATAATAATGCTTGCGTAAGGCCATGGACGACACCAGCAGCAGCAGCAGCCACCATCTACGATGGATCATCATGTAAATGTAACGTAAGATGTACTATATCATATTACACCAATTGCATCATCTTACCCATCATCATACCCTCAGCGTCACCACCACCACCAAGGCTACTCTAATTTGTGGAGGGGTACATCAATGTCGGTAATACGTGCGGCATTATTAACAGCATCACAGATAGGACCCTATACTACAGTAAAGGGGTATCTCCATACTAACAGTATGGTGGCTAAGATACATCTCAGTGATCTTAATGTAAGATTATTGTAAACATTAATAATACATTATCATGTTACATTTAGATAAGCGTAGTAGCGGGTTTAATATCGGGTATAGTTGCTACTACAATAACATCACCATTTGATGTATTAAAGACCATGCTAATGGCATCATCATCATCACCGAAAGGAGTGGTACCAAACAGCAATGGGCTTAGCAGTCTTGTCACAAAGCTCCTGCGAAGAGAAGGACCCATGGCACTGTAATATGTGCCTCCCAATAATTATCTGCTATAATGCCATGATCATCGTAGGTTGAAAGGGTGGTTACCCAATTATATAAGGCTTGGGCCTCAGACTATGTTAACCTTTCTGGTATATGAGCAATGCACTAAGTTTTATATCAATTATTATTATAATGATGACACCGACAGTAATATCATATTACACGCGCAACCCTTGAATTCTCGTTCTCGCCATTCAGGCGTGCCCCATGCGGGTCGGTATTATCATAGTAAGTCAGCATTCTGATGATGCCCGATACCTGCATACCTGCAGCAGCATCATCAAGGGCACGTAGTCTCATACCGCAGAGTGCTCGTTATTCTTATTACCCTTCAATCTATGATGATGATGATGCTGTGTACTATCGAAGACACAAGTATGCATCGTTTAAATAATACAACACTCATCGTATCGTCATGGTGATTATCTCGATGATGATAATAATCAATATCACTATCACCGAGTCCCTTCCCAGTGTGGGTGATGATGATGATGTAGTAAGACAGCATAGATGAGCATGTAAAAAGAAGCATTACCATCAGTCTCACAGTATTTGATCTTGTGTTCCAATACTAGTCTATCATTAATTGATGGTCAATTGATAGTACTAGTCCCCTTCCAACAACCCCTGCTTCACCTGAGACTAGCCCCCCCCTCATGTGTCGCTTAACAGCATTAATATCAGCTGATGATGCAGTGGTGTTAGCTGATGTAACTACTAGACCTAATATGAGTATAATAAGACAATCGTAATAATAACAATATCAGCCACTCATAGTAATATTATCATCAGTGTCATTGTACAGATACGCTTGTCAAGAACGACAACAACTACCCCCAGGGGCCGTACCTCATCAAAGTTATAAACAGCCATTCCTTAATGGTGATGGTTACGGCATTGGATGGTACGATAATAATACCAGCGACAATCCTCCCCACAGTGGCGATGCTGATGGTGATGGTGGAGCATGTGTATTTGTATCAAGTAATATTAATTCATCATGATGATGATTCAGTAATAATGAGTAATAATCATTATCAGGCAATCCAGCAT
Organism: Perkinsus olseni; assembly: GCA_013115135.1. NCBI lineage: Eukaryota > Perkinsozoa > Perkinsida > Perkinsidae > Perkinsus > Perkinsus olseni. The sequence goes on from JABANP010000004.1 coordinate 370,773, forward strand.
GGAATGACAGGAATCTAGCACAACTGAGTGATAGAATCAGGAGCCGTCTAATATTTGCACATGTACCATTACTATCCTATCCGTATTATTATCATTATCCAATATATCAGGTAAGAGCAGCAGGTCCTTCAACACCAGTAGGGCAATCATTATGTCATCCATTTCGTTGTGGTAAATTCATATTCATGCATAATGGTGTTATCGGAGGTTTTCATCGGGTACTACACTTCTTCATTATCATCATCATCATAATTTTAGTAAGGTACAACGATCATTATTATCATCAGTCAATAGTATAGCCTTCGATATAGCAATGGAGCATTCGGCAATAGACTCAGCAGTAGCATTTGCAGTCTTCTTAACGGAGTTGTGCCCCAATCCAACATCAATTCAAGAATCGTAATAACCATAACCATAACCATAACAACAGTGGTATCGTCATCTGTCGTGCTGCCAGTTATGAGAGGGCCATATATGATGCCGATGCATTAACAAGAGCTATGGAAATAACAGTAATAATGATCACCACCTGCTCATCGTACGACACCCGGGCTCTTGCTGTTGTTGTTCGTGTAAGGTATTAAAGATACGTCATGAATGTGAAGTGGCATTCAAAGACAACCCTTCACGACTGCCCTGCAGTCTGGCTAATTTCCTCGTATCAGATGGTCGTACAATAATAGCCACTAGATATGCCTGGGGTAATACTAGTGTATACGAAGTGATGATGATGTTATCGTGTTGTTGTTTTAGGTAGAGAAGGGGAAGTAGTAGCATCTTGCTCTTTGTATTACATAAGTGGCTCTAGATGGACTTACTTTCCGGGACATGACGACGATAATAATACTAATAATCAACAACAACAGCGTGGTGGTGGCAAGAAAGGGATCAATGATAACTATCATATGGTAATGTGGTTAGCAGTCGATACCACACCAAGCGCTACTACTATTGGTATATGAAGGTTCATACTGATCCGAGACCAAGGTTGCTATAGTATCATCAGAGCCATTGAATACAATACATGATGAATGGACTCCAGTACCACATAACCATACATTAGTGTAATAACAATGACAAGGAGAGGAAGATACTTGGTCTTGTTATTAGTGTCGATCCTTTAGGTTGATAACATCTCCTAATACTTCTGATACCGTTACAGTTCTCTTGGCACCATTAGAGTGCACATCCTACCCAACAGGAGTAGTCTCTACAAAACAGAGTATACCATCGAGGAAAGATACTGCTGATAATGTTGATGATAATACTAATAAGATATCATCATCATCACCATCATCATCAGCATTTGGCCTCGACATCGGTGCTTCCTACCATCATACATCACGTCCAGTACACGATACTGGGCCAAGTAATCTAAGGCACATCATAGGTAGTGGATGACACAGCTAACACCACACCTATTGTAGCTGTATATTAACAACCTTCTTTCTTTCAGCATCTCTATCAACCCAGAATATGAATGGGTATGATGATATGCTTGATGATTATGCTCGCCAGCCTGTTACCTCAAATAGTGTTCATGATACATCAAAGGCTCCGCTACATATAGGTTTGGACGACCCTTTAATGGAGATAAAGGCATTATCATCATCATCACACGTCGGAGGGCGTCATCTGTGCAGTCCATCATCACATGCTGCCCTGCCTACTGCTGATATCGCCACACCACTCAATAATACTATATGCAGTGTAATAATAATACTCATTGTACCATCATCATAATCATCATACATTTATCATACCTTCAGATGGAGGTTATTAAATCAACGCCAACAACATCACCCCCATCATCAGTATTAATACTTGTTGTAGGATTTCAAGATGGCCATATAAGATTCTATGATACTAACTACTGGCAACTATTGGATATGAGAACACAACTAAGTCCAGTAGTTAGCATGGCAAGTATGACAACCATAAGAACCACACAACAAGTGCGTAGCAGTTGTAATGTTAATACTGCTACTACTCGTGATGCTGATACTGATACTGAGTATCGTTATCTCCTATTTACTGGTGGTGATAACGAGCTTCGTATATGGGATGTGACCATATGGTCTAGTATTATAACCAATCGTCGTAGAGTACAACAACGACAATCCTCACAGGAGGACGATGACAACGACCAACATGAACAATTTAATAACAGTAGTATCAACAGCAGGGACATCACTAACATAAGTAGTAGTTATGATGATAGTATCAATACGGACTCTAGGTGCAGTGCATGACCACCAGCACCCTCCACCACCACCATCCACAACAACAACAACAAGCACACCTTGCCTTTACTGTATTAAAGTAGGCCACCAAGCATTACTAATAGTAGTATGATGATGATGCTATAATACATCCTTCTTATGCAGTTCAATCCTAATCCAGGACGTTTACTATCATTAGCTGTCAATGGACATACTGGTCACCTCTATGCAGGGTTTAATAATACCTCCATAGTAATAATAATAATACCAACATAATCGTCATCATCATCACATTGATGATGAGTGTTGCTGTAGGTGAGAATAGACGTCCTCTCTTTCATTAAGTCATTTCAATCAATACGAACTAAATCGAAGACCATCAAATTCTTGAAGATTGGTGATATCACCAAACTGTATTATCATAATACTCTCACTTCTTCTCGTCTTATCATTATTCAGATTTGGATCTACCATCCGATACTTGCACACCTCAAAGATACTACGGCTACTGATGATGAAGGTGTTAGTGATGATGTAACGGCTGTTGTTGTTGATGATGATGAAGCAACAGCAACAGCAGCAGCACTAGCAGGTATAACAGTACTGTATCATTATCTACTCACGATCAAATTACCAACACGCCATTATCATCATCATCAGGCCATCGTCATCAACAACAACAACAAGCATCCTTATCTGACAGTGGTATAACGTCGTCGTCATCAATGAAGAGCAAGAGACCGAAGATAGTGAGAGGCAATAAGAAGAAAGCCCGTATACAAGAGGCTAGTAGAGCCTGTGTAACCATGCTAAGATCATCATCATCATCAACAACAACGATGATGATGCCAACCACTACAACACGGCAGCATTACGGTCCAGTGTAGTATTACTTCATACATCATCGAGTTTAATGATGATGATGATAGTGACTATTCATGGTGCTCTCAGGTCATGTCTATTACCTCATGATACTGGTCTATTATCTGGCAGTGGTGATGGTCAACTGCTCTGGTGGCCTCTACACCTCAATAACGCTACTGGTAGTCAAGAGGTAGTCCCTCTCCTTGGACACAGAGGTAGTAGCTGAGAAGTGATACTATTACAGGAGTCATCCATTACAGGTGCTGTATTCTGTCTAGCAGCAGGCTATTCTGGAGAGGTGTACTCAGGGAGTGCTGATGGTAGTAGTAGTAAGACTACTTAGGAGTAAGACTTCCTTATCGCCCTATCAGGAACTGTGCGAGTGTGGAGTAGAAGAATCTTACCATCAACATCATCGCCCGGCAGGTATGAATATGATCTTTGTCCCTGCTAACCCCTTTGTCTGAACTGTAGATAACGTAGTCACTAACAATAGATTAGGTATAGCAAATAGTGTAGAGCCTAGCAATGATATATATCGGTATATACCATCCTTGTGATACCATGGTCATCAATCACGTATCAATTATATAACTACCATATTCCCCCATCACAGCCACCACCATCGTGTTACACTCACGTTAACCTCCTATCACCCTCAGCTCTCTCAGTCATGATGATAAGCTTTGTGGGCGAGCATCATCATCATCAGCGCCACCAGAACGATTGATATGGCGTTGCCGTCAAACTTTGTATCACTGGCACGGAAACCAAGATGAAGAAGAGAAAGGAAGAGTATCCCGTCATCACAAGCTGTTGAAGTCTACCAGGAGTTATAGTACAGCAGCAGTACTGTCACTGGCAGTTGTGAAGACGTCTATCAAAAGGGGACAGGAGCAAGAAGAAGATGCAGAAGGTTGCATTGATGAAGTAGGAGATAAAGCTCAAGATGAAGTGTCAATGCTTATCATGGTTTAATAAGGTGGTATGCTGCTGCTGCTCTTTTAGATGATGCTCATATCAAGCTCCCTTACCCACGTATCAATATGGGGTCTGGACTCCACGGATAAGCGTTTAGTAGCTGTATCACGGATATGCCCTACTCCGCACCACACGTCACCACCACCACCACCTTCAATGAGGAGGATGGTGATGATGGATAATAATAAGCAGCAGCAGCAGCAGCACTATAGTGTTGAGGATGTTCGGACCCGTAGTGATGAGGACCCTTTCTTTCCAGCCAAGGTATCAGTCATACAACTACTACTCCATCATCATCCTTATTCATAGTAATAGTTACTATCCCTTGGGCCCTCTATTACCCAATACGCTGGCCATTGCTGGTGGGGCTAGAGTTAGAATATTCAATCTAACTCCACCACCACCACCACCCACAACATCATCATCATCAAAGCCACAGGACCCAACAGGTATGATGAGTATAGTACTAGTATCAACGCGACATATTATCATCATCCTTCATGATGAAATGAACCGTCATCATCATCATGGTAGTCGTAGTCTTGTTATGGTACCTTGTAGGTGAATCCCTTCCTCATCCTCATCACCCGTCTTGGATCATGATGAGGACCAGGAGACGCCAATCCCTGCTGGATGATTATACTAACAATACTACTACCACTACCTCATCATCCACATCATTACACAATGCAGCAGCCGCAGCAGCAGCAGCAGCAGCAGCAGCAGCTCACTCTTTCCTCCCAACACGTCAACATAGCGGATTGCCACTACTACCACTTTCAGATGAACGCTGGCTTTTAGATTTCATAAGACAGTGCGGATCATATCGTGGGTTACCAACCACTACTACTATCATCATCACATGATAATTGTATCAGGTTCGGAGACCTTGGAGCATGCTGAATGCCTTAAATGTGCCCAGTATGTTGCCCACAAGATGGAGGATATCGGCTTTACTGTACGCCTTATTGGTAACAACCACCACAACAATGAGAATGGTAGTCAATCTTCCACTATTGATTGGGAGCCGGCCTCTTCAAGTAAGAGTGATGATGTTTACTATGTGATGGCTCTGTGATGATTGCACAGTATACGTAGGTTACCATCACGATGAGCATCATACTGTTATTAATCCTGTTATCATTGCACGTCTTGGATGGGATCCATTGGCAACAACCGTTGTATTATACAGTCATTATGATGTGGTAATAATAATAACACTAATATCAGTTATCCCTTTCAAGTCGCCCTTGGTCTTCTTCTCCTTCTTGAGTATCACGCGTGTAGGTACCGGCATTATCTCATGATGCTTATTCGTTTAATGGAGTAAATGGAAGACTGTATGGCAGAGGGTCAGCTGATTGTAAAGGTCCTCTAGGAGCACAGCTACTGGCAGTCAAGAGTATCCTAGCGCAGCATCATCGTCAACAACAAGAACAAGAAGAACGAGGAAGACAGTGGTCTGGAGCGGGCAATGCCGCTGATACTACCACTTCACGCCGAAATACTAATAGATTACCAAACATTGTAATATTAGTCTTACACTTATTCTTTTGACCCAACATCATGATGGTTAGGTAATGATAAGTGAAGGGATGGAGGAGAGGGGATCAACTGGATTCAAAGATGCTATTAAATGGGCTATACATAACAATTGGATAGGCCAACATGAAGCATCTGCTGTTATATCTACTAATAGTCAATGGATATTGGAAGTAACAACAACAACAACAACAACCTCATACAAGCCCGACAAACCCGTTCTTCTTCCCTTTCTACTCTCACCGTGCTTAGAATCGTCCATGTGTATGCTACGCGATGCGTGGGGTTATCGATGTATCAATCCAAGTAACGGCTTCGGGATCCACTACTCTAGACTACCCAGCTCACCGTGTTGCTGGTAGTAGTAGTAGTAGCATCATGTCCAGAGGATTACCAAGCGGTAATTACCCTGCTTCTACTGATGATGGTATGGCTATTACTAATCCTTCTCTATTAGGTATTCATGGTGGTGTTGCATCGGAACCTCTACTGGATCTCATGAGCTTATGTCAGAGCTTAGTTGATCCTCGTGGTCTGATATGCATACCATCATTCTACGATGATGTAATAATGATGATGGCGATGATGATGGCGATGATGATGGATAGAGTTAAATAAGGTTCGAGCCCCTACTCAACGTCGTGATGATGACGCCATTACTGCTGCAGCAATCGCCATTAATAATGAATACCATAACAATAAGAACAGTACTATTACTAGTAGTAATGGATGCGATGTTCGATAACGGCATTCAGGTAGTACTTGCCGCCTTGGAAAGGTCCAGGAGGATGGAGGTAATTATTATCATGACACTGTTGATAGGCTCAAACGTAATACTCCATATCGGTAATCATCCATATCATCATTACTGGACAACTTAGGAACTTGGTTATTACCATCCCTATCCATTCTGGATGTATCTACTGGGATAACATCTCCTGATGGTAGTGGGGGTAATGGTCACTGTGCTCATGCAAGGATCATACCACAATCAGCTACAGCTAATATTAGTGTAATTATCATCAACAACAACAAGAAGAAGAACGACGACGACATGCTGTCTTCGTATGTAGATACGTTTTGTTCCTAACCAGGATGCTCGAAGGCTGATCAATCTTATTGATAAGCACATCAAACACGAATTCATGAAGGTATTGACCACCACCACCATACTACTACTGTTGTAGTCGACTTACTATTCTCTAGCGCCGCTCACGTAATCATGTTACCATCAAGACTACTAGTTGTTGGAATTATTGGGAGTCGGAACATACAACATCAGCAGCGGCTTCATCAAGAGACGATCAGGGGGAGGAATGGTATGGTAGTGATGATATGGTTGGAGGTAGTTTGAGGCTGCTGAATTATACTCGGAATGCAGTAAAGGAAGCATGGGGATTAGATAATGACGATGAGGTAAGTATGTTCACTATTCATGTCATCATCATACTACTACTAGTAGTACTAGTGGTACTAGTATCGGTCATCAGGTGTTACTTGTTAGAGAAGGTGGATCTATGGCTGTTCTATCATTATTACAAGATATATTACATTCCCCGACAGTACAGATACCATTAGCAACCCCAAAAGATATGCCACATGAAGAAGGAGAGAGTGTAATAACAAGAAGGAGGAGGAGAGGCGCCAATACTCATTATCAGATACCAATATTGAACCTCGTTAAAGGGGCTCAAGTCATCCAAAACGTCATTCAACGTCTAGCATCACCATCTAGATGACTCGATGGCAAACTACTACTTTATTATTGTCTAACCAATTCTGATGATCCTACTACCGCTACTACGGCTACTTTAATTGCTGTTCCCGCTCGCCCAAAAGGGCCGAGCGCATATCGATGTGCTCACTACACTACCACCACCAAGAATATCTCGCTCGCCATAAATCCTGTTTGTTTTTGTTCATTGTTAGTGTCATCATTCCCGTCTCGTGCCCATCCCCTTAGTTTTTTCATCCCACTCGTTCTTCTCCTCCCACTATAATGTCGACCCCTGCACGACCTAATCCCGAGGTTACTGTACCTGATGGTTCTGCTAAACGTGGTGCTAAGATATTCAAGGCAAAGTGCGCTCAATGCCATACATGTGAAGAGGGTGGTGCTGGTAAACAAGGCCCCCCTTTACATGGTCTGTTTGGACGTGATGCTGGTACTGTGGCCAATTTTGATTATTCTGCTGCTAATAAGAACTCTGGTATTACCTGGTCTCCTGAACATCTATTCCTTTACCTGGTCAACCCTAAGAAGTATTTACCCGGTACGAGAATGGTATTTGCTGGTATGAAGAAAGAGAAGGAAAGAGCTGACCTTATTGCCTTCGTCAAGAAGCAACAGGGTATATAATACTATCCATGCATAATCACAACAACAACAGTCGACATACTACGGCTACACTATTTTTATCAATTGAAGAAGAAGATGATGAAGTTTTGTTTCCGTTCATTAGGCGATAGGTATCTTATGATGGTGCTCATTAGGACTTTTCTTGTTGTTATCATTATCATTGAGTAGTACATTGTTGTGCTCCTGCTGTTAGCATTAGTGATAGCAGTAACAGGCAGTCAACTAGAGAGCATGTGGTTAATGATATAATAATGACTAGTGTATCTTCCTTTGAGCATTCATCATGATCATCATTATTCAGTTGCTATCAGTTGTCGTTGGTATTGATATATCTGGTAGTAGAAGGTAATGATGGGAGGCAGTACTACGTGCAGATGGTCATTATACTTTTATTTGTGATAATGTTAGTATGACACTCTGTTGCGTTGGCGAGTGATGACAACAACTGTATAAGGTAGTGGTAATCTTACTCTTCTTGACCATGTTACCTGATTATGGTCATGAAGATATGGATCATAGCCCCCTTACACAGCATATGACAGTATCATTCATCGATCATCATCATAATGATAATCCTGCATGTAACTTCAATTATGATATACAGTATTGCTTTATAGATCTATAATACTTAGTTAGTCGAAGATATGGTACCACTATGGGCACCCAGGAGATATTGATCAATACCTCTAATATGGCCCCCAGTACATACAACGATACTCCATGTATCGTCATCACCTATCTGTATCATCGTGTAACACGACTTTATCATCAACACCAACCTCATCATGGCCATCATCAGCAGGGAGATGAGATGAATAGTGTCGGAGTACCATTTAGTAGTAATGATCATCATTGTTGTTGCACTTTCTTCTAGTGAGACCTAAGCTATTTATTGATTCGCTATAATGACAGTGAGTGTATATTATACCATCATGTCATTATCATTTTTATAATCAGTAAATGCCATTCCATGCTACTACTCGTTATGATACTCGTGGTGGTGTGATGATGAAGATGATGCAATCCTGTGTGTTATTGCAGCGTGGGATATCGACATCGACTGGAAGCGGCGGCGATAGATACATTTATCAAGTATGTTGGTGAATCATCATCGTTAGTATTCATGTGCTAATGTTATTGTTATTATTCAGAATCGTCGATACTACAGTAAGACTGATGGTAGTAGTAGTAGTATGCATCATCCGCCATGGAGGAGATGGAGTGCTAAACTACCCGATATGGGGGCATCATTGCATATTCAACAACAACAACAACAACACAAAGCAGGAAGACTACCACCACGACGAGGACTACCCATCATGGTACATCCTAATAGGGTTAAGATAGCATTAGGGTAATAAACACATCATCATCATGATAGAGTAGTTGTTTTATTATTAGTGATATTGATGGTATTGATATGGATGACTTCACACTAGCAGTAACGGAGACTGTACCATTCGCGTATAAGTATCATCATCCATCCAATAGGAGTAGAAGGGTGCCAGGTACTATTGCTACTAGCGATGCTCGTTGTTGTTATTATTATCATATCTATCAGATGATAATATACTCAAACGGGTATCCAGTAGAGTGGAAGAAAGGTTGCCTGACTTAACGGATACACAATTAATCAAAATACTCTTAGCATTCGATAGGATACGTCCCAAACTCATACACAGTAATAATAAAGGCAAATCATCATGTAGCATCAATATCGTTGCTGCTCTCGTTGTCGTCAGGAGCTGCCCATCCACAGCGATACTTCCTCAGTAGACCATTAGCTTACATCAATCAACCATTTATGACATCTCTTTATCAAGTAATATCATCATCATCATTGCCCTATGAAAATAGTGATACTAGTATCCCCCATTATCATCACCACTATTATCAGGCTATCAGGCCTACATCAATAAACAATACTAAAGTATTGTTGGCCTTATTCACAGCTTATGCAAGATCAGCTATCGATCATCCACAATGGATTAGGTAATAATGAAGACAACAACATCATCATAACACTCCATGGTCCATGATTCCGAGTAGGTCTGTTATGGATCATGCTTGTGATACATGGTTACCGAACACTCCGCCATCACCACGTGAATTAGCCGATATAGCATTGGCATTATCGAGTACTAGAGTTAAGAATCATGATAGATTCTTACACATCCTCACAGATGAGATAGAGGTAATAGTATGCCTGATAACTTGATTATTATTATTATTATTGAAGAGCTCTATTCAGGATAACTTCGATCAATTTGATGAGGATGCAATCGGTGATGTTGTACGAGCATTCCTGTCGATGCGTTATGGAAACGAACAATTCTTTGAAGTCCTAGGTAATGATCTTCATCCTGTCATCATTATCGATCATCATCATCATACTAATTATATATCGCAGGTCGTGAGCTGCCCCATAGGATACATGAATATCGATGGTGGAATCTTATCGATATCGCTGAACTGTAATAATAATAATGATCATAGTGACGACGACCATGGTAGTATTACTGACTATCGTAGATACATGAAGTTGAAATGGCCAGCTGAAAAGGATCCTGATATGATATTGAGGTTTGGTAATGAAGTATGGAAATATCATAGAGTCATGAATGGCAAGTAATAATAATAATACTACAGACGTCGATAAGAGTATACTAGTAATAATAATAGTAGTGCTGCTCATTACTCATCTTGTTGATTATGATGAGTATTATAATAATCAGGTATGTTGCTCGAGCACTACGTGTACTAGCCTTCCTCGAGACGTCGGACAGGAGTAGCCCATCATCAGCGTCACTACTACCATAATACTTATTCCTTTCAGGGACATTCCGTTCCCTTATACGCCGTATACCACATCATATAATCAATTTATCACCAACATTACTTGCACAAACAATAACAGCAGCAGCTATAGTTGGCCATAATCCAACCAAAGTACGAGTCTTCTTACCCACAACAACAGTAGTGATGGTGAGCTATTGATGAGCTGCTTCTCCTCGTAGATGTACTGTAGAGTAAGAGGGTCGGTATTATATCAAAGATTGTGTAGGAGACTGAGTAGGAGAGTACATGAAGTTGGACCGCATGACTTAGCTCAAGCAGTGTACTCTCTTATGATGGTAGTAATAACAGCAGCCCTATCTACTCTCTAGTAATAATCTTCATCAGGTTGGCTCTCGGCAAGAGTACTTCTTCGAACAGATAGTACTGTGTATCATGGATGATCCATTGCGATTTCATCTTCAACAATTGGCAGCATTTGCTCGTGCATTCAAGTACTAGTCGCTAATTAACAACAACAGAACTTGACCACCACCAGCATCATCATCATCATCATCATCATCATCATCATCATCATCATCATTATTTTGCCTTCTATCCTTTAGGACACTCAATTTCGTACCGAGTGTTGATATATTATCTTTATTTGCTGATAAAACCCAGCTTCGGGGATGTTCAATTGACGCTCTTGCCACTGTTGCTGCTCTAGGTGAGCCACATCATCATTAGGATTATCATTGTCCATCATTTAACTCCATAGGTCTCGGTGACCTACAGAATGCAGCCTTGGATATACTCACAAGTGGGGTTGATGATAACATATATACGAAACGGGAAGGTCGGTATGATGATGATGATGATGCCTTGGCTGCTGCTGCTATTAATGAATGCAGTTGTGATGATATTATGTTGATACTAAGAGGAGTACGTAATAATGAAGAACAGGTAAGAGTAGTAATGCTACGCCTCTTCCGCTAACATGACTTTATCATCATTATCATCAGGCTGATAGAGTTCGCGTAGCATTCGAAAGGTATTGGTTACCACTGCATTATGACACTATCACTGCTGAAGAGTTCTCATGGTTGATATGGGATATGGCCAGTATAACATCATCAAATGATAGTATGAAGAACATACCAACAAATGGTGTAGTAGATGATGTTGATGTTACTACACACACTCGTACAACGGCGGGAACGGTGGTGAAGGATAATAACAAGGCAGATGTATTACTTGAATCACTTCTGGATCGCGTGATCGATGACTTAACAACTGAGCAATGCATACGTGTATTAGCGGCTATGATATGGTTACAAGTAGTTGGTAGAGGAGGAGAAGGAGGAGGAGAACGCTATTGGCAAAAACTATTGCCGAGGATTACACACAGTTTATTGCCTAATCAGAATCAGTCGACATCACGAACGTTAATTCTAATACTAAGTGTATATCTCAGGCTTCTACCTTTACATCAATTACCATCATCACATGGTCGTGTACCAAATGATGTTATAGAATTCTGTAAATGGGTTGATGACACTCAGGGATCATATTTTATTGAAGATGATGTTGATGATAGTGTTGTACATTTAAATGATGATGATACTATCATCAATAGTGACTATACTCAATCATCATTTAATGGAATGGACTGGTCACCATCACCACCTGGGGTTATGCGCTTTTTAAGATGTTATCCTTTCATTCTGCCTCTAGCTCTTGTTAATACTGCCATCATTGATATACAAAAGCTACATCGAGCTAGATCATTCCCTCAAGTTCGTCGCATTCTACTATGTAACACATATCATCACAATGATGCTGAAGACATTGATAATAATAATGATGATGATGATAGCAACAGCAGGTCTTCATCATTCTCGTCTGGTATCTGTCTTATACCCCATACGATGGTTCCTCCTGATGTTAAGGGCCGTTTAACTTTGGAATGTCTTAGACTATTAGGATGGGATGTACGTATAATGAGTTCGGATCATGAAGCAAGAGATGCTACTGCTGTACAAGAGGCTCTTCAACAATACTCTACTGCTACTCCAGTGAACCCATCATCAAACGTTTCTGTTACATGCCGATCATAGAGATGTTTCTGCAATATTCGAGTAGTGTACGTGAGAGGATGATGATGGTCAATGCTGCTCGCTAGCCTTAGCATTGAGGAAACTCGAGTGGGTGTAAGAGAGCAAGTGAAGCTGAAGAATGGCGTTCAATAAACGCTACGTAGCAGCTATGTTATCTTCACCATTTGGTTGTATCTGCCATTTTAGTTTTGTTAAAAACTTTAGAAAGCTATTGAATAATGGGATACGGTGAATCTGATGCCAGAAAGGAACGCCACAGCGGCAATCCTAATTCTTCCGTCAATGCCGATGCAGCTCAGAAGAAGCAAGGAGGTGAGTCTGCTCTTGCATACCGTATTATTCATGTTCTTATATTGGTATTTTTTCAGCTGGTGGCAAGTACACGTGGGGTAAGCCTACTGACCCCCCGGCTGATGCTGCTTTGGACAAAGGTGACCCGAATTATGATTCTGAAGAGGAACAGCAGCAGCAGCAGTCGACGAAGCAGCAGGAGACCGCCTCGTCTAAGTAGATATAATGATCATTATTGCACTGATATTACTACTACGTCAGTAGGAGTTTATCTGGATGTTATGATGATGATCAGCACCATAATAAACTATGATTAATATTATTATCGAAGAAAGGTTGTGATGATGAGTATCCATTCGAACACAACCGTCATTTGATGACTTTTGAAATGTAACAATGTTGTGTTTCCGAGTTGTTGCGCGGCAAGCGTCGAAGTGGTTAAAAGAGCGTTTTCCAGAATAAAGGTGTATCACATGATGTTTGGAGGAACGATGGAGTGTCACTCCGATCGTTCCCGCCGTCGAAGTATTAAACTCTATCGTTCTGAACGGGTGGTAATTGGCGGAAACAAATGTCTGTCTATTTCTCAGCCGGTCTTGACAGACTCTCCCATCCTCCGACTGGACACAATACTTCCCGCACGGAAATCATCATGAGTTATTAATTAAGCCGTGGTGTCTAATCGAGTGGCTTCTACTATATGACGCTCCTGCCGAAGCAACTATTGTTGGGATGAGACGCGGTAGCTACTCGCCCTACTACCTTCGATACTCCATCTGTACCACATGCTTTCCGACCATTAGTGGGATCATCAGACAACGGACTCTCTCCAGGAGTATCATCAGTGTAGCATTCCTTTGACATCTCACACGTATCGTTATTATAACCCAAGAAGGCGAGTCCGCCATCAGGAGGGGGCGGCTGCGGTGAGTAGTAGCAGAAGATGATGTCCCATCAACAGTCCATGCCCGTAGTACTATTACCGATGCATTATATAAGCTTGGTGTTTGGATCGGGCCCGGGCCGGGTGATGGAGTAGGAGAGGGGGACGCTCGACCAGGAACATATGTTGCAGCAGACGAACTGATTATGATAGTTGTCAGTATCCATAGGTGATGGAACGGTGATGAAAATATTATTACAATTCAACGAACGGCGGAGATGAACCCTGTCGTAGCTGTAATGATGTTGTCGTTGAAGTTGGATGATGATGATGATATTCTTCTTCCATCACTGGTTCCAATGGTGGTGGCGGTGTTGATGATGGTGGTGGAGAAGACATCATGAATCCACCAATACTTGTGCCCCCATCATTGTGCATGAGCCCTAAGCCTATACTCTTCGTGTTGTTGTTGTTGTTGTTGTTGAGTCCGGAGTGTCGTTGTTGTGGTCTGGTGATCATAATACTGACATAGCCGTATTATTCGATTGCTTATTATTACCTTATTGCGGTTGGTACTCTTACAACAGGAGGCGGCATGCCAATGTTGCTGCTGTTGTTGTGATGATGATTATTGAGTGCTCGTAAGCTTGCTTCTGCTTCCTCTTGTTGTTTTGCATATTGATTATGATGATGATGACGGATAGTACTACCATTGATATGAATAATGTTATGATTATTGGGATGATGATGATGATGATGATGATCTCAAGGTGATCCTTGATTGGAGGATGATATTCCTCTAATACGAATAGGAAGAGTTGCGATGCATCGGTAGTCTCACCTCCCGTATAATGACGATAATGATGATGATGACGATGGGGAGTTCTTCTGAGAGGAGTACAATCGAATAATAATAGTGGTGGTAATGATGATGATCATCATTACCGGTGATGGTGCAGGAATGCAGGGTACTCCTCCTGCTGCTGAAGCAGCAACAGAAGCAGCAGCGACTGGTGATGGTACTAGGGAGGAGGGTGGAGGGAACATAGACGGGTATCTAACACATCGGGTATTAACATGATGATGATGCTGATCATAACGTAGTGTAATGATACTGGACTACCATCATCCTTACTCTTCTTGTTGTTGTTGGTGAATGGGAGATGACAATATACCATTCGATTGTTGTCGTCCGAACATTCTTTGTTGTTGTCATCAACGCTCTCCCGTTACCCATTCGTCTTCTGCTGTATCCTCCCTTCCCCCATTGTGGTAGTAGCTGGTCGACATGCTCATAAACATGATCATCAATAAATTCGCCGCCATCACCACCATCACCGTCGAAGGGGTATTGAGTGTTATTGATATGGTCATCAGAATTGCGTTTAGTTATTATTCGTGACCATAAGTTCAGTCTAGTCCTGAGGAATGAGGCCGCCTCTGCTGCTGCTGTTGCCGATGATGACGCTGCTGCTGCTGCTGCTGCTGCTGCTGCCTCTCCTTCTTGGGAGGTATTATCATTCTGAATAATGATAACATCTGTTGAGATACATTATCATCAACTAGTACGTCTGATGTTGTTGTTGTTATTTTCTCACAGTAGTGTTGAGCAAGTAGTGTGAGGATATGATGGCATGTCGATGATGATGCTGAATAAGTATATAATGTTAATAATGCATCTGTCAGAGTTCCCTCCTCGGTGCCAGATAGCATACCTGAAGAGTAGGAGGAGGAGGAGGACTCGAAGTATGATTATTATTTAATAATGATAGTGATGTCGATGTTGATAATGATGATGATGATGATGATGATGATGTTGATTATGACCTTTATCAGTGAGATGCGTGATAGCATTAGAAAGGACATATAATGCACCATTAGGTGTTAGAGACATCCACTTGAGAAGATATAACCGACGCTCCTGAGTATCATAATTACGGTAATAATATGGACTATCATCATGATGATAATGATGGTCATCATTACTACCTCATTCACATTAGCACCATGATTTATTGATAGGAAACAATTGCATAAATAGGGAAAGCTGGTATGATGATGATGATGAGCGTTCTTGCTGTTCTTGTTGGTAGAAGTAGGAGTAGTAGTAGGGGGTAGTATCATGTCCAATACATTGATAACCTGATATGAAGAGCTGAGCAGTATTACATATGCGTGGTGAATATCTATCACTGCTGCTGCTGCTGTTGCTGTTGTTATGATCAGTAGTATGATGATGATTATCATCACCTCTGTTTGTGTCATAATGCCATCATCCATCAAGTTGATAATAACATCGATTAAACGTTGTATCATCATCATTATTCTCATATCATCACAGTAGACATTCTCATCATGTGTCCGAGTTGTGCTCTCATTGTGACCGGTGTGACCATGATGATGATGATGCTGTTGTAATAGGGTTGCAGCAGAAGTAGTGGCAGTAGTAGTAGTAGGATGATTATTATTATCATTATTACGACCACCACCACGGTTGTTGTTGTTGTTGTTGTTGTTGATTACGTATGGTGATGATGTATTAGGTGCACGATGAACCTGATGATACATCGATGAAGTATTCGTATATCCTCCCCATACCCTTCCATGATGATGATGATTCATGATGGTAGTGGCAGTGGTAGCGGTATGGTCTGATATGATTCGGTGGTGATGGTAATTCAATGGTATTGGCGGCGAGGGCTCCCGAGACGGTGGGGCAGCACCAGCCTGTCCCCTCATCATCATCAAGTGGGGATATTCCTCATCATCATCGTTATCGTTATCTCCTACTTGTCCTCATTAGTATTGCTGTGGCTGCTGTGGCTATTACCGTGTAGCAGCAATCCTTCCGGTATCCCTCTATTACCCCTCGTTACAGTATTATTGTCATCGAGTGTAGATGTACTGCTGCTACTGGCTATACCACCACCGCCACTGAGATAATAACAACAACAATACCTACGAGAATACTCATCTTGTTATTATTATCACGGTAATGCAGATGAGGCAGATAGCCTAGTAACAGAAGAATCTAATCCAAACAGCCATGGTCCCCCTTGGGCGGTATTATTATACTCTGGCGATGATGAGGTATCCATCATCATACTGCATCGGTTATTGTCGGAGGGGCATCCTGCAGCAGCAGCAGCAGCAGCAGGGTCATCATCATCATACTACTACTGGCTACTAAGCTACAGGGCTGCTTGTATGTAGAAGGAGTACATAGGGAGGGTACACTACTAGTCATTACCATCATGCTCGTGTATTCCTGTTGAAGCATAGTGAGCATCATCACCGTCATTATTATCATCATGACCATCGTAACCATTCTCATCATGCTGCCCTGAATATACTCTCCTTCTTATCATGATAATATCTCCCAGTCGCGATGTCATCATCATCACCGTGACTAATACTACCTTGCTGCTGGTGCTGCTGGTGCTGCTGGTCTTGCGTCGTATGAGTACTGGTATTATCCGCTAGTGTTGTTGTTGTTGTTCTGATATGTGTTGATGCCATCCTCCCTCCTCTAACCTGATGGAGAGGAGCATGCATCGTAGCACGCTTCAATGATGATGATGGCGGCGGCGGCGGCGGCGGCATTAACAACAACAACAAGAAGACTATCGACCCTTCAGCGGTCTCAGCATCATCATCAGCATAATAATAATCCCAACATTGACAAGAGCAAATACATAGCTGCATCAGCATCAGAAGAAACAGAAAAGGAGACACAACAAATGAAGGATCATCATCATTATCATCAGTCAACTCTAGATGTAATGATCATCATCATCATCCTCATTGTAGCTGCTTTTGTTATGGTGATAACGGTGCAGGCAGCAGCATGATATACCGTCGGTAGTAGTAGTAGGTATTATTACATACTCCTTTTATACGTACGATCCAACATATAAGTAAGTAGAGCTCTTACACCATTATGGGGTATCTTATTGGCTATGATAGCATCTAATTCCTTCTTCGAGTTCTCTTCATAAGTGGCAAAGCGTGTTGCCATATCCAATGGAGCATTACGGTATATTGCTTTAACTCTGTTAACGTCATCAGGTGTCTTATCCTTCTTATTATATAATGTATAAAGCTCATCCAGTATTCTATGTGATGCCTACCAACAACTGTGCTACTAATGGTGATGATAATAATGGTGATTACCTCAATATCATCTTCAGCACCGGAGGCATCAGCCTCAGCTTCGGTCAATACGTCAATAGCAGTGCAATACAGCCATGATGCTTTACACTCCTCGATATCCGTGCCAACCTATCATCATCACCATCATCATCATAGCCGTAGATAATGATGATTAGTATTGTCATTATTACCTTGCCCAGGACCTCAGGAGAGGCATAACAATCAAGGAAGTCATCCTGTGCTTGGAAATACACACCAAGTTTCAAGCATACCTACATGAGGGTTGCTAGTGATTCATGCTGCTGATGCTGCTGCTGCTGACTAAGACTGTTGTATTACCTCCTTAATGACGGGTAAATATTGCTTAGCCTCTTTATCTCCACTCACTAATACCCCAACAGCTGCAGGCAAATAGTAGGTGTAGAATGCTGTCTTGTAAAGAGCTATCGTATTGAAACTGATAATATTATTATAAGTGTTGTTGTTGTTGTTGTTGAAGAGTAATAAACAACTACCGTAGCCATTCCTACCGTTCTATCTCTTTTTCCTCCCCTTTATTATTCTTCTTCTCCTGTAGTGCGGCTCCGCCGCCGCCGTTGACATCGAGATGTTGGCCTATGAGGGTACATTGTTCAATATTAGCAAAAACCTCCATCACATCCATCAACCTGATGATGATGATGATCAACATGACAACAACAATGGGCAGCATCAGACGCCATCAGACGCCATCAGCAGCAGCAGCAGCAGCATCGTTAGTATCATTACCACTCCTTCTTGGAAGCAATCCTTCTTATCAATGGGAATATAGTAGAGTAAAGGAATACTCCATCATTAATAGCATTGGAGACACCGACATCACTTCTTCTATACCTGTTATTAGTACCACAACATAGGGATACAATATAGTATTATAGGTATTACCAGCATGGTTTGCCCCTACGTGTAGTTGATGAATCCATTACATCATCCAGTGTTAGGAAATGACTCTAAGATGATGACAACTTGAAGAAGGGCAGCAGCAGCATAGTGGTGCGTACTACTACTACTACCTGTAATATCTCAACACACCATGCCAATTTAAGTGCGATATCTCTATCATCTCCGCCATCATCATCATCATCATTAGTATCATGGAGTATATCAAAAGCAGCCACCAGACTTGTACCACGATTAAGTTTGCCACCATCCTAAGATATTGATCTAGCAGCAGCAGCAGTGGTTGTGGTGGTGGTTGTTGTTGCTACCTTAGTTGTGTAGTCTATGCAGGTATTAAAATAATTAATAATACTATGCTTGAGGGTATCCGATGATGATACTGTTAATCTATCGTTAACATCAGCTAAGACATCATCTTTAAAAGAGGGAAATGCGTTTATAACATCTTCCCTCAGTTTAGCTGGATACAGTTCTGGAGAATGATGATGATGATGATACCCTCTAGTAGTAGCAGTAGACATTATTGTAGAGTTGATGGGTTGACAAGTAGGAACAGGAAGCAACGACCCTGTGTACTTCCTATTCAGTGCTAATCGCCGTAGTAGTACGACACCAGCAATAGTAGTAGTAGTATGATGATGATGATGAAGATACGAACAACATGATGGTCCATTGCCTAGTTTACTATTGTTGATTGTAAATGGAGGAGTAGTTGAGTGATGGCAGCAGCAGCAGCTTCGATACCATAAAGGGTATTTATTCATAGTACAACAACAACAGCAGAAATATCTCCACATCATACTGTTCCTAATCCTTCACGGTGATGATGATGATGAAGCCTCTGCTGCTGTTGCTGTTGCTGTAGTAATAATAATACAGATACTCGCAGGGGCCGTAAGTGGACTAATGATAACCCCCAGACTCGACAATATTATCGATGGGAAAGTGGTGGCATGATGATGATGATGATGATGATATTAATAAACATATGTGCCGTATACTACACCAACACACATTATCGTATCCTAAATAATGATAATAATCGTGATGATGATGATGATGTTAGTTTTATTATTATTACTGTAATATAAGTGTCAGTTGCCAGATTATCCATATTATTGTCCCATAAGCACTTGGATGATACTCTAATACCTTGACCATTATATTCAGCAATAATAACCTGATATGACAGTACTACTATTATTTATCCTCTATCATTAGTACTCCCACCTCTACTAGTATCTTATATCGTGGTATATTGAGATCAGCTATCCTATCTTTAATATCATTAGATATTGCTTCAGATAATGC
Source organism: Perkinsus olseni (assembly GCA_013115135.1). NCBI lineage: Eukaryota > Perkinsozoa > Perkinsida > Perkinsidae > Perkinsus > Perkinsus olseni. The sequence goes on from JABANP010000004.1 coordinate 391,212, forward strand.
AGTATATACTAATATGATGATGAATCATGCCAATTAATAGCGTCAAAAATACTGATCGTAATATTACCGTCAGGGTCGTAATGTGGGTATTTATCTACTGCTGAATCTATCCTTTCTTTAATAATATTCCTCATAACATCCCGTATCATAGGTGGACGAAATCTAAGCAGTCGTAATAGGTAATACATGTAGTATTATAGATCGTCATCATCATCAGAGTACTACTACCACCACGCTACTACTTGGAAGTAGTAGCAGTATTATCATTCACTTCAATGCTAGATGCTGTATTCAGCGTGTTGTGTTTGGACGTATGATGATGTTGAGTAGTAGTTGTAGGAGGGTTAGACATAGCTATAACACCGACTGTTATTATTACTGTTGCTATGATATGGATAACAATAACACACCGTGTAGCCTACCAACAACAAAACACGGCGATGATGATGATGATGCTTATACAAAATTCTGTTTGATGATGATAAAACTCTGATAGGAATGTATGAAGTTGGCATCCCGGTGGTGATCATCATCATAATAATAACCACCATTAATGATAGATGACGCCATATCCTTCTTCCTTTGGCTGAGTGAATACAGAAACCTCTCATGATGACACCAACTCACTTACCAGCAGCAGTCTAGTTGGCACGTATATTTTTAATCATATCATGAGTTATAGCATCGAGATTATCAAACCTTGGAGACCAACCCCAATCAGCTCTAGCATTGGTATCATCTAATGTAGCTGGCCATGATTCGGCAATACCTTGCCTGTAATCAGGTCTACATGTCAATTGATAATCATTAATAAACTTTCTTATACTAATATATTGTTGATGTGGGGTAAACGAACATCCTGATACATTGTAGGTCCTACCTGACTTCAGATCTTCAGATTTAGTATCAAATAGGAACTTGATTGTACCATCAATAACATCATCAATATACAACATTGGCATCATACAATCTTCATTAACGAAACAGTTATCATAATGTGGTGTAGCCATCGTCGATTGCTGATTGTTATTTAGTGCCCTAAAATATGCCTCAATAGCCCAATCTGTAGTACCACCACCAGGCGGTGATTTCCAACTTATAATACCTGGATAACGTAATGATCGGAAATCAACACCACGATTTCTATAATACCAATCACCCAACAATTCAGCATACACTTTACCAATACCATATAAATATGTAGGCCTTTGTATTGTTACATCAGGGGTATTAAACCTAGGTGTAGTTGGACCAAACGCCCCAATACTAGATGGTATGAATACTTGTATGTTGCCAAGACTTGATGCTACTTCTAATGCATTCTCAATACCCCTCATATTAATATTAATAGATTGTCTTGGGTTACGTTCACTAACAGCAGATAACATAGCTGCAAAATGTATAAGATGTGTTATACCATTATTGGTGGCAACTTTAATGAACTCGGATATGTTTTGAACATCAAGATGCTCGAATGGTCCTGTTCTAACCCACTCTGCCTTTGAATCAATCGTCCTTGACGTACAGATAACATTATCATTACCAAACCTTTTACGTAAGTTAGCTGCCATCTCAGGTCCTAGTTGACCATTAGTCCCAGTAATAAGTATACGAGGTGGAGTGGTCGCTGATGATGATGTAGTAGTAGTATTGACAACATTGGGAACAACTGCTCTTGTCGATAGATACCTTATAGTACTACGACAACACCATAGCGGTGGGCAGCCTCCCAACGATCTAGTAATCATCATTACCACCAACAAGAGGGGAAAAAACTACCAAGGGAGCAGTAAGGGTGGCGACGCACTGTAATCAACAACAACCACCGCCAGCGTCACGTCCCCGCCGCCGCGTAGCTAATTATGGTCCCCGGTTCGATCCCGGCACATTACTGTTTTCCGTGTACAAATCTCCATCTTCAAGGTTTTTCTTATCATTATAAGATCACGATGGTGGTAGTAACTTCGTTTTGGAGGCTCTCGGCCGCCGCGGCGGCAGGTCGGACTGGGTGCTGCTCCTCTTCATCATCATTACTACTACCATTAACCCAGGTCACTAGGCTACTACTGAATACACCCGATGATATGGTATGTAGGGAGGTTATACGACTAGTGTACCATTTCAATTATGCACACTGTGCATTGAGTCTTAAGAGATTAACATCAATGGTGGTGGTATCAACTACTGGTAGTCATGGCAGTGGTAGTCATGGTCATCATACCAAGAGGGATATTGCTGTTAATATTGTATTGCAACATATTAATGAATTATTGAAAAGTAAGAGGTACCCTACTGGTCGAGAGGTGTCTGATATATTATGGGTCCTATATAATAATATGATGATGATAAATCATACCACATCTTCCGCTATAATCAATACCTTATTGAAGAATATGATGCCTCATATGATGTTGGATGCTCAGCCTAGGCATATTGCACGTATGCTGTGGATAGTTAGTAGATTGTCATCATCATCACTAGAAGGGCAGCACAGGGGCGAAGAGTCATCACCATCGCCGTCGTCGTCGTTGTCGTTATATAACGAGTATTGGCCGGTATTATGTTCCCATATTATAGCCAATAGAGAGAAGCTATTAAATGATGATGATAGACTGAAGACCATTACTGTTATACTGCAGGCTATTACATACAATAACGATCATCATTCCGACGACGACAACAACAACCACGATGATGAGAAGGGTAAAAACGCAGGAGTTACATCATTATTGAATGATGAATTATTATCAACATTAAAAGCAATAATAGAAGATATTATACATAATACCCTACAGGAGAGTGATGACCGTGTATTTGTTATTGATGTTATTCGAGCTTATCACAAGACTGATATGAACCTTATTCGTGACATACTCAGCATATTCGATTTACGATTATTACTAGAGAGGGATTGGGAGGTAATAAGGGATATGCTGCTCCTATCATCTTGTGATGATTATCATGGTATGATATTTGAAGGCTTGGCTATGAAGTGGATGATGGATGTGCATGATACTTGTGCATCCTATGGTGTATTAGCAGGTCTAGTGGGCCCCACTACTGCTACACCAGGCATACAGGCTATATGTATGCGTAAACTACTACTACAACCAGAAGCAGTAACAGCTCATGGAGGGTCCATGATGATGATGGATCATCATCTACCACCTTTATATCCTGCATTACTAGCTGCATGCAGTAGATATTGTAATATGATTGATAGTGATATACTATACACAGGCGTTAAGTACATAGAGAGTACGCCGGTAACGAGCTTTGAATTGCATCAATTAGCCAATAGTCTCGTAGCCTTCGCTAAGATTGGTGTATCATCTGAGAAATCTTTAAAACGATTTTCAGATCGTATGGTACACATATTGAAAGATATTCCTCCTCCTACTACTACTGCTAATATTACTAATCGCCGCGCCCACCGCCATCATCAGTATACTAACGCTACTAGCACTATTATTAAATGTCTTATAACGGCAGTACACGCCTTGGCCACTACTCAATATTATCATCCTCTGTTAACTAGTACGTTATTATCATCATTAACTGGTATTGACGAAGGTGGTGGTGATACTACTAATATTAAGCTAACATCATCACAATATATTAGAATATTGTACTCGTTAGCAATAGCTGCTCCCGAGGATGTTGCTATCAATGCTTTTAATGATATAGGAAAAAGAATAGGGATACCACACTTTAGAGCACCTAAAGAGGGGGTATTGTATATGTGGATATGTGCAGTATTCAACGTACCTATCGATTATTCAAAACTATCTCGTATAAGATGGTATGCCAACAACAACAACAGCAAGGAGGAGGGGGATACTAGAAATGATGATGAAGGAGGACGCAGCGGTAGCTGGTCCAGTAGCCCTACCTCAACAACAACAACAAGCCGAAGATCTACTGCGTTGAATGATGAATTATGTATGATGTTATACCATACTAACATCGCTATGAATATTCCTGCATATGATAATGATATGATAATACCTAGGGATGTGTTGCAGACGGGCGAAGGAAGTATGTATTAATAGACTAGAGAGCACATCAAGATTGCGAGGTAGTGGTATACAGGATAATATAATATCTAGTATAATTACCAACAACTCGAACAAGCATTATCATCATGAGAATGAAGTATTCCTGCCAGAATGTGGTATGATTGTTGATGCAGTAATATACCCTTCAACTGGTAGTGATGGTATTAGTCTTATTATGGAGGAAGATGGCGATGATGGTAAAAGTCAGAGAAGGAGAAGAAGTGCTGATGCTGCTGTTATAATCGAAGTTGACGGTCCCCATCATTTTTCAAGAAATATCGATAATATAAACGAGTACTGGCCCACGGGAGCATCGAGACTAAAATCTCGTATTATTCGAGATATCCATTCTTATAAGCTGATTTCATTAAAGTCGTGGTTAGATGTTGATACACATGCTATCAACGCTCAACTACAACAATTACTACATCATCATCGCTGATGGTCTAATGATGATTGGGAACATCCTTATGGATCCGCCCGTAGTAGTAGTATTACTCACGTTCTTAATTAATGCTGATGATGACAATGCTACCTGTAATGTTGTTCTTCATCATCATCATCGCTGAGAGTTTCTGCCAGTCTTCCTTATGCTCTGGTGTTTCAACTTCTCCACTACCTCCTCCTGCTGCTGTAGTAACCTCACTTGTCTCCAATGATGCCCCCATCATCTACAGCATCATGGTCAGCAGCCTGTGAGTTGTATGAAGATGTAGTAGAATGGATAGTTAGTAATAACTATCAGCGTATAGCGCTTCAATTCCCGGATTCCATGCTCAAAAGGTAATCATTAATAAAACTGCATCACCACCACCACCACCATCATGACGACGATGTTGAGTATTATTATAATTATGGCGTTTCAGGGCTCCAGCGGTATGTAAAGAATTATCACATCGACTACCGCAACGAGAAGTCTTTGTAATAATAATATCAATATTACATACTACTACTCATGCTCATCATCATCATCATCACTATTCTTATAATGCCCTTATCATGTTATCATGTATAATCGGCCCCCCTTCTTATCGTTGATGTTATTCGGTTGTTGCAGGTTATCGGTGATACTAAGCAAGGATCATGCTGTGTTGATGAGGTCAATGCCGAACATTACGCAGCTCATTGCATAGTAATCATCCCAAGCTACTGCACACATCCTATTGGAACTCTATTTCCCGCATCATTATTGCATCTCACAGTCTCTGTTGTTGTAGGTTCATTTCGGCCATAGTTGCCATACTATGCCTAAACGTTTACCAACTTATTATATATACAACATGATACCATCAAGCGCTGCTGATGGACAGGAAGAAGAAAAGGACGATGAGAAGGGGAAGCAGGAGGATGATGATGAGCCGATGAGGTTGTATGATGAATTGAAGGATTGGATTACTAAAAATGGAGGAGGCAGTACAAATAATGAGGTAGTAGCTGTACTGTTGGTGTTGGTGCTGTTTATGATGATAAGTGATGTAGGTGGTTGTGATGCTGATATGGGATACTAACGAACCAGATAAGGAGATGGAATATGGCAAGGTAAAAAGATAATCCTGCTGGTGCTGGTGCTGGCAGCAGCAGCTGTTATTATGGATTATTCTCCTTCTTATACTAGTACTACTATCATTATCATCATCAGGCCCTACAATATTATGCATCATCATTATCAGCATCATCGTCTTTACATGTGTATGTGTGTAAGTCGTGTAAGGAAGCTGTTATACCTAATGAAGATAATAATACCACAACAACCTCAACAACCACGACCCCGATGAATAGGTCGAGTTTCCGTCCTAGTATTGAAGTATTGAAATCATCTGGTCCACTTGCTAAAGTATTACTCAATAATAATAATTATACCACTCCATATGAAGGCAGATCATCATCAGTGCATCATGGAGGAGGGCATCACCATCATCAGGGTATGGAGTATAACCAATTATGCGGAAGAAGAATGTAAACATAATAATCAGCATCAGCATCATCATCAAACTATTACGCTTTTATAACGCTCCTCCTGTTCAGTGTGAGCGCAGAAGATTATGACCAGCAGCAGCAGCAGCAGAAGCAGCAGCAGAAGCAGCGTTGCGTATCTTCATCACCCATTGCTGCTCCGCCATTATTATCATCATCATCACCACACCCTATCGTTATATTCATGGGTGATACTACTACTGCAACAACAACAACCGATTCAACATCATCAATGTGGTATCGTCTACAGCTTCATAATCCGTAAGTTATCATAATCATCATAATGATGATAGTGGAATCTATTTATCATCAGTACGATACACACATTACTCATGTGGGATGGGTCACATCTCACATCATCATCATCATCTACGGATAAACTTCAGATGCAAAGATATCGTCTTGTTGAAGAGGTACTCGACAATATCACCACTATTCTTATTATTATCATTGGAATCAGGTTAAGAAGGCGAAAAAGATCGGCATTTTATTTGGCTCGGTTGATGTAATAATATCTATTCACAACAACACTGTGTGGTCGTTGCCTACTTCTACTATTAATTATAGGTACCACATCAAGATGCTGTATTGAATCGTATAAAGGAACAGCTGTTCAACGCGGGACGTAATATTTGTAACAGCATCACCATCATCAACAGCAGGAATTTATTAATTATCAGCGTCATAATGATGTTCTTCCTATATTTGATAATTCATAGTCTTCTTCTTCTTCTTTCCATCATCATTATGTTTATCGCACTCGCATGGTAGTATTAATATCATCATGTTGTTCTTTTCAGGTGAAGTATACATTTTCAATGTTGGCCAGAGCGAGCCTGCTAAATTAGCTAATTTCCCAGAGATAGAATGTTACGTTATGTTGTCTTGTCCAGAGAGCTTCCTTTGGTCTACCACGGATTATATGGTACCAATAGCTACACCTTATGAATTGGAAGTAGCCCTAGGTGTTAGAGAATGGTCAGGGAATTATGCATTAGAGTAATAATAATAATGATGATAGTAGTAGTAGGAATGTAGTATTGTATGGCGATCTCGTGTTGTTGTTATTATTATCAGATATACAGATATATTGAGAGAACATCCCAAGCCTATCGCTGATAATGCATTATATGTAATATGGACCACTCTCTTGGATACTCTGTTATTATGGCTACTATCAAGGTTCAAACATTAGAGGGTGAGTTGATAGATTTCGAAGAGATCAGAGATAGATCGGATGAAGATTGGTTGGAATCCCTCCGACCGTAAGGCTTCTACTACTACTACCATTACTACTACCCACCACTCAATAATAATAGTTACGATTCACGTGAATTACCTGGTTCGGATATCCAAGTCGATGAGGCAACAATAACAAGACCAGCGTGCATTGAGGATGGCAGAGATGGTGTTGCAGGAAAGTACATCGTCACTACGATCACTACGTTATCATACGACATCATCATTCGTCGTCATCACCATCATCAGATATAACGATGAAGCCGTCATCATTGGCCGATGGTGAGGCGGCAGCCGACGACGTTCATACGATAGTTTCTTTGTTCCTTCTCCCAATATTCTTGAGTTAAGTCCAAGATACAATGCCTAGCATATCCCCACTATTCAATATATTAACTGTGAAACGCCACGACATGTAAGTACATGAGAATGATGACGATTGGATATGTACAACTAGGGCATATCATTAATCACATCATTGATGTTGCACTGTGTTATTATGATTATGCTTCTTTTCTTCTTTTTCTACCGCCATAATTCCCAGTGACACCCATATCAAGTTATTATCTTTCACTGTATAATCCTCATTACATTGTGATAATAGCTGTAAAGAGGTATTAACGTCATTATTACATAATATGTCGGATCTTGTAGGATTCATTATGATATAAGCTGTTGATAAACATAATAAATAATATGATAACTGATTGTATCTATTTGATAATATTATAATATCCCATATCTTCATGATATCATTAATATCTGCAATATCCAATGTAAAGAGTGTCGTCAACCATCTGATAGCAATTGTTATGAGAGGTATATTAACATCCTCGACCAAGTGCCTATAATAACAACATCACCATCGTCATCATCACCATCATCATCATGTTATTACTTGTATAGTATTGGATCGTATTTACATAGAAGTCTCTTAATCTTATCCACTTGAGAATAACTACTAGCATTATTATTACATCAGCGTCTACTCCTGCCGTTATTACGATTATTACATTCCATCCTGAGTGTGATCTAATTGTGGTATATAGATTGATGATATATTGTCTATAATGCATCGGAAGGCCCAGAATGTATCAGCCTCGTCACGTAATACATAATATAATAACGCGCATATCTGATGATAAAGATGCTCCCCTTGGATGCCGCCGAATCAGTATGATACTTAGTACTACTACTACTTGGTTCATCCCCTGTACATATTTGATACCGGTTGAAGCAGTATATACCAATAATACGCGTTCCATAACAACAATTCTCGAGTCATTAACATCATCATCATCATCCTCCTCCTGCTGCTGCTGCTTGATGTTGAAGAAAGGTATATTCCGCATAGTACCTGTTTTCACGTGACGAGTACCCGTATTATCATCGTCATTACGTTTGAGATCCCTTCGTATTATTATATCATCATCATCATCATCATGATCAATATTATCATGTTCACCATCTGCATTGTTGTTACTATCTGTAATAATGATGCTATCACTCAATAATGCAGTGTATGTTTTCTTCCTATATGATGCTTCCCTGCGATACCAACAACAAGTAGAATTATTGCACAAGTAATGTCACACTCATAATGTTACCCAATGTCGTTGTCGTCGTTATTATTATTATCATCATCATGTTCTTCTCTCCCTCTTTTCTGTGACAGTACTACTACATCTTCTCCTCCTTCGCGATTATTATTGAATAGAAGATTTCTCCACAAGTGGGCCCTCATGAATACTCCATCACCATAATCGTCGGCTAAGTTCATTATTATACCTATCCTGGATAATAGAATCATCATCATTATTGTCCCAGTAGTATTACCTCGGATCATCGTAAATTTGTGTGTATGATTATCAGTATGATCATCATCGTTGAATACTGCCATCAATGCATCATCTCTCCCTGATCATAACGTATCGTTAACATCGATACTTTATCCTAATCATCAATAATAATACTACTATCATCACAATTATATATACTCTTCAATAGTTCAACTGCTTCAAAAGGTGCCAATCCATACTTTTTACCCAGCTTCAACCATAACTCTTTCCTCCTACATAAATAATAGCAACGATCGGTAGGCTATAATGCTCATACTGCTGCTGCTGCTGCTGCCGCTTCTTCTTGTCGTTGTTTTTAGTATTACTACCTGTTATCATACATATTAGCAATCATCCATGCTTTATCAATATACCCTGTATTATATCTACTATAAAAGCATTGTAAATTATCAGCTAATGTTGTTGTTGTTAATAATATCGTTGTATTATCATCCTTAGTCGTCATCACGTGTTTATCCAATATATCATCAACAACACTCCTCGATGATGATGCTGATGACGAGACTCTTCCGGTGCTACTTATATGATCACCACCATCCATAGTAATACCAAACACTAATAATAATACACTAGGACCTCACATGGACCCACGCTGATGGAGGTGTTATACCATATTTTACAGGGGGATGAGGAGGAGGAGGGCATCCTTAGAAGTCCCAACATTTTTACGTACTGATTCGTCCAGTGCAGGGATCGAACCGTGGACCTACTTTCTGGGCGTCTAACGCAAGTTCGCCATCGGCGAGTGAAAGGTAGAACTTAGGCTATCATCACCATGTAGCATCCCTTATTATTATAATGGTAATGATGGATGACCCTGTTGATGGAGTTAGGATTGAAGAGAACGACAAGGAGGATAACTTGCCGGATTGTGATGACGATGATGATCATGATGATGATGACAGGGCTTCAACATCATCATCGTCGTCGTCGTCATCATCGAGTGAACGTGTGAGAGAGTAAGTGCTGCGTATAGGTGCTGAAAGCAGCTTCTTCTTCTTCCTGACTATATACATGTATGATTATTATTACAGGCCGTCGTCGTCGTCGGCGTTCGATGATACTACTACTACCGGCACTATGATGGGAGGCAAGGTCAATTTCCCGCCTAAACCAAGACTTCGGCAGTCACTACGTCATATCAATCAACAGCATCATCATCAACATCAGCAGCAGCAGCAGCACGGAGTAGAAGGTAGATAATGATTGAGTGTTGTTGTAGCGATGATGGCCTATTGATTATCATAGATCATCATCATCATCATGACAATGATGATACGAGCAGAAGTACTTATAATATTACAACCAACATAACATCGTCATCATCATCATCATCATCAACGACAAGAACAACAAAAGAACGTGGATTATGTGATGATAGTGATGACACTCCTAATGATCATCATCAACAACAACATGAAGATGATACAACATCAAAAGGAGGGGAAAGTAGTGGAGGTTTCATGAGTTCATGCCGAATGAGTGGCCACAAGGGCAGTAGCAGATTGAAAGATATCAAGGATAGACTGTTGAAGAGGCAGCATAACATTAAACATGTAATGATTATGATGATCGGTGAATGCAACAACGCTCCGATGATGATAATGATCGTTATTTCAATAATCCTTGCTGCTATTATTATTCTTCTTGTCATCAGTCTGTTATATCAAACGTACGTGCCACGATAATGGGTAGATTAAAGGGGCCTACCCTGACTTATGACCTAACAGCAGCGGAAAATAGGGGAGCAATAAGAGACTATGATGGAGGTGGAGGACAACATTCAAGGAAGATTGATAAGGTAGTAGCGATAATAATAGGTCTTTCAATATGTGTAGTTATTGCAGCATATTCAGGATGATTATCATCACGATGGTGGTGATGATGATGACGACGAATGTCTAATGAATGATCATAGCCGTCGACAGAGGCAACAGCAGCAGGAGCAGCATGCTCATTCCCATCACGATTATAATCATCATCATCATCATCATCATCATCATCATTTGGTTATCGAATCATTTGGATACGGCATACCTGCAACATTGTCATCATCATCGTCCTCGACGTCCAATAATAATCAACAGCATCATCATCATCATCAGTCACAGGATATTGAACGAGGAGAAGGTCATGACAGTCATACTTGCGATGATAATAATATTAGAATACCTGCTCAACGGCGACAACATGAAGGATCATCATCATCAACAACACATCGTCTTGATAATACTGCCTGTACTAGTGCGACTAGAAGAGCTGCATTAAAGGCAGTACTACATCAGAAGATGAGTCGGTGGAGAGTGGTAATAATGAGAATAATATTAAAGTTGTGTGGTATGATTATTATTATCAATCACCCTCTCTTAGCAAGAGTATGATGATGAAGATAAGAAGATCTCCGAGGATAGTGACTCTGATGACGACGACCACGCCCCCCGCGATGATAACTCCCACGTGATAGATTCAAGAAGCAGGGAAAATATTACATCCATCAGCAGTACTACTACTACTACCAGCAACAACAGCAGCAAGGCAGGATCATCGTCATCGAGTATTGATGAGACCAGTAATAGTAAGAAGGAGATACTTCGCGACGAGAAGGGACAAGAAGGCGAAGAAGAAAGCATAACAGAGGTGGTAGTAGTATAAGAATAAGACTCATGATCGCGTGAGTGGGACTGTCATCATGTACGTGTCTCAGGGGCCTCCGACGACCACGACCACGACAAGGAGGAGAAGTGTTGTTTTCGGATGCAACCACGTGAAGAGTAGTGATGATTCCTCGTCGTCATGTTGCTACGATGATAATGATAATAATAACCACCACACGGATGATGAGTATGCTGCTGCTGCTGATGCTGCTGCTGCTGGTGGTGATCATAGACCATCATCACCGCCGTCGTCGCCGTCGCCGGCGGCGGCCACATCAACACATGCAGAGCCACACCAACCCCGTCCAACTCCTCTTCGCTCTATTCCTACAACTACTCTTTTATCGGACCATCATGTATCCACACCTGAATCTCTGGTCGAAGAAGAAGACGAAGGTTCTACTCATCATCATCGAGCGCCCAACTCAGCAGTATCATCATCATCATCATCATCATCATCAGCTGCTGCTGCTGCTGCTGCGACAGTGGGGATGGCTAAATGGGAAGAAGAATCAGATGAAGAAGAGCTTCTATGTGATGATAATAATGATGATTATAATTGCATTGGTATTCATCACGCTGGATCATCTGCTTTTCATGATTATGTCTATGATGGTGGTGGTGGTAGTGATGGATTACCGTTCCCCAGTACACTAGATCAACTGATAATGCAAGAAGAGAATAATGCTCGTCATCTCGGTCATACCCGCACCGAGTCTACACAGTTCAAAGATAAATTGGGAACCAAAACACAAGAAGAGGCACCCCCTACAGTCACGGTAGATGACATTAATGGTAATGAAGATGGCGTACTGCCCCCTACAATCACGGTAGATGACATTAATGGTAATGAAGATGGCGTACTGCCCCCTACAATCACGGTAGATGACATTGATGGTGATGAAGATGGCGTACTGCCCCCTACCGTCACGGTAGATGACATTGATGGTAATGAAGATGGCGTACTGCCCCCTACAGTCACGGTAGATGATATTAATAACAGTGACACTGGAGACCATCATCGTTCTCATTATCGTGGTTATAATGAGTTCGGGTTGGTGAATGATGATGATGACGATGATGATCATAACCACCAGCGCTCACCGTCACCTAAACGGCGGAAAATAAGGCATGATGGGCGTGATAGGAGCGACGACGAACCCGAACTTGATGATACCCAACATGATGATGATGATGATGAAGGTAATAACAGCTCTTACTGACTCTTACTGGTATTGATTATATTAACCTCATGTCGTATCTTCATTATTGTATTTACAATGATCAGAATCGAAGACAAGTATGAGTGGAAGAGAGGTTGATTATGGTGGTGGTGGTGGTAATAGTAATAATAATGAGGGCAGCAGCAGCAGAAATAGACATACACGACGACGACGACGACATCATCAGAAGATGCTTAAACGCTTCTTGGATGATGAGGCCAGTGAGAGCGATGATGATGATGGTTACTGTGATCATAAGGTGCACAAGAGAAAACTAAACAATAAGGAGAATGATGGAGATGATTATCACAATGATGAGGACGATGATGATGACAAATCTTCTTCATCATCGGAAGTTGTATCAGAATTGATGGCTGATGTGGAAGAAGAGAACGAATTGAGGAATAGGTTGCTTGAAGATAGTGAGAAGTAATGGGGTTGTACGACAACAACAACAACACCACCACTGGCAATCCGCTGGTTATACACGAGTTGCTCCTTCCGTCAGACTTGCCGATTTTCACGCTGATTGGGAGATGAAAAGGGACGAAGAACTTATCAGAGCTGTAGAGGGTGGTAAACTATTCAATACTAAGAGGAGGAGGACTAGAATGGAGGCTCATAACTCTTCCTTGGAGGATGCTGGAAATGGTTATTCTTATACCAATAACGCCAGCAGTAATAATCGACATCATCGGATGAAAAGGCATAAATTGGAGGAGATGATTAGAGGTAATGTGAGCATGATCATCATCATCACCACCACCATTACAAAATGATACTCTATTTATCATTAATACTCGCTTATCAGCTGCTGAGAGGGATGTCGCCGAGGAGTTGGAAAAACTCCATCAACAAGAATATGATGATGATGATATGGATTCAATGGATCTTGGTAGGCGGGAAGGGGGTCGCATCCTCAACTTGAATTATCTTGATACTCCAGGTAGTGATCTAGTCGTGAGTGAGGATGACGCTGGTGAAGAGAGTTATGATGAGGATAGTCGGGGGGGCCAACAATCGGAAGTGAAGAAGATGGTAATCAGAAGATTGAAGGAAGCACGGTAAGAATCAACTCACGTATCCATGATTATGATGATATTCATGCTTAACAGAGAAAAAGAGAGGATTAATAAGAGACAAGAGGCCGAAAGAAGGAAGGTGATATACTTGCAATACCCGTATCCAACGATGATGTTAGCTTCATAGCACTTAGAAAGCCATTGAGGACATTAAATCACAGCTGAAGAGTGGATTATCTACATTAGAGGATAGAGAACAAGAACAATATATAAGAGTAATGATTGTATTATTTATAACTGTCATTATTATTATCATAATGATAGTCGTTATTATATTAATCCATAACAGATACGTACTACGAGACGTGCTTCAGTCGGCAATGTAAAGAGCATTATGTTCCCTACTGCCCGGCGAGAAGACCAGGAAAAGCAACAACACCAGGAGGAGGAGCTACCCTCTCCTCCAACTAATGATGCTTGTGCCCCTTATGAAGCAACCGAAGATCTACACAAGGGCATGCATGCTGCAACCCATGATGCAGCCACTCTTCAACAACCAACAATCGTCAATAGTAACAGTATCGTCGATCATGGTCATTTCCTTGTCAATGATTGCTTGATCATGAATAATCGATCATCATGTCACGATGATGATGATGATGATGATGATGCAGATAAGGTAGTTGTAAGGCAGTTGTATTGTTCGTGTAGTAGACTGTGAAGGTCATGCTCCTTTCAGGCTAACACGTATGAGAAGAAAGCTGAGTCAACGCAGAGGGTCTCTTCTCCCCCTCCTATAAGGAGAGGGTCTATAAGTAGCAGATGGAAAGTGGGGAATGATAATAATGATGACGGTTTAAGCTAAGAGCGTCAGCGCTTCCTCTCATGTGATCTCCGTGAAAATAATGCTCTTCAACCATAATTTCAATTAATCGCTATCATCGATGTAGTGTTGTTCTCAGTCATTGAAGGATGGGGCCACCTATAACTTTCACTGTGAATGCTCTCTTCTCTTATTGAAAGCAATCGTTGGTGCGTCTGTACGAGACCTGCGGAGAAGAACATTTGTAGGCCACAGCCACCTTCATTCAATGGTGCCCTTGAACGTTAGATTGCCCCGATCTCCTCCTCCGGAACGACATACAGAGGTCCTCACAGACCTCCGTGACGGAACCTCCGTCAACCGGGACAGACTGAGGTATCTTTCATCACACTGACCAGAGGTCGGGTCTGTAGGTGGTGCCATTCTGGTCTGAAGTATTCACATGTATACAAACCTTTCCGCCGTTCTGTCTTGAGCGACCGATAATATGCGTTTTACTGCGAACAAACACAACACTGAGCATAACGGAGTTTTCAGAAAACATTGCCAAAACCGAACACTTCAGAATGCGTGCGAGGACTGTTTACTCCGAAACGAGGCGTTACGCTCCAAGCGTATTCTGAGAACTATTTCCGCAAAACTCTTCAGAAATATCCTGCGGCCGGTGGAACCCGCTCGGATCTCTATGCTCCCAGTTTAGAATGGTTTTATGCGCTCCGGAGAAGGTTCGCCGATCAGTTACAAATCACATCGACAATGCCACAAATAGTGCAAGTCGCACGTAGTGCAGACGCCGAAGCCTTCTCGCCAGGAGAGCAGTGACAAGACCAATTACTGGGCTTCTTAACTTTAGAAAGTTCGAATGGAGTTGCTCCATCATTAACAGTAGTCTGCGGTTGGTGCTGCGCACCGCACTATCTCCAGGAAGGGCTCCTTATTGAAGCCCAGCCTACTTTTCATGAATATGCTGACGACCGCTCCGCTGCACGCAGGAACATAGCGGACTGGGCTAATAGCCCAGGGCTATGCATATGCGTGCCGCAGCTGCGGATTACTCCCGAATCATCAGACTATGAGTATGAGTTATTTGATGATATCCCATTCGTAGTTAGTATCACTCTCATTTCCTAATGGTTAACTCCGTAGTCAATGACGCCCTTGAGTTAGCACTGGGAAGACTCGATCTTGAGCCAAGAGACACCGCAGAGTTTTCCTATGTGATGACAAGGAGTCGGAATCGCTGAAAAGTTTCTGAAAGTGTCGTGAATCCCCGGCAACCGTCCGCGACCTCGCGTAACATTGGGAGAAGAGCTCGTGTCGCGAATCGATCGGTCGGGGAGAAAATATTCCCACCAGACGACCCCCATTGTTGTTGAGGTCGATTCGGCACGGCGAGCTCTAGTCCCACGCGCCCCGCCCCCATTAAGCAGGGGTAGAAGAGTAGGTGGTGGTGCAGGTAAGATTGGTCGTCAATGAATCGTCCGCCGACGCTTGGATGGCTACTGGACGAATGGCAAATCTGGGGAGAGGAGAGCAGTCCCCGCTTCAAACCTACGGTGGCACCGTAACGGTGCTGAGGTGGAAAGGAGAAGATGACAGAGATGTTGCACGGTTGAAGCAAGATGCGTGGATGGTTGCCGTGCGCAGCATTCGACCTGCAACGGCTAAATCGTACGCTGTCGGGGTACGGTCATGGATAGGGTTAACCGTCGAGATGACGAAAGCAGACAAGCAGGCCCGGACGCCGGTACCGGCCAAAGTGGAGGAGATCCAGTACTGGCTAGCCTGTACAGGGAACGCTGGAGAACCAAGACAGACTTGATGGGGTTGAAGGGGGTAAAGTGGTTTTTGCAACATGTCCGTGCTGACGCGGACTCCGCGTTGCGCTGATGTTTCGCATTGCCGTCACTTCTCCCCATGTTGGATGTCTTCGGCGAGTCAGTCGTTCGGCAAATGACGCGCATGGGTGAGTTACTCACCGTGAGTATTACTCACTGGGTAAGGTACCACGACCCTTCGGAAGGGTCCCTTCCGTACGTAGCAGGATTCTCAGGGTCTTCTCTATCCGCTGTGAGTATTATTTAATCGGGCTGGAATGTCAAATTCCGAATGTGTTATGCTGCCCGTTGCTATGGTGTATCTATGGTTGGCACTGCCAACTTAGGCAGTTGGGGAAAAAGCGTTGAAAGCCAACATGGTCTGTCCCTGTTACGGTAACACTGTGACCGAAAGGCCGAACAAATCTGCGCGGCAGAATCCCTTGCCGTTCTTGCATACTACGATTTCCGCAACTCGAGTAATTCAGCTCTTGGGCTCATGTGTTTAAGAATCTCGAACTGAGATTGTACATCCTCGATGTTACTTCGCATCCATACCGAATATTTCACGAAGAAAAACTCAACTCAATAAACTGTCGGGGACTGAGTCCCAGATAAGGCACCGACGAATAACAATTCCTCCCTTCAAGTTAAAATTTAACTGTTCAACATTTCAACAGTTGAAAAGACACACGCGCCGCGCGTGACGCGCGAGTGTCTCTTCGCGTTAACCGCTGTCGTGACACAAATCCATGACGCAGGTAAGCCGTTCTGGCGCTTAGTAGGTTCGCAATGTAGGAAGCGGCGGTTTCTCCATGAAACCTTTACGACTTCGCCTCGTCCTCTTCAACATTTTCATTCAAGTTGCCAATGCTTTGCCATCATGTGATGAACCTCGCGATAACTCAAGCTCTTTGTGAATATGGTACTCAGTTGAAGCAGATCCCGACGAAGACCAGACGGCAGATAAATTTACTTACCGTGTAGTATGGGACTTTCAGGCTGAAAGTTTCAACCGCGGCAGCGTTATGCAGTCCCACCCTCCCCTCTGTGTTACTTGAGGTCCGAAATCAACACTGTGGCTATGCTTCTAAATTCTTGTTAACGACACTGTCAGTCATGCTAGCTATTCTCAATTTCCCTAGCTTGGAACTTCTACACTTTTGAAGCACCTCCCTTGTTTGTGTCGAACATCGTCAGGACCAAAGAATTTTGTGTAATACGTCTTTAACGACGCGGTTCTTAGTCACAACTCCAAACCTCCGAGGGACGACGCAGTTCTCGGAGGGACTCCCACAAAGGCTCCAACCCATCGTGGGTTAGAGCTTGGTGGATTATAGCTTATAATTGCGAGAGTTCTCAGAGACTTATCCTCAGATACCCTGCCTGTAGTTCCATCGATTCGCCGAATATCCCTATGGATAATACTCGTTACAGCCAACCCACACATTGGAATCGCTGGCGCAGCGATTCTGATGGCGATTCTACAGTGTCTTTTCGTACATGCAGGTACAGTGTCGTTCAGTACAGTTGCTGCACGTACAGTCTCGTTCAGTACAGTTGCAACCAATACAGTGTTGGTTAGTAAATTCTACATGTGCAATGCGAAGTAACTTCAGGGAAAATGACTGGACACGATGCGTAATGAAAAGCGTAATGAAAAATGATTCCCATCAGGCGGAGCGTTGCTGCCATTTACTGAGCTGCGAATTGCGCTGGCGGAAACGAGAGTACTGGTGAGGAGAAGTGTTCGCGCGGACGGGGGGCCTGCTGATAAGCGGTGGTCCCAGGTTCAAATCGCGGATGCTGTCAAATTGGTTGCCCAGAGTCGACGGTGGACGCAGCAGGGGCAGTGGGCAGTTCGCCGCGGCGCAAAATATACTAAAAAATTGGCGGGATTGTACGAAATGGTGGGTGTACGAGAGTAGGGTGTACGAGTTAACGCTGTATGAAGTGGAACTGTACGATTTGGCACTGTACGAGGTGAAACTGTACTATTTGACACTGTACTAAGTGAAACTGCACGAGCGGACACTGTACGATATGACACTGTACTGAGTGCAACAAGACGAAATGACACTGTACGAAGCGAAACTGTACGACTGGAAACTGTACGAGGTGAAACTGTACGGATTTGTGGTACACGAGCAGAGTTTCTACGAGTGGCAACTGTACGATATGATCCTCACCGGGCTCAGGCCCCTGGTTGCTGCCGCTGCTGGGGGTGGTGCCCCTCAGGTTTTTGGCGCCGCGGAGGGTGTTGTTGCCGAGCGCGGCAACTCCGACAAAGCCTTATAACTGGAACGCTTCAGCGGTAGCGAGACTCGCATCAGTCTCACAGAGTGGAAGCGGAGATTCACCTCCCTTGCCACAGTCAAACGCTAGACTTGGCCTATCACTCTGAATAAGTTGCGCGCTTTCTTAACTGGCAGCGCTGCCCGCATTGTCGACTACCACGTCCTCCCTCCCAATCCTCGTGAAACGGTCACCGAGATTTGGTCGGCGTTGGGTAAAGCCTACGGGCTCACCCCTAACCAAGCTGTTCATAAGCTCCGTACCGTCCAGTTCGAGGTTGGCACTACTCACATTGATGACCTAGCTGGTCGTACCGCTGAGTGGTCTGAGTTAGCATGGCCGGTCCTTTTCCCTCGGCATCGAGACTGCGTTGGGGCCAGCATTTTTGGGGGAGCTCTTCCGAAGACTGCTCAGGTTAAGCACGCTTACGCTCAAGCGTCATCCCATCATCCTGACGGTCGTGTGACTATGGTTGAGAGTGTCAAGATCTGCCGACCCCTCTTCGAGGGTGAGCATGACGACACCGTCGAATTGGGCATGGTTGCTCAGTCCTCTTCCTCTTCTCATCCTTCGTCGCACTGCTCTCCCCTTACGGACGTCCTAGCGGTTCGGGCCGCCGCGAATTTTCTTCGGCTAGCAAAGGCAAAGGCCGCGGTAAAGGTCGTCCCGGCAACACCTCTGCTGCGCATCAGCTGGTGTCTTTGTTGCCACAAGGCCAATGTCTGCCCTAAGACAATTCGCCCATCCAAGGTGAGCTCGTTGGTGATTTTGGAAGACGCGTGCGATTGTCTTTTCCTCTTAGACTCCGGGTGCTCCCTGAGCACTTTCGACGCGTCTACCGCAACGGCGCTTACGCGAGCTTCAGTGGTTGGTTGACCTGCGGAGTTCTCGGTAAGACGAAGTCGACCGCGCCTGGAACCACTGATGGCGGTCGTGCGTTGAGTTGAGGTTCGGATGTAACGTGCGGTTCAGGACGGCTCCTACATGCCCCTCGCTCTCCTTGGCGCGGTGCATTAGTTGGCTCGCCTGTTCCCGGTGACTCCCTCCTCTTCGTGTCGGACCCCGCTGCACCTCTGTCGCTTCTGCGACCATCGGGCTCTTTCGCAGCTTTTTCCAGCTGCCTCGCTCTCTGCCTTGCGCCTCTTCACGCCGGCTCGTCACTCTGTGCGCCTTCTTCTCCCTGCGCTCAGCAACTACTCTTCTCATGGCTGATCCCTCCACCTCTTCGGCTCTCTCTCACCACCCCTATCTCCGAGGCCCTCACTTTCTTGGGCGTCTCCTCCGACTTGGCGGCTACCATCACCGCCGCTTGCACAGCCGCCACTGCGGCTACTCTCAACGACGTCGCTCTCTTGGGCTACGACATGCTCTCTAGCATTGTCCAGGTCGAGCACCCCGACGTCACTACGACCCTCGCTCTCAAGAAACTTGTCCAACTCGCCAAGTCTCTCGGGTCGAGCCCGACTTCTACTCCCTGGACGGCACCTGGCCCTCCCATCCCTGCCCCGCCCGCGGCGACTGCTGCCTCCTCTAAAAGCGTCGCTCCGAGCTTCTCGGTTCTGCTTGGCGGCCGTTTCACTCTAGTCGGCCTCTCTGGCAGAGAGTCTTTGCCGCCCTACACCCCTCCTCGACTCTCGTGTCTGACCTTTCCAACCAACCTTCTTCCGATAGGCCCCGGCTCGCCTTCAGCTACAAGCTTCGCGACTTCCTGTCCCTCGACGATTCGGCATCGGCAACGTTCCCTGACGACTCGCTGCGAGTCCAACACCTCGGCAAGGCCTTGCTCCGCTGGTCTACTACCGTGCATCTATGCATTGACCTGGGCCTCGCTTGCCTGCTCGGACATGGGTGTACCGCGATTCGTCCATGATCGATTTGTCCACTGCAGCTTCGATCCAAGATTGTTTCGTACAAATTTCGGTTCATTCATGATCTTTTCGTACATCGAAAAAGTGTATGTTTCAGTCACGATTTTTTCATCCATAACCGGTTTCGTACACGATTATTTCGTGCATGGGCGGTTGATTCAAAGATATGCTCGTGGTGATCTATTCGTCCACGATCTTTTCGAAAAAGATTCATTCGTCCAATAGTGGTTCGTACATATGAAACTGACGACACGCAAATGTTCACCGGAGGAAAAGAACCCACGGCTCCGCGAATACGAGCATGAACTCCAAACCTACTCACCCATAAGACACACAGCAAGGCCCACAAAATACCGCCCATCCGATCCCCAACCTACTCAACTTGGCTCGGAGCCAATGGTTCCATTCATGTTTGGAACCTTCAGGCACTGGGATCACCACAGAGTCCACCTGATGAGGGGGAGTGCTGAAGCGTCAACGCCGGTCATTGACCAGTAAATATAGCGGCGAGATGCTAAGCACATAAAGGGTGATGGTAATAGCGGAATTGGTAGAGCTCCCGGCTTGCATGACGATAGCCATGCGTTCGAATCCTGGAAGGGGCAGAAGTGGTAGTGGCGGAAGAGGTGCAGCCGCCGGCGCGCTATTTTTAGACATGACCGCCATGACGCCGTGGCGTCACATATGTCTAAAAGTAGCGTGGAGGAAACGCACGTGTACGAAAGGCTTGTACGAAAAGCCCTGGAAGAAAGGAGCGGAGTTAGAGCATGATTGGACGAAACGGCTTGGATGAAAGAATCATGTCCGTAAGACCCGTGGACGAAAGAGGAGTGACTGCTACTTATCCGACTGCCTTTCAGGGCTCGTAGCGACGTTTTCCGGGCAAGGGTAAGGGCAAGGGCCTTCCGTCACGTTCCTTCCGCCCTTCCGAGTCTGCTCCAGCTCGCGACTCTTCCTCCAAGGCCTCGGATGCCCCTCCTTGTAAGCGACCTAAGGAGAGTTAGCCCCACACGACCTGCTGTTGCTGTCGACGTCATGCTGTGCCACCACTATGTTGTGTTTCCCCGCCTGCCTTATTTTTCTCGTTAGCTACTATTCCTCTTCCGCCGAGCATGGCACGCTCAAGGTGTTCTCTCATTGCCAAACGGGCCCAACGTCAACGCCAGCGTCACCGTCGCTTGTCGGGTACTGCGTATCCTCTCATCCACATCGCCCTCCCAGACGGCTCCACTGCTTCACTCCCGCTTCCGGACGACGCTGATCTCCCGGATTGCACGCCACTCACCGCAAGCCCTTCGCTGACTGTCATTGCTACAAATCTTCGTCGACACATGTACTCCATCAGCGCCATGATGGACGTGACATCCCTTCTACTTCTCTCTCTCCGTCCCGGCACATAGAGACGCATCTCGGTCAACATCATCCTTTCCCTACGGACGAACCTTTGCCGGATACCCTTCTCCGACGGAGAATCTCCGTGCCATCGACTTCCTCTGTAGCCGTGGTATCAACATTGGAGATGCACCCGTTAAACGCCAAATCACGATGTGATAAACGCGAAAAACGCGAAGTGATAATCGACTTTATCACATCGCGAAAAAACGCCACTGAAAATCGCCTTTTCGCGAAAATCACGAATCGTATATCGCGTTATATCACGTTATGTGATATATCGCGTTATCGCGCTCTATTCACAGCCGAGACCTGGTGGTAACTGTGGTTTTCGCATATATCGTATATATGGTATATGCAACTTCCCCAACTCGTCTGTACCACTTCTTTCAAATCGCGATCCGGAAAGGTAGTACGTGCGAAAGAAGGGACAATGAACGGGTGTATTACGATTCGTACACCGAAAACTCGTACACTTTCGCTTCGTACACGGCTCGTACACTGAATACTCGTTCACTCATCGGATTCATACATCGTCATTTCGTACACTTGAGACTCGTACACGTAATCCTCGTACTCATGATACTCGTACATATAATACTCGTTCATGTAGTAAGTCGTACACTTGAAGTTCGTACACGTGAATCTCATACACTGACAACTCGTACACGAGCACGACTCGTACACCATGCTTGCTGAGTCGCATTTTTGGGCCGCGCGCTGGGTGCAATGACGGAGCGAAGGAAGTTGTATTGTTTATAGGGAGCGAACTGTTCGCGCCACTCTGTGAGAAAATGTTTATTAGTGTGAGTGGTATGGTGGTTAAGGTAGCGGACTCTCGATCGGAAGACCGCAGGTTCGAACCTATGTGCAGGGACTCCCTTACCAGGGAGGAAGCAGAGTGGCACCAAGGGGCGCGAGGCATGGCGGAGCCGGCGCGAAAATTTTTTGGGCAAGTCGCGGAGTAGCTCCGCGACTTGCCTAAAAAATTTTCGCGGAGTGTACGAGATGACGGTGTACGACTTGAAACTGGGGTTGTGTACGAAATAAGAGTGTATGAAATGCTGGTATACGAGTTGAAAGTGTACGACTATTATGTGTACGGGTGTTATATGTACGGGTATTACGTATACGAGCATCATGTATACGAGTTTTATATGTACGAATCTCTCGTGTATGAGTATTTTGTGTATGACTATTCGGTGTACGAGTATTTCGTGTACGATTAGGAAGTGTATGAGTATTGGAGACATGAGTCGAAAATGTACGACTATTTGGTGTACGAAACATGAACATCCCCAATGAACAATACCTGCACAGCAAAGATACTAGCAAATTGAACAGTAGTCAATTCAAATCCAAACAATCGTAAAAGTATTCGCCATTTTGTGTTTATCGCTTAGAATTTTTCCTTTTCAAATGACCATATCGAATATTGCGAAGCAAGGTCCGTTTCCAGAATCCGTCGAGCACATTCACTTGAGGCACATAAAGGATCACTTTACCTACAGGCAGATCGTTGTGTTGAGAATTTGGAAGCACGAGAACTTCAAGCGCACGTCAGGCATATTCTGCATGTGTCGTTCTCGTATATGTCCTGTTCAGGTGGGCCATTTTTGCTTCGAAATACGATCACGTGCTCGGACTAGAGACAAAAACAAAATCACTCCAAGAACGAGAGAGGAGACAGCAAATCACAAGTAAATTTCGAGCGGTCGTGAACGAAGTCGAGGACGTGTGCAAGCTTATGAAGTATGATGCAATTGAGTGGCTACACCTCACCTGGCCACCAGGCAGCCGTAACCAGCCTATCCCAAATTGCTTATGCTGCACCCTCTGGTGGTATGGGGTTCCCCATGACGGGGGAGGTGAGGCCTACGGCTAGTACTACCCCGAGATCATCAAGCGAGCAAGAGTCCGTCGAAGTGGCAGATAGTAAGACTTATTGGTATAAACGTTTAGATCAGAGAATGACCTGCCTCACTGGCGAAGTATCTAAGGGGCTGGAAGCTGCAGTGAGTGCCATTCACGATCACAGCAACCGCATGGAAGCCCTTGTTGCGTCAGCCATGGAGCTTCACCAGTCTCGCCAACAGATAGCTGATAGCCTCGATTCGTACGAAAATGTAGATGGGGGCCAGCAGGTTCAGTCGACATATTCCGTGAGTGACGAGGATGACGAGCTGATCCCACCGGGGGCGGCAGCGACTCAGCCAGCTCAGACTTTGAGCTCACAAGTAGAGGAGTTGAGGGGCGACAGAGCTCGCAAAGCTTCGAAGAGGAAAGCTGCTAAGAGCAAACCTAAGGCAAGAGCAAAGAGGGCAAGAAAGACGCAGTGACCCCCATGAGTAGTAACACGAGTTTATGTATTAGCGAAGATAGTATCTCATGAACATATTTTGTGAGTTGAGTTAGTTAATTAGAGTCATCGAAATCGCAAATCTACCGCAGCTAGAAAACGCTTTGTGCACGCATGCTGTAGCTGTCGCGCTGGGCGGCACGGAAGTTTCCTGACCGGCCACCTGTCCCAGTGTCTTAACAGCTTAACTAGTTTCAGTCGCGGTGTGAGGATGTCTGTTTGTTAGTTTTTTTCCATCTGCCGTCGATGCACAGGTTTGTATATGGATATACTCAAGAGTTCGTCGATGATTATTTATGGCCAAGACCACAACACGACATGCAGTTCGGTCGACGAATTAAGAAGGAACACCTTCTCGAGCTCCTCAGGATCTACAAGCAAAATCCTGATTATCGCGAGATGCGTACTCGATGCGGCGGCTCGACTGCTCAATCCATTGCTGATTTCGAAGTAGCTCTGCATGACTTTTTACTGGCTCACCCCTACATCCCTCAGAGCCTGAGGAGGCTTCCCCGTGAAGGTGGCGGTGGCCCCTTTCGTAACGTAATCGGTCATGTCGATGTGTTCCCTATAAAGTTATGTAGGCCTACGATTGACCAGTCGTTTTATTATCAATCGAAGTATAAGTCGCATTGCTTAAAGGTGCAGGCCGTAGTGGATCTCAGGGGTCGTATCGTTCACCTTTCGATGCCTTGGATTGGCGCCAGACACGACTTGTACATATATCGGAAGTCTGTAGAAACTCGGCAACTGAAGGTTCCAGCCTCCATGCGTTTATTGGCAGACCTTGGGTATGCTTCCAACGACAACGTCCAGCTCCGGTTGATCACCCTCCATGAAAGGCCACCGGCTAGGCCTGTCCTGAATGCTGCCGAGAACGCCTTTAACCGCCGCCATGCTTCGATGCGCAGTGTTGTGGAGCGAGCGTTCGGATTTCTGAAACGTTTTGATATTCTCTACACAAAGTGCAGGAGCAGGCTGCACAGGAGGGGTGGGCTGCCTCCCAGGCCAGTGTGTGCGTGCCGAATTCTGGTGAATCTAGATTTTCTGTATCATGAGCAAACAGGCATAGGAGTAGCCCCCTAACATCTTTCTCTTTTTCGCTCCCAACCGGTCGAGTTTATCTGAGTTCGGGTGTGACGTGATTACGATATCGCAGAACGCGATATGACATCGCGCAAAGCTCCGTGATGTGTTAATCGCGAATACGTTTTTCGCGATTTATCTTTTTTCTCGCGATTTTTCGCGGAGTGAAATTCGTGATGTGTTTTTCGCTAGCGTTTTTCACTACGCGGGTATCTCCATTGTGCACGACCGGGAAAACCAGACGCGGTGCGTGCGCCGCCTCGGCCAAGCCCTATCCCGTATTCGTAAGCTGTGGGTGAAGCGCATGCCGAAGACTGTCCGCGCCTTCTGCGCACATCTGCATCTACCCCTCATGCTGGTGCTTCTCCGTCGTGCTGGCTACGCTGACTGGCGCCTATGTGCCGAGCTTGTCTTCGGCTTGGCCAGGGTGGCCCAAAAGTGGGAAGAATGGATCATTCTTCCCATTCCCGGGAATTTCCGGGAATTCCCGGGAATATAGCCGGGAAGAAAGAATGCATTCTTCCCCATTGAAACAAGCCCCCCAAATTTTTTCGCGCGCCTTCCGCCCGTACTCGATGCTTCCTCAGGTCAAACCATTGGAATGAAGCACCTAAATACCCGGGAAGAATCTCAACCATTCTTCCAGGGAATATTGAGCATTCTTTCTTCCCGGGAATTTCCGGAATTCCCGGTAAGAAAGAATAGCATTCTTCCCCGCTGGGCCACCCTGGGCTTGGCTGTGCACGGTCGATTCTCCGTTCTTGGCAACGTGTTCGCTCCACAATTTGCTGAGCGGTGGACTTTCAAGCCTCCGTCTTCAGTCCTTCGCTCAGGCTGTATTCGCGATGACCCACTAATAACATCTTCGAGGACTGTCACTGAGCATGATCAACTTCTTTGGGATGGTGCGATGGGATGTTTCATATACCAAATAGTGGTCCATTTTCGACTCATGTCTCCAATACTCATACACTTCCTAATCGTACATGAAATACTCGTACACCGAATAGTCCTACACAAAATACTCATACACGAGAGATTCGTACATAAAAAAACTCGTATACATGATGCTTGTAGACGTAATACCCGTACATATAACACCCGTACACATAATAGTCGTACACTTTCAACTCGTATACCAGCATTTCATACACTCTCATTTCGTACACAGCCCCAGTTTCAAGTCGTACACCGTCATTTCGTACACTCCGGGAAAATTTTTTAGGCAAGTCGCGGAGCAGCTCGATGCGCGTGAATGAACTTAGACGCGTGACTTGCTTAGCGATAAGTAAACCGTAACACACTTATCACAATTGACACGACGCGGTGAACTCACAGGTCAGTGTCAACAGAACGACGTATGCGATTATCACATTAACCGTGACAACCTCTCAAACCGTACCGTCGCAGCACAGTAAGAGATCTGCTCACACGCTATAATCCAATCCCATAACTACTTGTAACTCAATCCAAACCCATTAACCGATATACGGCTACCATAGCATATTAACAGTCTAAGGGAATCATTACGACTATTAGTAAAATACCGGGTGAGTATCATATCGTACAGTGTCGACTGGTACAGGTCTCAGCTGGTGCGCAGCTAAAGTGGTACAAGAATAATCCGTACAACCGACTTTCAACTTGTGACATATGGTACAGTTGCAACTCGTACAGTGTCAACTGGTTCAGTTGCAACTCATTTTGTGTCTTATGGTGCCATGTCAGTTCATCTTGTTGCAGTCAGTACAGTGTCATTTCGTACAGTGTTGAACCGTACAGTTGCTGCAGGTACAGTGTCGTTCAGTGCAGTTGCTGCACGTACAGTCTCGTTCAGTACAGT
This sequence comes from Perkinsus olseni, assembly GCA_013115135.1. Lineage (NCBI taxonomy): Eukaryota > Perkinsozoa > Perkinsida > Perkinsidae > Perkinsus > Perkinsus olseni. The sequence goes on from JABANP010000004.1 coordinate 418,724, forward strand.
TGCAACCGATACAGTGTTGGTTAGTAAATTCTACATGTACAATGCGAAGTAACTTCAGGGAAAATGACTAGACACGATGCGTACACATTTTCTTGAAATGCGGAATGAAAAATTATTCCCATCAGGCGGAGCGTTGCTGCCATCTACTGAGCTGTGCATTTCGCTGGCGGAAACCAGAGTTTCGGTGAGGCAAAGTGTTCGCGCGGACGGGGGGCCTGCTGGCAAGCGGTACTCTCAGGTTCAAATCGCGGATGGTCCAAAATTGGTTGTCCGATGTCGACGATTTTTTAGTATATTTTGCGCCGCGGCGCAAAATATACTAAAAAATTGGCGGGGTTGTACGAGATCGTTGGTGTACGAGTGTAGGGTGTACGGTTTAACACTGTATGAGGTGAAACTGTACGATTTGGCACTGTACGAGGTGAAACTGTACTATATGACACTGCACTATGTGAAACTGCACGAGCGGACACTGTACGATATGACACTGTACTGGTGGACACTGTAAGATCCGACACTGTACGGAATGATACTGTACTGAGTGCAACAAGACGAAATGACAATGTACGAAGCGAAACTGTACGACTGGAAACTGTATGAGGTGAAACTGTACGAATTTGCGGTACACGAGCAGAGTTGCTACGAGTTGCAACTGTACGATATGATCCTCACCGAAAATACCCCTGTACCAATGTCCAACCGTAAGACTGCTATAGATACGGATAGACCTTCATACCCACCATATGAAGTCCCGGTCCAACCGATAATGACACTGCAGTATCACTGTAGTCAGTGAGACAATTACCAACCTTACGGCTAGCAACCGACTCAAGGACCAACAAAAGGAAGGAAGGACAATTTCAACAAAAAAGGGACAACCGCTGCGTATCGCGCACGCCCGGCGTCACAGTAATATAGTATCGAACCCGCGCTACCGCGCATTGCCCGCGTATGACTATATGTTAAGAGTCATGCAACGTTCAACAACGGCAGATTAACCTCACTTGACAATAACAAATAAATACTTAATCAAATAAATCCCAACCACTGTGGTTGAACCACAGTACTACTGTAAAGAATCACAGGGGATGTTCACGTTTCGTACACCAAATAGTCGTACATTTTCGACTCATGTCTCCAATACTCATACACTTACTTCCTCCCTGGTAAGGGAGTCCCTGTGCATAGGTTCGAACTTGCGGTCTTCCGATCGAGAGTCCGCTACCTTAACCACCATACCACGCACACCAATAAACTTTTTCTCACAGAGTGGCGCGAACAGTTCGCTCCCTATAGACAATATAACTTCCTTCCCTCTGCCATTGCAACCAGCGCGCGGCCCAAAAATGCGACTCAGCAAGCATGGTGTACGAGTCGTGCTCGTGTACGAGTTGTCAGTGTATGAGATTCACGTGTACGAGCTTTAAGTGTACGACTTACTACATGAACGACCATTATATGTACGAGTATCATGAGTACGAGGATTACGTGTACGAGGCTCAAGTGTACGAAATGTCGATGTATGAATCCGATGAGTGAACGAGTATTCAGTGTACGAGCCGTGTACGAAGCGATAGTGTACGAGTTTCCGGTGTACGAATCGTAATACACCCAATCACAGCATGTGCGATATTCATCTAGCTATAGATTCATCAGCAGTGTAACAACACTCGCATCAACCATAATAATCACTCGAGCTAGAACTCGAAGAAATAGAAGAACTGGGAGATTCATCATCAGAATAATATCTTCTTCTAGACATTCTATGACGAGATCTCCTCTTCTTCTTCTTATCCTTCTTCTTAGAATGTCTTCTACGATGAACCTTCTTCTCAACATCATCATCACCTTCAACCGACTTGAAATCGTCACCCTCGGTCAACTTCCTAACAGCATCAGACTTAGCAGCTTCAAGAACAGCCAATTCTTCTTCTACGCATCCTTGGAGCTCGATGAACCACCATACCCAGGAGTACCTTCAGTGTCAAGTTGACTGAGGTTGACAGTGTCAACCTCAGCCTTGCTATTATCTTGCTGGTCACGACTACCGAACTCCTTATCAACCTTCTTGGCGTCATAAGCCTCAGAAGAAAAACCTTGAGCACCTTCAGCACCTTGGTCAACAGTCTTAGACCATTCCGCCTTACCGGTACGCATCAGGAGACTTCCAAGTACCGTCATCCTTTCCCCAAGACTTCCAACCATCTTTACCATATGAACCCTTAGTATAACAGTAAGCCTTTTTGATGTAAGGGATGGCCTCCAACATGCCTTCCGTAGCAACACCATCGACCAAGAGAAACTGTAAATAAGGCTCATATTTCTTGAAAACCTGGAAAGCCTGATGATCGAAACCTTTTTCCAAACTCTGAACTATACCGTACTCGTTACGATGAGTATAATAGTTCCATTGCGTACGCCAGAAGATAGTGTTGTACATAGCATAAACCCTTTTAATGGTGAAGAACAAGCTCAACGTAATAGGCTTAACCTTCTGCACAACCGCCTCAGTATCGTAAGCCATACGAGACAACACCAAAAACGGATAAGTACTCTCACTATCCCACTGGTTGGTGAGATCCAAGAAGGCACGTACAACCATGATTCATGGTTGTACGTGCCTTCTTGGATCTCATCGAACCTTGTAGAGTTGTTAGTTAGCGAGTCTCCAACCATACCTGCGAAGTTTGGGTAATCAGCAGCGGCTCTATCATGAACCTGGGCAAGCACCGAACGCTACCCGGTGTCGTCAGGCACCGGCATGCGAATCGGTCAGCCGCAATCATGGCAGCCGTACGCATACACATGACACGGCGCTTGCCAGGGCATGATGGGCCCGCGAGACCTGGTCGGTAACAAACCGCACCAGAGCCTCCAACGCAGGTGTGGGTGGGATGGGTTTAAAATCTGATAAAACTGTGAAGCCTGACGATGTGCACTGGCCAACCGGAACGGTTGCAGCACTCTGCTATCTAGCTCGCGAAGCGCCGATCTGAGCGAACGCAATTGTGCTATTGTCTCCGCCTCGTAACTAAACGCGCCTACTACGTAACCGGTACTTAGTTAGCGAGTCTCCAACCATACCTGCGAAGTTTGGGTAATCAGCAGCGGCCCTATCATGAACCTGGGCAAGCACCGAACGCTACCCGGTGTCGTCAGGCACCGGCATGCAAATCGGTCAGCCGCAATCATGGCAGCGGTACGCATACACATGACACGGCGCTTGCCAGGGCATGATGGGCCCGCGAGACCTGGTCGGTAACAAACCGCACCAAAGCCTCCCACATGCTGAACCCGAACTCGCAGAAATCCACAACAGACATCCTCGGAAAGCAACTGCCAACACAACCGATGAACGTTCCCAACACCCGCGGAACTATGGCCCGCCGGATTCAGGTGCGTCTTTCACAATATATAAGGCCGCCAACTTGGCCTTGTCCTCCAAACTGTCGTGCAAATTCTCCAATACCGACATAGAGCGCCAACGCCCGGCCCGCATGAAAGCCGGTGACTCCGCCGGCCAGTGACGGTGTAGGAGTTGGGCACCTGTTCGGCGCAGCGTGTAGGTCCCGAATTCGTCTACCGCGTCCAAGCCTACCACCGGACCCAAACGAGCGCGGACCTTATCCATGAACTCACCGTAAGTGAAAGGGAAGACTAAATCATCACAATGGTTCGGGGGACGACATCTCAACACCGCATGACAAGGACAAAACTCACAAGGCACGGACCCACGATCCGCAGGGTCTAAAGTTTGCACCGCTGACGCCGTACAGGCCGCAAACGCCAACTGCCCAACGCCGACCTGGTCCGTCTTACTTCTCCTAATCGCTAAGGACAAGACGGGCACGCCCGAATGGTCAGATACAGACACGTCAGACCAACGGAGAGCCAAGAGTTCGTCTGCACGAAGCGGAGAGAGTATACCGAGCAGCATAGCGGTAAGCGGTAATAAGGACTGGGCTGGACGCCCAGTCCTTGAGAGGACTGCACTGACGAAAGACGATAAAAAGATCGGACCGTGTTATCGGTTTCATCTTGCGAACCGGCCTATCAGAACAAGCCTTCTCAGCCGCATGAAGCAGATGCTTAACACGCAGAGAATCACTGGGAGAGAAAGAATGCCCGTGAGACATGTTCCGAGAGCGGAGGGCGGACACGAAGTGTTGATCGATTTAAAGACATTTGGTGAGAGCCCACACGAACAGCTGTAGATCCTCTACACGCAGGGAAAAGGCACTTCTACCAGTGACCGAAACGAAGAACGACACCGTTCTATCGTATAACTCATTAGTCTTGGACGCCAGACCTGTTGAGGCGAAGGCTTGGGCCGAACGACGAGCATCGTCATGAGAAATTGACTGGAGGAGATTGAAAACATCTTTGCGCGAAGCCTTTCTGCCATCAGCGAAGCTCGGACCCACAGGCGCACGACCTGAGACAGCAATGCAATGAGACGATACCAGCTGAAACCATCCCGGGAGAGCTACGAAGGCGGAAAGGGTAAAGCAGACAGTGGAGAAACCGTTGACCTGGACCAACACGACGGAAGGGCAGGAACTACACCCCGTGACAACGAATCCGCTAACCAATTATCCGCGGACGATATGTAGATGATAGAAATGGAATCGTCGAGCCGAGCCAGCAAGGTAGCAAAGTAGCGCATAACGTCCGCCATGGCACACTTCGCGGAGTACCGCTTCCGTAGCATACCCACAACACCCTGGTTGTCACAAAATATGGAGACCCGCTTGGAGATATTGTTACGGAAAAAGTAGAGCTCCACGAGATACAGCGTGTAAAAAGGTGCCAAGAGCTCGACCAGAGATATGTCCCTATGGCAGGGAACTAAGTGCGCACTGTCGTAGAGATGCTTAACCCAAGGACCCAGCGTATCCGAGGACGTAGGGAAAGCAAACCAGATGCCAGACGTTCCATCGGACACTCAGCCTGCCATATGGTTCACCGATGCGTCGGACGCAGCCACGATGTCGCCCGAGAGAAAATGGAGTAATGAAGAGGCTAGGTGCGGCGAAGGATTATCCGCGACGCCCACCCAAAAACGCACGTATGCAAACGAGTTTGAATTCGGCGAGATGCGCAGACTGCAAAGAGGCTGCCGGTGAGCGCGGCGCTTCTCAAACACAGCTAACAGGGCGTATAACGGCTGCAAAAAACTTTTGAGATGCCGCATACATTGGGAAGCAAAGACCAGTTTACCCAAAACCTTCGCCAAGGGGACAGGGTAGACCCTACCTTCATCGACGAAAGAAAGCAAGATGTCTCTAATAGAGGCAAAAATATCAGGGTGAACCCGCACGAACTGAGAAGACTCCTTTAACGAAAGCTCAAGGCCAATGAACTTGACGATCTCGACATCGAACACGCACTTAGGCTAGCTGATGGGGAAGGCCAGCACTACCCAGAGAAGAAGAAAAACTATAACGCCGATCGCATAGAACTCCTGCTGCAACAGCAGGAGACCGTCATCGACAAAAATCATGTCGCCGAACTTTCGATGCTGCAGAACGCACCGCAAGATGGCCGACGCCATCCGGGTGATGGCAGCACTGGTTCGACACCAGTGAAAGGGAGACACCGAGGCCCCGAAAGGGAGAGCGAGGTTTTCGTAAATCTCGCTCCCCAGTCGGACAGACGTCCGACAACGCTCCTCCGGGCGTAAAAGCAGATGGCGGAAAGCACCGCTAATATCATACTTGAAGAAGCGCCACGAAGGCCGCGGCGAACGAGCGGGAAGCGGCGGAGTATCGAAATACGCCGAGCACCTGGAACAAGACTCCTGAGACTCGTGCGATACGTCCGAAAGAATCCGACGGACGTCGACACCCCGCGGCAGGGAGCAGGTTACAGAAAGATGGCATTTCGAATTCAGGCCACTTCCTGAGTGATCTTCGATCAGGCGATAGGACTTATCCTGTTTAGGCACAAGTGCCATACGTGCGAACAAGCGAGCCGAGTTCCGACCGGCCTCGTCCAGGGAAAGGCGGCGCATCCTACTGGCGCCGACCTCTTTCTCAAGAACGCCGCGACATATCGCTGGTTGGGCCTCAACGGAGCTGAAATTCTGCTTCACGGCCTTGAGGTGAAACACCTCCATGGCAACGTTGATACCACGCTTGGACCTGGCCTCTGGGGAAGATTCCTGTCGCGGCGATGGGGCGATCGACTCCCAGAGACAGCCCCGCGTCAATGTCCCGGAAGACTGCCGGATCCGGGTCACCTAGGGCCGTTGCAAGAGCGAAGCCCAAATCAGCGCGAACCGCGCCGCAGGGCCCCGAAGCCGCAGAGTCAGAAGAACCGCGCAGCACGCTAGCCAGGCGAGGGGCGAGCCTGGCGGAAGAGGCGGCGAAGACCTCGCCGAGGCGGGACTGTTGCACGGCCGACGGCGTGGACCCGTGGACACCCTGAACGACGCCTGCGCTCATGATGGCCTGCACCTCTTCCCAGAAACAGGAGGCCACCGAGCCGGCCGATGCCGGGCAGTCGGCCCGAGCGAAGGCAGACGGCAGCGCTGAGGTCAGACCGGTACCGTCTTGGTAACCGATGCGCTTCGTCTCAGCCTCCAGGTGGCAAGCAGCCCTAACGAACAGCTCCTGAACATGGCTCTGCACCGGTTCTTGACGAGCGGAGCCGTCTGAGCCGGGGGAGGGAGGATGCAAGCGATCGGGCGATCGGGCGACCTACCCCCGACGACGTGACCTGAATATTGCCTAGTGAATCGAGGTCCATTGACGGTTCAACGCAGAGCGAGATATTCACTGAGACTTATAAACGACTGCCGGGCAGCACGAGCGACTATAGTACGAGCGAGAAGGCTTGCCGGAGCACGAAACAGACTATTTGTGTTAGATCGGAGAAAGCGACTAGACTAGACGCTTGCCGGAGCAAGACCAAATGACCGAGGTCAGACCCGGGGAGGGCAGTTCGACTATAGACTTGCCGGAGCAAGTTCAGACGACCGGAGTCGATAGACCGACGCGGCGCGGGGCCGACGGAGTCAATTACCTTTGGGATCTCGGTCCTTCGAGTCCTCCTTCTTGCCCTGCTGGGTGGCCAGGTTGGGCTTCTTGTCGGGAACGGAGTCAGAGAGGGGCCTAGCGGTAGACGGGGAGGAGCGGTCGCCGGAGTCGTGCTTGTACACGCAGAACTTCCCGAAGCGGCACCAACCGTTGGAGCGAAAGAAGTTACACACCTTGGTGGCCGACGTGGAGGACGAGGGAGCGTCTGAGCGACTGGTGGGCCGAGGCTTGTCCTGCTTGGAAGCGGCGACGCGGAGGGCCTTCTGAGAATATTCTACCAGCAGGGTGGGGTAAGCGTCCCCCGAAAAGAACTGTTTTATGGACAGAGAAGGTGTTGACGCCACCAGGGTGCTAACCGAACGACGGTAGATGTCGTCGTGTGATATTATCAAGTCCATAGAAATAGAACCGACCAGCGAGATGATCCGCAAACCGTGGGCAATGACGTCGCAGGGGGAGAGGTCGGCGGGAGGGAGGACGCACGATACCAGCAGTGCGTATTTTAGCAAACACTGGACGTAGTCCCGAAGGGTGGACACCTGTTTGTTACCTTTCTTGGACGACTCCGAGATCGCACTTTCACCCCTTGCCGCTTTCGAAAGGTCCAATAGGAGCACTTTGTCGTCCTCGTTGTCAGGTCTGGCTTCGGGCAGGAGCTTTTTGAAGTCGACGTAGTAACCGGACGACTGGGAGGCCACGGCTGACAGCGTGCTCTGAGAGACTCCATGGAAGACTGACGGAGGCAGCGAGGGGGAGTAGTTTTGGACGCTGCGTTCCACCAGCGCACCGATATTGACACTAGAGTTGGCCTTAGAGAGCTCCGCATCCGTTGCGAGCTTACGGCGCTTAGCGACGGCGGCGCTGACCTCTGCCGTCAGCGCGTAGAAGGACGCGTTGCCCGCAACCTCAGCGCCCACCCGTTCCATGAGGTGGCTGGGCAGCGAACCAATGAGCGGCGGGGTAGTGAGACCGTGACGACACAGCAGGGCAGCTACTTGCTGGTCGGGGGCGATAGCACGAACCAGATGGGCAAGTTCCTCGCTGAGAGCGGGCAAGACCGGCTCGGCGAAGGCCTCGGTGGGACGGACGACTTGGACGGGGGGTTCGGGAGCAGCCGGACGAGGAGGCTGATGTGACGACTGGCGCTCCTGGGCGGGCAGTCCTTGGCCTGACGATGGGGACTAGGCGTCGCTGGCCGCAGCCGGCTGGAGCTAGCCGTGGCTGCTCGGTTCGTTCAGCCCCGCCGCGCTGGGGTTCGTGAGGACCTGGTCAACTGGGGGGCGTTGTTGGCTTTGGCGACGGAGACGCAGTTCGCGGGGCTGGGCGGAGGACATTTAAAGTCAAATAAAACTGTGAAGCCTGACGATGTGCACTGGCCAACCAGAACGGTTGCAGCACTCTGCTATCTAGCAGCTAGATTCTAGCTCGCGAAGCGCCGAGCTGAGCGGACGCAATTGTGCTATTGTCTCCGCCTCGTAACTAAACGCGCCTACTACGTAACCGGTACTTACAAACGAACAACCGTAATCGCGGTGAGGATCGTTCAGTACAGTGACAACTCGTAGAAATTCCATTCGTACAAGCCTGACCCGTACAGTTTCCAGACGTACAGTCCTGGGCCATACACTGACGACTCGTACAGTATCCAGCGGTACAGTTTCAGCCCATACACTGATAACCCGTACACTGACGATCTGTGCAGTATCCAGTGGTACAGTTTCAGCCCATACACTGATAACCCGTACACTGACGATCCGTACAGTATCCAGTGGTACACTTCCAGTACGTACAGTGACAAGTCGTACAGTTCCGACTCGTACAGTTGAAACTCATACAGTATTATTTCGTACATCGAATTTTCGTACTTATCGGAATTTTCGTACAGCTGCGGCGCAAAAATAATGATAAAAAAATTGCCAGCCGAGTTGGTTAAGACAATGGTTTTTCACGTAGGTGGCATAGGTTCTAATCTCCCAGACGGAGTTTAAGCTATCTAAATAGCTCCACAGATTTTGCGTAAGGAGGCAGCTGTACCGAATAGCACTGTACGAATAAAGCTTGTAACGCTGAATACTGTATGAGTGGTCAGTGTACGGCTGGATAGTGTACGACTTGTCACTGTATCTGTGGACACTGTACTGAACGACACTGTATTACTGGCAACTGTACGAACTGTCACTGCACGACTTATCACTGTAGGGCCTGAAAGTGTACGAGATACTCCTGTGAAAGGAGTACCGAATAAAGCCTGTACGACCCCGGGAGTGTACCAGTTGTCACTGTACCAGTTGTCACTCAACCCCGTAATCGTGGCTCCATCTTATACCAAATGTCGGGAACGATATGAAAAGTATTCAATAAGGGCAAGACCATAACGCGACTTTCAAACTCATTAGATAATTCCCAAGCGGATGCTGTGCATTGTGGCACAATGCTAGAGCATTGTGCCACAGTCTTGATGAGTAGCCTTATGACTAGTTGTATGCGTACAGCATATTGCGCAGTAGTGATCTATTCTTTCATAGCGTAGACAACTATTGCACGAGCATACATAAGGTGCGACCTTACTCCTACGCCTTGGGGCCTAGTGTTACCAGTGGGCTTGACGGCTACCCAAAACATTACATCTACCAATAACCGGAAGGGTATCCAGAATCAACCCTTGGGAATTATACACCTGGGGCCCCTTAACCTTACCAAACCTAGTATCACGAGGACCCACACCAATAACCAAATCACGACTGTACGAAACATCTTTGAGACGAGTGAGGGGACAGGAAAAATCGCAGGTTTGAACGACCTTATTGAAGTCCACCTCAGGAACCAGAAGCTCCGCACGAAGCCCATCAATAACCTTATTATCAACTTTCTGGTTAACCATGATGTCTCTTCCTAGGGCTCTGACATATAAGCTCATAGCCGTCAACCTTATATTAGCGGCCAGCTTTTGGCCATCCAAACCTTCTATAGTTGCGTCCATGCTCTCCAACGTACACTTCGAAACCCCAGCAGAAGGTGCATCGTTCCAATTGGCGGCTTGAACCTTCGCAGCAACAGACTCCAGAGACATAAGATTGCGTTGGTACAAAAACCGTTAGCGCAACAACGAGCTAACAGCGTCAACCATGACATTCCCGAGACGTAAACTGACTCCCTTAACCGTTCAATAGCTACGATAACTCACAGAAAAGCGAACAAATACTCAAACAATAAAGACAGTCTAATGACCATCAACCCTAGAATTCCCTACGCTCCATGAGCCTCCTTTCAGCCCTTAACATCACTAATGGCTGAGGAGCAAGTACAACTATATTCCAGCGCCAAGGAGGAACCGCAAGGGCGCTCCAACAATAATACGAAACGGTTCAGGAGCGCGGTCGCGGAACCTAGCAAGGAACAATTAGGGAAATCCAAGATCAAGTAAGTGCGCAAGATTCTGCGCAAGCTTCAACCTTAAGGAACGAAGCCTCAGGGAAGCAACCATTACAGCGAAAGACCAATATAACATCACTTTATCGGCACCATAACCAAATAACAACTGTACAATAACAATAGTCACTCAATACGCTATCAAGTAACTTGCAGGCATCTTAAACCGGTAATCAACATTCATTGCCAGATACCTTCCGACAACTACAGTTGTTAATGAGCTTAATAGCACCTTTAACAATAGGCTAATGGCAGCAACGAGGGGTGTATCACGACTCGTACACCGAAAACTCGTACACTTTCATTTCGTACACGACTCGTACACTGGAGATGCACCCGCGTAGTGAAAAACGCTAGCGAAAAACACATCACGAATTTCACTCCGCGAAAAATCGCGAGAAAAAAGATAAATCGCGAAAAACGTATTCGCGATTAACACATCACGGAGCTTTGCGCGATGTCATATCGCGTTCTGCGATATCGTAATCACGTCACACCCGAACTCAGATAAACTCGACCGGTTGGGAGCGAAAAAGAGAAAGATGTTAGGGGGCTACTCCTATGCCTGTTTGCTCATGATACAGAAAATCTAGATTCACCAGAATTCGGCACGCACACACTGGCCTGGTTGGCAGCCCACTCCTCCTGTGCAGCCTGCTCCTGCACTTTGTGTAGAGAATATCAAAACGTTTCAGAAATCCGAAGGCTCGCTCCACAACACTGCGCATCGAAGCATGGCGGCGGTTAAAGGCGTTCTCGGCAGCATTCAGGACAGGCCTAGCCGGTGGCCTTTCATGGAGGGTCATCAACCGGAGCTGGACGTTGCCGTTGGAAGCATACCCAAGGTCTGCCAATAAACCCATGGAGGCTGGAACCTTCAGTTGCCGAGTTTCTACAGACTTCCGATATATGTACAATTCGTGTCTGGCGCCAATCCAAGGCATCGAAAGGTGAACGATACGACCCCTGAGATCCACTACGGCCTGCACCTTTAAGCAATGCGACTTATACTTCGATTGATAATAAAACGACTGGTCAATCGTAGGCCTACATAACTTTATAGGGAACACATCGACATGACCGATTACGTTACGAAAGGGGCCACCGCCACCTTCACGGAGAAGCCTCCTCAGGCTCTGAGGGATGTAGGGGTGAGCCAGTGAAAAGTCATGCCGAGCTACTTCGAAATCAGCAATGGATTGAGCAGTCGAGCCGCCGCATCGAGTACGCATCTCGCGATAATCAGGATTTTGCTTGTAGATCCTGAGGAGCTCGAGAAGGTGTTCCTTCTTAAATCGTCGACCGAACTGCATGTCGTGTTGTAGTCTTGGCCATAAATAATCATCGACGAACTCTTGAGTATATCCATATACAAACCTGTGCATCGACGGCAGATGAAAAAAAACTAACAAACAGACATCCTCACACCGCGACTAAAAATAGTTAAGCTATTAAGACACTGGGACAGGTGGCCGGTCAGGAAACTTCCGTGCCGCCCAGCGCGACAGCTACAGCATGCGTGCACAAAGCGTTTTCTAGCTGCGGTAGATTTGCGATTTCGATGATTCTAATTAACTAACTCAACTCACAAAATATGTTCATGAGATACTATCTTCGCTAATACATAAACTCGTGTTACTACTCATGGGGGTCACTGCGTCTGTCTTGCCCTCTTTGCTCTTGCCTTAGGTTTGCTCTTAGCAGCTTTCCTCTTCGAAGCTTTGCGAGCTCTGAGCTGGCTGAGTCGCTGCCGCCCCCGGTGGGATCAGCTCGTCATCCTCGTCACTCACGGAATATGTCGACTGAACCCGCTGGCCCCCATCTACATTTTCGTACGAATCGAGGCTATCAGCTATCTGTTGACGAGACTGGTAAAGCTCCATGGCTGACGCAACAAGGGCTTCCATGCGGTTGCTGTGATCGTGAATGGCACTCACTGCAGCTTCCAGCCCCTTAGATACTTCGCCAATCAGGCAGGTCATTCTCTGATCTAAACGTTTATACCAATAAGTCTTACTATCTGCCACTTCGACGGACTCTTGCTCGCTTGATGATCTCGGGGTGGTACTAGCCGTAGGCCTCACCTCCCCCGTCATGGAGAACCCCATACCACCAGAGGGTGCAGCATAAGCAGTTTGGGATAGGCTGGTTACGGCTGCCTGGTGGCCAGGTGAGGTGTAGCCACTCAATTGCATCATACTTCATAAGCTTGCAAGCGTCCTCGACTTCGTTCACGACCGCTCGAAATTTACTTGTGATTTGCTGTCTCCTCTCTCGTTCTTGGAGTGATTTTGTTTTTGTCTCTAGTCCGAGCACGTGATCGTATTTCGAAGCAAAAATGGCCCACCTGAACAGGACATATACGAGAACGATACATGCAGAATAAGCCTGACGTGCGCTTGAAGTTCTCGTGCTTCCAAATTCTCAACACAACGATCTGCCTGTAGGTAAAGTGATCCTTTATGTGCCTCAAGTGAATGTGCTCGACGGATTCTGGAAACGGACCTTGCTTCGCAATATTCGATATGGTCATTTGAAAAGGAAAAATTCTAAGCGATAAACACAAAATGGCGAATACTTTTACGATTGTTTGGATTTGAATTGACTACTGTTCAATTTGCTAGTATCTTTGCTGTGCAGGTATTGTTCATTCACCCTTCTTTCGCACGTACTACCTTTCCGGATCGCGATTTGAAAGAAGTGGTACAGACGAGTTGGGGAAGTTGCATATACCATATATACGATATATGCGAAAACCACAGTTACCACCAGGTCTCGGCTGTGAATAGAGCACGATAACGCGATATATCACATAACGTGATATAACGCGATATACGATTCGTGATTTTCGCGAAAAGGCGGTTTTCAGTGGCGTTTTTTCGCGATGTGATAAAGTCGATTATCACTTCGCGTTTTTCGCGTTTATCACATCGTGATTAACGCGATTTGGCGTTTAACGGGTGCATCTCCACTGAATGCTCGTTCACCCCTTGAATCCGTACACCGTCATTCCGTACACTTAAAACTCGTACACATAATACTCGTACACATAAAACTCATACACGTAAAACTCACGCATATAAAATTCGTACGCGAGCACGACTCGTACACTATGCTGCTTGAGTCGCATTTTTGGGCCGCGCGCTGAGAGCAATGGCGGAGCGAAGGAAGTAATATTGTTTATCGAGAGCGAATAGTTTGCGCCACTCTGTGAGTAAATATTCAGTAGTGTAAGTGGTACGGGGGTTAAGGTAACGGGTTACCAATCCAAAGGTCGTGGGTTCGATCCTATGTACAGACCCGGCACTTCAGGGAGGACTTAAATAGCCAAGTAGATGCGGCAGAGCGCCGGCGGAGCCGGGGCGAAAATTTGCGCAAGGCGTACGAAATGACGGTGTACGAGTTGAAAGTGGGTGTGTGTATGAAATGACGGTGTACGAGCATTATGTGTACGAGCATTATGTGTACGAGTGTTTTGTGTACGAATATTATGTGTACGAGTGTTTTGCGTACGAGTTTTACATGTACGAGTTTTCTGTGTATGAGTTTTCCGTGTACGAGTCCTCGATGTACGAGTATTTGGTGTACGAGTCGGAGGTGTACGAGTGTTCGAGACATGAGTCGAAAATGCACGAGTTTTCGGTGTACGAGTCGTGAACATCCCGCAACGAGTAGTTAAGGTACGGAAGAGCGTAGCACAACTGTTAACATCAACACTATCAAGTTACGAACGGATAATCCTCAAGGGACTCATCAACTCTTGACTCATCCTCCTCGTCCACATCGATGATGAAGGCTTAACGTAAACCAACGATTCCAAAGGAACCGTTATTGGCTCACGCTCCACAACCTTAACCTCAATGTCAACTCCAAGTCTCTCAATCTTCATAGGCTGCACTGAGACATCCTCACTGCCATCGCCGTAACCTTCGAGAACCTTCGCTAAACCCCTATGCAACTCATGGATCACAAGGACCACAGAATCCACAGGCGGTAAAGACTCTAAGAACTTTCCAAACCTTAAGGATCTGGACACTCCCAAACGTTCTCGAAGCACATCTAGGTCAACCCCTATTGAACCATCTACTACCTTCCTCGGATGAATTATCTTCCTCCAGTGGCATATCAGGCATCAACCCAGGAAGTAAACCGTTATCATCGTCAACACTACCAACGTCACATCTCACTCCCGGGGGAAGTAACGGTGCATCGTCGTACTCGTCATTAACATCATCTTCTTCAAACTCTACGGCGTTGTCCTCGTGGTCGTCCACATTGGCATCGTCTTCTTCAAACCATATGGCGTTTTCCTCGCGGGCGTCAACATTGTCGTCCTCCTCACCGTCGTCCACGTCAACGTTATCTTCTCTGGCTGGTTCGGCGTCGTCCTCGTGATCGTCCACAATACCATCATGATCGGAGTCTTCCACTCGGCCGCGTTCTACTTGTCGTCGCCATGCTGCCAACCCTTGCTCAACCGCTGTACGTGTCTGTGCCTCTCTGACATTCTGCCCATCTCTATCCTTATCGTAACCATCCTTCAACTCTAAGGTCTTAATCGTATAATCAGCATCAACATACACCGTTCGACCCTTTGCGAGATGCGCATAAATCACTTCCTGGAGGGCAACCGCATGCTCAACATTCTTCAACGAACACACTTCTTCCTCACCATATACTATCGGCACCACCAACCTTTCTCCATCCTCAGACTCCTCTACTCCTCCGAAATACGGCAACAATATTCCCTTCACTACTCCAACCGTAGCCGTACCCTTCAGAGAACTGATCGTATAAGGACCCAACCATATAACGTCCGAGTGGTGACCTATTCTCACATCCGGTGACTTACTCACAAAGACCACATCGTACAACTTTGGAATATAATCGCGCTGACCATCAATCGCCATTCGCTCGAAATTCGCCTCCTGCTTCAACCTCCAACAATGCATATACTCCGCTAAGCTAATAGCAGTATTTTTCCTCGCCGATTCTAACACCGGTAAATTCTATCACACAAACTCCACAACATCAGTATCAATATACTTCAGCTTTAACGAATCCCAGTCGACGCTATCTATCAACTCTCCCCGTTCACCTGGTAATCTCCAACCATTCACATCCTGTATATCATTTTTCTCCTCCAACCGTTGCCCGCGTTGGTACATTTTCATGTTGTGGGGGAGGGGGGGGGTACCAGTCGCGGTACTCGGAGGTTGTACCCTCCCCAGGCGCAACAACGAAGACCTCAGGCATTTGGTTGCAACGTTCTTCCATATGAACGGTATCAGAGTGGTTATCGTTGTATGGGTAAGGGGCACTCCGCTCGCAAATGTGAATCTCCGGAACCAGCTGACCTAGATCGGCGTTGTAAACGTTGTGGGAATCCAAATCATACTATCGACGATTGTAAGACGGAGTTGAATAATGCCGTCTGTAATAGATGTAATATTACGGGGCATTTAGCGTATACCGGTCGTAGTAGACCGTTGGATTCTGATCGTGAGGGTTCTATTACCAGGCGACCTCCTACCCCCGCTGCGAAAATTAATGGTGATAAGGCATCGGGTTCGTCGAGGGTAAATATGGTCTCACATATTAGAGACTATATTAGTGATTCTAAGAGTGACCCAAGGTTGAAAGACCCCAGTGTACCTATTGTCATTGGTGGGGTCAGATTACAAGGGAAACCCACCACTGCCCTCTTTGATACAGGGGCGGAGGTATCAATAATTACTTGTTCTTGGCTCAAGGAATTTGCACCGAGGGTTCGGTTCGAAGATGATATAATTCCCCGTATTACTACAGCAGATGATAATAGAATGGAAATGCTGGGAAGTGTGATGCTCACCGTGGCGACGGATAATATTGAAATTGTTGACCGTTTTATCGTTACGTCTGACGATTTAACGGTTCCGTTATTATTGGGATTCATTACTATGTCTAAATTAAACACATCGATTGTTATTACTACTAATGGTATGAGTATCGTTACCAACATAGTGGATCCGCCGAAGATACCAAAGCGGGTAAGATTTTCTAGTAAGGTTGATCACATACCACCGCGGGCAACGTCGCCAACGCCGGCAACGAGGCCACCGCGGGAAACTGCGGAGTTGGTTGGGAACAGTTTAGGTATGGAGTATGAGGTGTATCAGATCAACCGCCTTATCCAAGAGAGTGGTATCAACAGCGAGAGATTAACGGTGGAGCAATACAGTGATCCCCAATCTCCTTGGCAATTACTTACCATTTAATTCCAACGAGATTCTTACCAATCGCCATGAGATAACGCGACTGATAACCGTTATCGTCCATTTCGCTCTCCCTCGAAAGAGAATGCAAAGAGCTCGAAATTCTATCATAGTCACGATCTCTGTTCCTAGAACCAGAACGGTAACGATCATTATCATTCCTCCGACCATACTTGTCCTTATAACCGACGTTCTTATAACTATCACGACGAAAATCCGAAGACTCTCGTCTACTGCCACTGTTATTATTATGGCTCCTACCATCACCATAGAAAACCTTACCCAACTGTTCTCTGCGTTGGGCTTGGCTGAGCACCTTATTCCTGAATCTTTCATAACTGTAGCTACTCTTAGCAACGTTAATATCACGAACCTTATCGTCAGACAGGACAATGAACAGGCGCCACTTTAAAGTATACTCTAAAGGGGCAGCACCGAGGTGGCACAGTTCGTTTGCCAGAACCTCGAGCCTATAAATAAACTCCGGAACGGTACCTCGTCCCTGCGTACAGTTATTGAACTGGCTCTCAGCCTTCTGCAGGTGCTCATCAGTATCATACTTCTGGCGATAACGACCCTTAATAATCCTCAGACAATGAGCATAGGGTTCATAACAATGGGAAGGGTATATTTGTTTATTGGTCACACGATCCCATATCCTAGGCTCGGAGTGATGCTTTAAGCATAGATACTTGATAACCTCAGGATGGCCTTCAGTTTTCTTCTCCATCTCTTCCAACCATGTAGTCCCGGATCGTCTATCCTGTTCCCTTTGAAACCTTAGTTGTGGTTTCAACATAATAGCCAACTGTTCGGCAGTGTCGAACTCCTTCATCGTCAACCTATTTTTTCCACAACCGTTTCCTCCGCAGGCAAGACAACCTCTAGTGGTACCAGTCATACTCTTGGCCGGGCGATAACGTGTGCCGCCAGTGAGGTTCCCTCCATGGCCACTGCGGTCGGAGGAAGTTCGATCACTCGAGAAACTTGATCCTGAAGGACGACGACGATACCTGCTACGACCCCTGGAGCGACCAGAATCTCTTCCTTTCTTTGGCTCTCCACGCCGATCATTGTAATGATGGTCTGCTTCACGATCATAATAACCATAGCCATCAGTATCCCTATGGCGGTCGGCAGGTTCGTACCTTCTTTCATCTTGTACAGATGGAGATGAATGACCGTTCCTTCCACCATTGTTGCCCACTTCCTCAGTGATAATCCTGAGAGAAAGTCCATCCCTCCCGTGTCGGGGGTGATCAATGCCCGACGTAGGAAACGGTAAAGACGGTACCCGGAAACCACTGCTGTGGACATACCTGCCCGGAGGCGGGATATCTTGAGATCCTCCAGATCCGTTTAACCCTTGAGCCAACACACCCTCTACTGGTTGACTAGCTGAACGAACCCTAGAACCGAATCCGGAAGGTCTAGAATCACTGTTTGCATTACTACCACTATTTTTATTTTTATTTTTTTTATTTTCTCTATTAATTGACACACCATAATCACCTCACCCCCTACCTCATACGCTGGCAACCATTCTTCAACACACAGTATCTACCCTTTCGCTTTGCATACACAGTCTTAATAACGATGGGTCTAAATAAAGCGTCTAAATAAATCGACTTGCCTCACAATAATAACACCATTGATACCATAGCGACCTATACTCCCGAAGCGCGTCTATGTCAACGGTTATGACCATCAACATGGACTAAGGAGTTATTAGTTAAATAACAATAAATCACTATAGGTCGTTTCTACCTTGAGGGATTGTCCTCCGTCCCGGCGAAGACGTCGGACTACCGTTCTTATCAACGGTATCTTCGTGGCTGATAGTGAACCATTCTAAGTGGTGGAACACTCACTACCCGACCTTACAATAACCGTTGAGGACAATGGTGTTGCATTGCCCATCAACAAGCCATGACCGGCTCAGCATACAGCTTCTGAAAGACCACCTATAGGTCCCCATCTACCATACCTTCACCGATTACCAACAGCTCTCAACGAGGCCCTCACGAAACCACAAATAGCTCAAGTGTGGGAACTCCCTTTACCCAGTACTATTGCGCAAGGAACTTCCCGGACACCAATTGCAGACGTTACTCCTCCTTTTGAGAAAGCAGTTCGCCGTACGCCGTCGATGCTAACCGACCCAGTATGACCCTACCGACCAAGACCTATACCAGTACAATATACCATATGCCAACGGCCCCTCTCACGTAGAGCTTTTATGCCCGACCCAAGGGCCGGGGCGGTTCAGCCTGTAGATATTAGGGGTCCTGGGAGATGTTTGTCGCAACCTCTGCCTACCCCGATAGTGCAACCCCCGCCGCAACGGGTACGCGAGGCCTGAGGAATACTCGACCTAACAGCCGGATGCACGTAAGCGTTTGGATCACAGCGCAACATGCCGCTACGCCAACCCAAGTCCTAACACCCAAGCAGCCGCCCTAGGTAACACCGGAGATACAGTGATGAAGGCAACATCTCCCCACCATATCCCACCGAGAGACCCTATTCCATTGAAACCAACCCCAACCGCAGGAGCCGTGACAATTATCCCTGAGCTTCCCTTCCCCCAAGGGAGGTGCACCCATACGTCTATGTACCCTATATTACCAGTACTATCCACCAATCAGTCGAGGGGGTTAAGGCTCCCAGCCCCTACTTGCCCTTGGCCTCCTACGTTACAACAATAACCCTCGCTGTCTTCCATAATCCCACGTAGATAGTACCAAACCCAACGGTAATAGGCTCAGTGTCTGGCACACCGAGTCGGATCAATCCCGGTAGAATGCGCGTGAATGAACTTAGACGCGTGAATTGCTTAGCGATAAGTAAACCGTAACACACTTATCACAAGTGACACGACGCGGTGAACCCTCAGGTCAGTGTGGACAGAACGACGTACGCGATTATCACATTAACCGTGACAACCTCTCAAACCGTACCGTCGCAGCACAGTAAGAGATCTGCTCACACGCTATAATCCAATCCCAACTAGTAACTAGTAACCCAACTAGTATCCCAATAACTACTAGTAACTCAATCCAAACCCATTGACCGATATATGGCTACCATAGCGTATTAACAGTCTAAGAGAATCAGTACGACTAGTAAAATACCCCTGTACCAATGTCCAACCGTAAGACTGCTATAGATACGGATAGACCTTCATACCCACCATATGAAGTCCCGGTCCAACCGATAATGACACTGCAGTAGCTCCCTATAGACAATATAACTTCCTTCGCTCCGTCATTGCACCCAGCGCGCGGCCCAAAAATGCGACTCAGCAAGCATAGTGTACGAGTCGTGCTCGTGTACGAGTTGTCAGTGTATGAGATTCACGTGTACGAATTTTATGTTTACGACTTACTACATGAACGAGCATTATATGTACGAGTATCATGAGTACGAGTATTACGTGTACGAGTCTCACGTGTACGAAATGACGATGTATGAATCCGATGAGTGAACGAGTATTCAGTGTACGAGCCGTGTACGAAGCGATAGTGTACGAGCTTTCGGAGGACGAATCGTAATACACCCGGCAAAACAACTCTCCCAACCTTGGATGTTGTCATCTCCATGTATCGCCAACTCAAATTAACCTGGGATCAGTACGCTTCTCTACATGGTACTTCATCTTCAGCATCATCTATTGATCTATCTTTCTGGAGTGTCGACCACAAGTTCGCGTGCCGTCAAGTAGCAGCTTTCCCACTGCATTCAAACTCAACTTTGATTGCTCTTAACAATCCCATCGACTCCTCGGTCTCGACCTTCCTTCACTACGCACAGGCCTTCGGCTCCCGCTCGAGCGTGTGGAACTACATGAGACTCTCCCAATCTCTAGTGTTTCTGGCTCGCACATACTGGTCGATTCCTTTGGTAAGTTATATTGATGACTATTCAGGTGCTGAGGACAGATCTACAGTATCCTCGGCGTACAACTCGTTTTTATTTCTGAATTCTATTCTTGGCTGGCAAGTCAAGGAACAGAAATGTAGTCCTCCTTCGGCTGACGTAATTCTTCTCGGCGTTCGCATACAGTTTATTTCTCGCACAGTCCACATCTCTCTTCCACCTGATAAACGTGACAATTTGATTTCACGATGACTATCACCGACATCTTGCATTCTGACACACTTCATTCGGGCCTGTGCTCCAAGCTATGCGGTAAACTTAATTTTGGTTTGTCAACCTTCGTTTCCCGTGCTGGTCGTGCCCCTCTTCGGGTACTCTTTCGTCATTCTCGCTCATCTGCGTCGACACCCGCTCTTTTGTACCAAACTCGGCAAGTTCTCCGGAACGTCCTCTCCACTCTTCGTCAGCCATCTCAAGGGCGCTTTGTTCGTCTTCTTCCTCCATCTCTTTCTCGTTCTGATCACATCATAGGGACACGGTCGGCTAGGTGGTGCCGATTTCATCATCGTATAGCCTATTTCTCAGAAGACTGTTCGAATTACGTACGCGATCTCGCTCATCATCGCAAAACCCAAATCGCTTTCTATGAATGTGCTGCTGCCCTCGCTTTTTTGTACAGCTTTGCACCTTTTCTTTCCAAAAAACTCGCTACATTATACATCGATGCCAATAGTATACGCTACATCCTTTCACGAGGTAGTGCAGCTCAACATGATCTCAATGCTCTTGCACTAGCCTTTTGGCGTGTAGTTCACAAATTCCAGATTTCACTGTGGCTTTCTCCCATTTCATCACCAGAGAACCCCGCTGATGCTCTATCCCGGCGGCTCTAACGTTCTATCTCCGACTGGGATCGCTATCGTATGTTCGTTCTCGATCCCTCGTGGTATGAGTTCTCGCCGTCTACTGCTCAAGATTCATGAATCATTGCCTTCGCATGTTGATATCTCGATGTTGCTTGTCCTTGTCCTCTCATCCCACTGTTGTGTTGCTACTCACACACTCGTCTTCGGTTTCCTCGCTCAGCTATCTACTCGATGTCCAGAAGCCACACTAGCACCTCCGAATACTCTGCCGTTTTACTTCGTGCTCGCCGGCTTCTTGCACAAAATCGACTCCGCCAACTTCGTCACCAGCACCTCCACCGTCCAGGCACCCATCGGCCTGGTATTGCTAGCTTGGGTGAAGTACCTTCCTCTAGTCGTTCACTTTCTTCCTGTGACGCTTCAATTGCCCGAGCTACGATTCACCGTGTTGATGGCGTGTCTTTTCACGACATCCTTGCCCACCGCTCGCCTAGTGACCAACTCCAGTTCATCAGAATGCTGGCTGACTACGACGTGCACGCTTTACTCAACCGTGCTGCCTTCGAGCTACCGATCCGATCTATCACTGCCGCTCCTCTGTCCAAGTATGCTTCAGCTCTGAGACACTTTCACGCATTCTGTGCCTTATGGTCGGGGATTTCTGGATCTCCCTTCCTTTTCTCACCACCGCAAGAGCTGATTGTTCACCGGTGGGCTTGCTACTTTCTCCAATGGCTCCACAGCCGGCAACTATCTGGGGGCATTGAAGAAGTGGTGTGTTATCTTGAGATTGTCTACACAGGATTGTCCTCGCTTGTGGCTCTTCGAAAACACACTCGCAGGCGAGCTCGGACAGCCATAACAAGGCATCGTTCGCTGGTCTCTACAAAATGGGCATCCTCTGTTCGCTTGTGCGTCCATTTGTGCTTTCCTATTCATGTTCCGTGCTAGAGACAAGATGTTTCTTCCGCAGGCATGCAATATCTCTTTTGGTGCGAGCATTACGGTCATCGTTCATCTTCCATCCCGCAAAAATAACCCTTTCGGGAATCGCATCGTTCGGCAGTGCACTTGTTCATATTATCCCAAGTTCTGCCCTCATCTTCTAATGCGATGGTTACTCGCAAGAGCTTCCGATCATACTCACCTGTTCTACGGCCCGTCATACCGCACCTTCAGTCGTCTGACTCGAGCTGCACTCAAAGCCCTCAACGTTCCAGATGCATCTTCGTGAGCTTCACATGCATACCGTCGCGGACATGCTAGGTCCATCATACAGAACGGACCTTCTGTGTCGACGCTCATGTCTCTCGGGGGTTGGCGTTCATACGCTTCAATCTGTTTTTGGCGAGAGCATGGAAGACGATAGCGATTCTGATGATCGTGATACTTAGTGCATGTCATACACTACATGTTATTTTGATGGCTTGCACCTCTGTCTACACTCCGGCTGCGTTATTGTTTAGTGTCGTTGGGATGAGCGAGACCGGCCTCCGTGGCGCGAGAGCTTAATTTCGCATTGGAATAAAACGAGAAGCTCGGCTCTCTCCTGTGAAAGTTCGCCTCCCACTGACCTTCCTTGAACTCGAGCAGGGCGCAGCTGAGCTTTTGTGGTTGGTTGACGTGCGGAGTTCTCGGTAAGGCATTTAGGCATTTTATTGCATAACACCGCGCAGGTCCTCGCGCCTGGAATCACTGATGGCGGTCGTGCGTTGAGTTGAGGTTCGGATGTAACGTGCGGTTCAGGACGGCTCCAACCCGCCCGCTCAAAGCAGGGATAAAAGAAGAAGCTCGGCTCTCTCCTGTGTAAGTTCGCCATTTCCGGCAAGCTTCCTGTTCAGCTTTGCGCGGGTCAATGACGCGCGGGTCTGGTCCTTGGAGTTACACTCACGCGTTGGGGAATCGCTGCATCCTTCCTCTCTGTTTCCGGCCTCCACCTTAGTGGCATGCTCGGCCTTGATTTCATCCGGGCGCAAGGTGGCCTCGCCATCTCTTTTATCGACGATGGATGGCCTTGCTACTCTTTCGGTCCACGTAGCAGCCCCTCTCTGACATTTCAATCTCCTCCCGTACACTTTTTTCTCCGGCTTCTGCCCTGCCTGTCTCCGTTGGGATTCAGGTCTGCGATGGGTTTGATTGTTCTACCACCACCGCATCCCTCGAAATCGGGACTGTCCATGGGTCTCGTGTCATCACTGACGTGGTGGAGACTGGCGATTTCATCCTTCGCCAACATTCTCCCCTGTCGGGACCTAATACCTCTCATTGGGAAGTTGAATGGAAGTGGCTCGATGGCGTACGTTCTCGCCACATCATGATACCCAACTACGATGTCCGGTGAGAAATTCGCGCCTCGTCTTGTCCACCAATGCGGTGAGGATCATATCGTACAGTTGCAACTCGTAGAAATTCTGCTCGTGTACCACAAATTCGTACAGTTTCGCCTCATAAAATTTCCAGTGGTACAATTGCGCTTCGTATAGCGTCATTTCGTCTTGTTGCACTTAGTAAAGTATGTGTCGAATCTTACAGTGTCCACTAGTAAAGTGTCATGTCGTAAAGTGTCCGCTCGTGCAGTTTCACATAGTACAGTGTAAAATAGTAAAGCTTCACCTCGCTCAGTGCCACATCGCACAGTTTCACCTCATATAGAGTCAAATCGTACACCCCACTCTCGTACACCCCACTCTCGTACACCGACGATCTCGTACATCCACGCCAATTTCTCAGCGTATTTTGGGACGCGGCGTAAAAATTTCCTCTCAGGTTACTTTGCGTTCGATATACCGTACCTGCACCTGCTGGTGCTCACCATACTACTACATCGCTGTACGTGATGCTCACCATACTACACGGTAAGTGAGTTTATCTGCCGTCTGGTCTTCGTCGGGATCTGCTTCAACTGAGTACCATATTCACAAAGAGCTTGAGTTCTCGCGAGGTTCATCACATGATGGCAAAGCATTGGCAACTTGGATGAAACTGTTGAAGAGGACGAGGCGAAGTCGCAAAGGTTCCATGGAGAGACCGCCGTTTCCTAATTGCGAACATACTAAGCCCCAGAACGGCTTACATGCGTCATGTACTTGTGTCACGACAGTGGTTGATGCGAAGAGACACTCGTGCGTGTGTATTCAACTGTTGAAATGTTTGACAGTTAAATTTTAACTTGAAGGTAGGAATTGTCATCCGTCGGAAATATTCGGTATGGATTCGAAGTAACATCGGGGATGTACAATCTCAGTTTGAGATTCTTAAACACATGAGCCCAAGAGCTGAATTACTCGAGTTGCGGAAATCGAAGTACGGGTAATAATATGAACGGCAAGGGATTCTGCCTCGCAGATTCGTTCGGCCTCTCGGTAACAGTGTTACCGTAACAGGGACAAACCATGTTGGATTTCAACGCTTTTTCCTCAACTGCCAAGTTGGCAGTGCCAACCATAGATACACCGTAGCAACTGGCAGCATAACACATTCGGAATGTGACATTCCAGCCCGATTAAATAATACTCACAGCGGATAGAGAAGACCCTGAGAATCCTGCTGTGTGCGGAAGGGACCCTTCCGAAAGGTCGTGGTACCTTACTCAGTGAATAATACTCACGGTGAGTAACTCACCCATGAGCATCATTTGCCGAACGACTGACTCGCCGAAGACATCCAACATTGGGAAAGTGACGACAATGCGAAACATTAGCGCAACGCGGAGTCCGCGTCACGGACATTGCAAAGCTGCCAACATCCTGAGTTTAGGCAACAGAATATCTTTCTTGCAGAAAGCGGCTTTGACCGTCGTAGATCGCAACAATTGCAAAAGTTGGAGTTGCGGAAGCACGGGCATGTTGCAAAAACCAATTTACCCGGATGTCGCGATCGACGACTGGCTTACGTGGGTGTACCGTCATTCTTCCATGATCGATTGGTCCACTGCAGCTTCGATCCAAGGTTGTTTCGTACAAATTTCGGTTCGCCCACAATCTTTTCGTACATCGAAAGAGTGCCTGTTTCGGTCAACATCTTTTCATCCATAACTGGTTTCGTACACGATCGTTTCGTCCATGGGCGGTTGATCCAAAAATATGCTCATTGTGGTCTTTTCGTCCACGATCTCTTCGAAAGAAATATATTCGGCCAGTAATGTTTTGCACATATGAAACTGACGACACCTCATGTTTTCTAGAGGAATAGAACCTACGATCGTCGGAAGTATGTATAGCAACGCAGCACAACGCAACGCCTATTACCGGGGCATTACGCGCCTATTGGCGTATCGCCCGTACTACGACCAAGGAACTCACGGGCAGTAACCAGTGGCACTGCCACTCTATACTATAGAGTAAGACTCATCCAATAAGGCGATAGTTAATGATTGTTGATCACTCGCTGCCAATTAGGTAGCGACAACACATTTTTGCACAGAAATGACACTCACTAGAGTAGAATCTCCGACCGACAGGTTTTCAGCTGTGAAGTTAACCGCTAGACCATCGCATTAAACCCCTCGGAAGGAATTTCACGATGATGCCAGGAAGAAACCGAACACTGTTTCTTTCCTTTCTTTCCGGGAAGAAAGAATTGGGAAGAAATAATAGTGCTCGGGAAGGAAAAACCCTGAGAAGCAGCATCATCCCTCAACCCCAGAAAAATGCAGTACACACAGTGAAACATGATCGAAACGCTAAAACAAGAAGGTAGAGGTGGCGAGGGAATACAGCGACTAATCCACTACTACAGTGTAACTGAGTATCAGCCAAGATTGTCGAGCACCAATGTAGCCAATGCACAACCCGGACAGCAGGCGGAAGCCTTCAAAGGAGCTCTCCGATGAAGCAGGGGCTTCTATCGTCGACCTAGCGCACGGAGCCTTTGTGACTCCCCTGGGTGCTGACGGGTCGGGGGACGACGGGAAATTTGATTTCCTCCCTCCTTCTCCGTAGCACAGGCAGGCGTCAGGAGGCTGTCCGAGCGACGTCGGTCAATGTGTTCGAGTATGGTTCGACGGATACACCTAACAAGGCTAGCCAGAGGTAGGAGTGCCTCAAGCAGCGTGCTAAAGGACGGGTTGCTGACTATTACTCCCGAGTGGGAGCCGAATGGCTTCTTTTCGGTCAAGTGGTCGGGGTTCAGCTGCCATTATCGATCGTATGCGCTAACCCCATCAACGGTTTTCAACCCCACATCAAACCACCTCTCGAAACTAGCTGTGGGCATAAGTTGGTGAAGCTGACCCACGAGGAAGCACGTGATGCGTGCCTATACCACGAGGGCCGAGCCTCACATGCAGCTGCGGGGCCCTCTGACGCGGTTAGCAAGAAAGCACCTCAACAAGGACGGGGCCACGAAGGAGGTCAAGGAAGACGACGCGCTCCCGAGGCCAGGGATGAGACCCCGGGCCAGGCTGGGTCAGACACCAAAGACCCAGACGCAGGGAAGTCTCCACCTAAAGCTTGTTGTTCTTACTGTACCGCAATGAAGCTGCGGAGTGCGGACGATGCCAACTCTTGGAAAAATCCCGTAAACGCTCACTTGGTACCAGAGTGGTACCGCCAGCGGCGAGCGGGTAAGCCTGGTGAACAGCCTCCAAGGAACAGGCGGCTACTAGTGGTTCACGGTCTCCTCCAACGGAAGGGACCTTCATGGTCATGAGTGGCCGCGAAGTGACCTCGGGTACGAGTCTGCGTGTCGCGGAAGCTTCGATGGGAAGTCCATCGGAAACGACCAGCAGCCTTGAGCTGCTGATTGATACCGGGTCGGACGTAACTCTGATGTCCTCCAGTTTCGGGGGCCAAAGTCCATCCCCTGATAGGCGCCAAGGCACCGCTTGCGGCTTGAACTTACGGCACTATTTCAGTCGTAGGAAAGACGACGGTGCGACTGTCGGTACGGGACGTCAAAAGCATTCCGCACATCTTTTCACTGTCCGTCGAAGTCGCAGATGGTCTCAACGAATGCCTCGCGAATTGCACTATTCTCATCGGCATGAAAACCGTGCGCGAGATGGGCGGCCGGCTGGACGTGGTCAAGGATGCCTTTACCGTGGCGTGCTCCATGCTCACTGGCCCATGAAGCCCTTCTCGGGCGCTATGATTTAGACGGTCACGAATGGTCTTAGGCCCGATAGGCTAATGCTCCCAACGCAGGCGGTGGTTGACAAAAGGCTCAAGAGCTGGACCTTTCTCGACACCTTTCCCTGAGTGACGACCAACCTCAAGCCAGATGCCGTTCGAACCTGCACGCGACGACCTTACCTGGGGAGCAACCGCGAGATGGTTGCGCTTTCACTCTTGGTGGCGAACCTGGCCAAGTCTGTCTCGGTATGCAATTTGCGGTGATGAGCGACGCCTCGCCGGTGGCTGGCGCAGCGTGTGAATTGTACGTCTAGAACATGCACGGATCAAGCGTGTATGTATTTAATTTTACGAATTGTCACTGTACCGAATGATCCTCGCTGCCCAGTGTCCAACTCCATCATATTAAGGGCCCGAGGCATGGGAAATCCTCATGAAAGCTGATGTCTATATGATAACGTCATGAAAGCCATGATAACGTCAAACGTCAAACAAAACACGTCGAGGTTAAAGCTGTCAATGACTCGACTAATCGCCGAAAACGGCGGGAATACGTACGGGCCACACACGGCAATACGGCCATACCTCTGGAGAGATTGGTTACTTGGACGAGACGAATGTGAATTTGTCTATAAAACGAGGAATGGCTAGGTCGGTCAAGGGTTTGCGGGGTGTTCTGAAGGAAGGGCCCAGCAAAGGGCTCAATTTCTAAAATCCCGGTCTACCGTCCGCGAACTCGCTTAACCATTGGGAAGAGAGCTCGTGTCGCGAATCGTGTCGCGAATCGAACAGCCGGGGAGAAGACACTTCTGCCTTCTTCCCTTCCATGAGGGAGGGATGGGCGGGCGCAGAAAATCTACACTGCACCCGACAACAGAGTGTCCGACACCGACTCGTCAGTGAACGCCTCGGCGGTGACGCCCACTCTCCTGCACGCAAGCACACAGCTGTCTGTTGAAGTGGACTGCCTAAGATTTTCCCTCGACACACGATGTGTATCATTCCCTTTAGCCTCATCATCTAGACCACTCTGAGATACCACAAGATCCAAAGAGATCACTAGATCCATGACCAAAGATGTCTGTGCAGAGATTGTTGGAAAGATGCTTGACCAACAACTGATGACGCCAGCGGATTTCACGACTCTGGTATTCGTTGGTGACATCGCACCGGCCCAATCCGGGTTAGAAGCTGTATCCAATGGCAGAGGTATATCATCGCCAGGCCGTCGCTTGTCTTATCTACCCATTCTACTCCGTCAACAAGCACCTATACTTATACTCCTCAGGAGTACCTATACCATACCAGCACCAAAAAATTCCGTGGCATCGCCTTCGCCATTGACTCAATGACATTGAGCCCATCCGAAGTTTTGAAATCACCTAAGTCACCATCTACATCGCCAACACTGTTGTCTAATCCATAATCCTCTTCGTCAACGAGTATCCTCTGCACACCGTTGAGAGGCGTTCCGTCTACTGAGATCCAACGCTAGCTACACGAAATCACAGATGACCAACTACATCACTCCACCGTCCTTCACGGCGCTGGCCCCCGTCATAGAGCAAATCACCTAACTCATATTCACTTCTTGGCCAACTTGTGAGCCAGCGGTTCCCCCGGTTTCCGTGCGGCATTCAGCTCAATGAATTGTCTCTTCTGGTAAAGATTAAAAATGGCTTCAGCATGCGGAGCAATGCAAGGTCCGCAACAAGGTCCGCCACGAGGGCATGCACAAGAGTTGACAAATGTTGGCATGCCGAGCAAATTTAATTAGAACCCTCTGCGCTCCGAGGCCGACGACTCTCGGAGATTTGTTCCTCTCGGCTCCACCTTTCGTTCACCGGGTCGCTACCAGGAGCGGCTAAGCCGGCTTCCACATGAGTCACCCCGCCCTCGAAGCAAGAGGGAGCTATAGAGCTCCCGTAGATCATGCGGGAGAACTGGTAGCTGCTTCGCCAAACTTTGAAAAAGGAGCCCAGCGCATCAGAAACGCGAAATTTCATGAACGCATCGAACACGTCGTGGATGGTGGCAGTAGTAGCGAGGCGTGGACGAGAGAGTCAGGTCTTGGAAGCTTACGTTGGCGGTTGGGGATGGGGTCGAGTTGCATGAGCGCCCTCAATAAGGTGCTAGTGGAGATGAGAGGAAGGGGCGCCGCCGTTATCGACGCGGTGTAGTTGGCCGCCGTTCAGAATAGCTCGGAGCTTGGCCTCGCAATCGAGACGGCCGGTCTTGGAACGTGAAAAAAGCAGGCTAACCTGGACGTCTCGACGAGAGCGAGACGGAGCTAGCGATTCTCGAAGAGAACCGCTTTTATGAACCACCCATCCGGCAAGGGAGAAAAGATAGGGCTAAGACGGCAGCCAGAGTATCGCGATCGATGAAGGTAGGCGAAGCGTGCATGGCGGATAGCTCGGGGGCATCTGCCACGGGGGACCGATGGGAGTGGAGGCAAGGGAGGACCGGACGTTGCGGGGACAACAAGGGTGCAAGCAGTTGATATAGATGATGTCGTGCTCAAGAAGGCCGTAGTCGATGGTGACGTAAATGGATGAGGAGACGGTGTGGGGGTTACCAGGCTCGTCTAGACGCTCGGAAACGACGGAGAGAATGCAATGAGCGCAGAGGCCGTCTCGATAACTCACGGTAGTCAACGATACCGGGTCTACCAAGCGGACGGGTTGGTTTGCTGGAGATGTAGGGCGGCCCTGTCAGTTGCAAGAGATCGTCTCGGAAAGAATGAGTGCAATCAGTGCTTGCTTAGACCTGAAGGAGACGGGCAGAGATGCACGCCTTAAAGCTCTGGACGGTGGTAGGAGGGACCGGAGCTACGGTTCTGGGTGGCTTGTCGTCCTTGTGGGGGCAGTTCAGCATCATCAAGGAGGGGATAAATGCCCTCGAGCATTTGCTTAGCGTGGGAGTGACGGATCCCCGAGGCGGACCATCGGCTGTTGGGTATCCGTGCTTTGTCCATAGTGTTCTGCTTCGATGAAGAGGAAAAGATGAAATAAAAGAAAGGGAAAAAAGAAAAATAACGGGTAAAAAGGGATAAAAAAAGGGGAAAAGGAGAGCAAGAAAAAAATGAAAAAGGGGAATAAGGGAAGAAAGAAAAGAAAGAAGAGAATAGATAGGTATACTATTATTAGTGTACCATTACTACCTGTACTTGTACCATTATTAGCGTACGTCACTCTTGTTATTATTCGTAATATGCTTTGCACTTCTCCCATCTCTCGTATTACCATTAGATTGCCATTTGGTGTGAGGATAGACGGCCATATATACTATCATGATCAGCGAGCAACTTTCTTTTGGACATTTTAATTTCAGAGCTCTACTCGAAGGTCATTTCCTATGTCGAGGAAAGCTGCAGCTGTATGAATGAAGTTTGATTGAAACTGATGCAGACATCAGACTATAATCTAATGCGGCGGAGGTCTTCACTGAGCTCGCAGTATCGGCAGTGGTTTCATTTAAGAAGAGCTTTGGCGATGAGGTGGGTAGGTTTGATCCGGCTTTTCTGCGGTTGCCGGATTCCACTGATATTGACGAGAAAGATCCGATCGACAACGTAAGACTGACCTCACAGTCGTTATTGCTGCTCCCGCCCTCATTCTCTTTCATAGTAACTGGGTGCTAACTTGGGAGTCGTTTTGGAGGCTCAGTATGATGATGGCGACCTCTTCGCTATGAGGAGGGCTCATCCGTCAACGTCGACTCCTACCAGAGCGCGTTGATCTTGGTCTACCGCGAGTTTTCCCAAAATTTGATGTCAATGAGTATTACGTACTAGTAGGATGCTATGAGCCTCTATATCAAGCTGTGACGATGCGTGTCCCCATCATACCCGGAGCCCTTCGAAATGAGTTCGTGCATAGTCACTTGGGTCAACGACAAGTACTACTTGCCTTGACTCCTATGGGTTGGTTCCCTTCCGTCGTCCCTGATGCCACAGAGTTCCTGCAGCAGTGTGGTATTTGTTTGCGCCGTACGAAGCCGTTGTTTGTTAGCCACGATATTGATCTGTTCTGATGGAGTGTCCTGGCTGGTGCCAAGCCCTTCAGCATCGTGTGCGCGGATGATATGTACATCAACAGGTGCCTTTTTCACGCAACAGCGTGTGGTGAGCAAGTTTGTTTGCTTGGTGACCTCACGTGCTGGCGACCTCGCAGTTTTTACGAATCGGTGAGGCGACGGATGAGTTCATTTGGACGGTGGGTTAACGTTTGAGTGGCATAGGTTCATACCACCCTCAAGAAGTTATTCCCATCGAATAGCTGGCCGTTGTTGAAAACTGTCGCGATTTGTGTAAACAGGCGACTGTACCGAGCGACGTTGTACGAATGAAGCTTGTACCCCTGGATACTGTACGCCTTGTCGGTGTATGACTGCATACTATACGACTTGTCACTGCACGACTTGTCACTGTATCCGTGGGTATTGTACGAACTGTCAAGAACCGCCTCATCGCTGTCCGGTTCGGAACGGTACGATATACTGTTGTATGGATGAAAGGACTACCAAATAGAGTCTGTACGATTCCTAGCGTGTACGAGTTGTCACTGTACAAACTGGCATTCACCTAGCCAACAGTGTTCGGACTTTTACCTGAAGGTAGGTAGGAATCCTGCATGCGCTGCTCTCGCCACTTCAGCCATGATGGACCGCGGAATCACCGTCTGGGTATGCTCATCCGCCTGACCCGTTATGGAGGCGATACTGCCCCTTGCTACACTCCTTTTCAGAATACCGTCATCTACAAAAAGGTGATACAGGTAGCCACTGCGGTCTCAAGTAGACTCAGAG